>OZ020530.1:47500438-48100438 GCA_963971445.1 Ornithomya chloropus | reverse complement strand
GTGCATTTACCCTCAGTCGCCTGCATTTTCCTTCTGCCCCTCCTCCTTCTTCGTCCTCTTTTCCATTCTCTTCATCAACATTGCCATCACTTGACACTTAATCAAACAAACAATACATTGAAGAAAGGGAAAAACTGAAATAAAGAAAAAAAAAGGAAAAAAGAAAAGAAAAAAGTTGGTACAGAGTGTAGAAATGAAAAAACGAAGAAAATTAACTTTTTGTTAACTTTTCGAAATGTCTTATTATAGTTATAGTTTCATGCTATGTGTGCTTATGTGCATGTATGTTTATATTTATATATTGCGTGAGTGAAATACTTGACTTAACCAACTCAACATTTTTTAGTTTACTTACAAGTGCATGGCCGTGGGTATGGGTGTGGGGTGCGGGTGGAATGGATATGTGTGAAGAAGAAGTTTTTCTTTCAGTCTTTTCTTCACTCGAATATATTTTTTACTTCGAAAGTCACGCAAAAAAATGGAGAAAGTCGGATAAGAAGACCAAGTTTTCTTATCTCGTTTACTGTGTGTGAGTGTTGTGTGTAAATATTTTTGTAGTCACCACCAGAATAATGAGCAGTCTGCCATTGCCTACTTAATGTGGAAACAGTTGCATGAGCAAATTTTTATAACAAATTGTGATCCTTGTGGAAAGGTTTCATTTTTTAGTTGTTTTTTTTTTGTTTTTGGGTTAAATTGAGTTGAATTTGTTGTGGATAATATTTGTTATCTCATTTAGAAAACATTCGTTATTGTGTGTTATTGTTATTGTTGTTGTTGTTACTGTAAGGAAATGCTCGCATGTTTATTGTTGTTGTTGTAACTATTCTCTTGCTATCTCTTTTGTTCTTTTGGCAGGTATTTCGCATCAAATGAAATCAAGCTGCTGCTGCAGCATAATGTTCTCAATAATTTAATTGTTATTTGTTGCACAATTTGACACACGCGAAAAAAATTATATACAATCACAATAAATTTCAACGCAATTGCTCATACGCACACATCCTGTTGATGCCGACTGCAACCGCATTCAGTGGTTTTCTGGTTTCGGGGTAAAAAAAGTAAAATAAAATACCGTATACACCGCATGCAATGCAAATGTAAATATGTATGAACATAATATATGTGCATGTGAGTGTAGTGGTGTACTTCCTGTTACATAACCCGGTCTACCGTTCTGATGTCAGATTATCATTATTGCTGGAAATTATCGTTTGACTTTACGGAAAGACTCATTTGCTTATACCAACGCTTTTAAACACACGCGAACACACACACACACACACACACACACACATACATACATGTTCAGAATGTGAAAATCTCAGAATCGACATTTAAAAAATGTGTGTAAAGAGAAATACTGCAACTGTTGCTGCCGTACAATATATTCTGGTTTTTATACCCTCCACATAAAAATTTGTCACACCATTTGCAACATCCTGACAAAGGCGTGACAGACTGTACATAGTACATATGTTCTTAACCAGCGTTAAAAACTGAGTCGATTTAGACATTTATGTCCGTGTGACCGGGCATCCTATCTGCTACTGACATATCAATCAGGTGAAATTTGTACGAAAACGTCAACTTATCCACAGATCGCTATATAAATTGGGCAAAATTGTCAAAAAGAAAGAGTCAAAAGTCACGCCCAGAATCGACAAAAATCTATCTATTTGCCACAAAAATTTTGCTGCGAAGTTGAAATTTGGTACACGTATTCGTAATTACTCCAGTGTTTGATTTGACAAAAAATGGGCGTGGTCTTATAAATATAAAAAATCATAGTCAGCGTAAAACTCGACTTTCAAGCTGATACGTAATGCATTCACAATTAGAGAGCGCAACTACCCACCACGTCCACCATTTGTATGTAGACTTCGAGGGTATTTAATATTTGGCTTGTGCCAAATTTAGTTTTTTTACTTGTTACATTTATTGTTGTTGTTGTTGTTGTTGTTATTGTTTTTACTCGCTTCTCATTTTTGTTTTTGATTTTCATTCTTCTTTTCATTTCATTTCTTTTCAACTGAGTTTCATAAAAATTTCATTTATATATTGTTGCCATAAAGTAAATGGAATTCCAGCATGAGGTACCTACAATACTAAATTCAATTAAAGTTTTTAAGTGCAATATGTTTTTCTTGAAAAAAAAAGAGACAAGAAAACAAGAAATTATGTATGTATCATCAATTCGAGTTTTATTTTCAAGAAACTTTATATGAAACAGAAAAAATTAAAAGTAATGAGTTTGTGGTTTAAACTCTGGTAACGACGTTTAGCTTACACCGCTTATTTAATAATAATTCCAAATACCAACAGATTGTGTACAAAAACTTAAAAAATCACGTGAAGTTTTTTAATCAATAGTTTTGATCAATGGTTGTGTTTGGAAATTTCTTATCAGTCACGCCTTCAAATTGCCAAAACCTTTATTTCTGCAAATCTATTTTTAGTTTCCAGATTCCAGAATGGTTGCGGCAGATGTTGTTTTTATTAGTAGTAGAAGGTTCAGAATCAGAATCTTCAGAATATTTTCTTTTTGAATTGATTTAGTTGGATTTTTTGTGATATGTTGATGAAATTTTGTACAGGAACATGTATTGACTCAAAGCATTATTATTATATTATAAAGGATATCTTTTCTATGAGAATCTTTTGCAATTTTGTGCGAAATTTGGGCTCGATCGGATCATTTTTCCACCTAACTCGATATATCGCAAAGAGACTTATATGACAATACCTCGCATTTACTGATACAACGCAACTATTTGTAGCATAATTTGCGGAACCAAGTGAGGTATGGCATTGAATGGATCGGGGTATAACCGACCGTAACATGTTCACTTGTTGTTGTTATCGTTATCATCGTAATTTATTTTCTTGTTGTTGTTGTTGTTGTTGTTGTTGTTGTTGTTACTATTTTGCTCTTGCTTCTTCTTCAATTTGTTGTTATTGTTATTATATCTATTGTATATATTGTTGTTAATGCTGTTGTTGCTTCTAATTAAATATGATTCGATTTACCTCTAAATCAATGTTGAGATGATGTGTGTGTTTGGAAACAAACAAAAATATTCAATCAATTGAAATATGAAGACCCACAGACCCAAATGTATGTGTGTGTGTGTATATAAAATAAGGTACAAAAAAATCAGGTGAAAATCTCGCGTGTTTGTTTTTGTATTTTACGGATTTTAAATGGTGTCTAAACACTAACGAGCTCAACACAATATTAAGTTAAAAAAATTAAAATAAAAATAAAAATAAAAATAAAAACACTGAAGAAGGTGCACACTACCTGTATTATGTTTATTTTCTACACTATGTCTGTATCTACGCCGCGCCAGACATTTCCTTAAACATTACGGTTTTCTTTAACGGTATTTCTCTTTCAACGGATATTAAGTTGGGTTCGTTTTTTTTCTTTCTCGACTTCCTCATATCGAATCCGTAAATAAACTTGACAAGCCATAAAACAATAGGAGCAAACGTACCAGCAATATATAACTGTTCAACTAAAGTGAACTGAATAAGTGAGTGTATGAGTAAGTGAGTGAGTGAGTGAGTGAGTGAGTGATGGCAGAGAACACCAGCAAAGCATTGTACAGGGTGGGGAAGGGCTGCATAAATAGAATTGATAAGCTGGCATTTTGCTAACAACCACTACAATAATAACAACAACAATAGCAACAATAATAACATGACTGTTTCTATCTTGTGCGATTATGCCCATTATCTGTTCTATTACCGTTATTGCAAATGCACATGTATTAAGGGGAATATTGCTATTGTTGCAAGCATTTGTTGAATCAGTTAAACACACCTAGGCATACACACACACACATGTTGATATATTCCTATGATTACACATTGGTTGGTTGCTACTATTATTATTATTACTATTATTAAAACGCAGCAGCATAATGAAATGGGGGGAATAATGATTTTGTTCAGACGCGTTTGCAAGTACCAGAATGGGGTGCGCCACACCCATCAACTGTTGAGCCGATTTCTGTCTGTATGTGAATTTTTTGGTTTTTGCTCTGGCACTCTCATGACCGCCACCATGGAGATAACGCGTTCTAATAATTTTCGAGTTTGTCCGTAAAGTTGTATTGTGAAAATTGGGAAATATTGGTCCAAGGATTTGTTCACAATTTGTATAGCATAGTACAGCACAGCACAGCATAGCATAGCATGGGGCTAATATGGTGCGTACCCCAGTTTTGCGTTGCTGTTGCTAGTGTTTTTGTTATTATTATTATTGTTATATCTGTTCAGAGAGAGCTTTGATTTTAGAGATGTGAAATGGTTAAGTGTGAAAACCCCAAATACACCACACCACACTATACAAACAGACAGACACCTACCTACCTACCTACCTACCTACCTACAACACTACCGCATGTATTTGATTTCATGCTTGCATAGAAGTGTAAAAAGACAGAGCTGATGATTTGAGCATTACTTAAACATTTCCTAAGACTTTTAACATTTACAACAACACCGTATAGCTACAGAGCTATGCTACAGTTCTAGCTACCGAATGCCTTAAAATATGTGCAAACAGTATCAAGCATAAAGTATGCGTATGCAATAGTGTTCACATTCCACACCAAACAAGTATTAGTTTCGTTGCCTGGTACCAGTAGACGTTGCGTGAGATGTTATTGGAATTTTTTTATGTTCACACATTGCTTCACATATACATGCACAACTGTTATTCGTATACAAATATGTTGACAGCTTCTTGTGATTGCTGTAATTTGTTTCGTAACGAGAGAGTTTTTATTTGCTGCTATTATATCCGTTATGTGGGAATAACTGTAAGAGAAGCACATTGTTGAAATATTATTCATCACATATACATACATTCACCCACCTTAAGACAACTGATTTGTAGGATCTTAAAAACATACGTACTTAAAAAAAATATTGTAAAACACCAAGTTTTTCCAGCCGATCAGATGTTACCAGATGTTTTACCAAAAAAGAAAACACTCCCAACCATTTAATGTGTCACACTACTTGGGGGCGGATACACCATAAATACAGTGTTTTTCATTAATAAAAATGTCAACATTTTATACAAACTCATGATGGGAATACAAGGTAACAATTTGTGTCCGTACGTCCGTTCATAGAAAACTTAACTTAATAAAGAACGAGATAGAGAAGTTCGGCTAAGACCGAAGCTTAAATACTCTCCACCTTTTATAATTCTCTAAAAATAAGTTCCTATTGCATTAAATCGTTGCGTATATATTATTTTTTGGCACAGTGTTGGACAACGGTACCACCTATATATATACCAAATGTCAACTTGATAGGCATGGTATTGTGCGATATATAATTTTTTAAAGATACAATTTTTTCGAGGTATGTTGAGATTTTTGTTTATTGTGGGCGTGCCTCCTAAACGATTTTTCCCAATTTCAATATGGAATAGCGAGATTGAACTAAGAATACGTGTGCAAAGTTTCAATTTGATATCTTTAAAATTACAACTGTGAGAGTGCCAACAACAGATGGACACATGGACACACGGACGGACATGTCTCAAACGATTTTTCTTGCTTTCTCGACAATTTTAAAACTGTTATACATAATATATGTGAAGCAGCAATTTATGTCTGTACATCCGTCATTAGAAAAATTGCGCTAATAATCAAAAATGTAAATGAAAATAAATGCCCCGCCCAGTTACGAATGCGCAAATGATACGTACGGTCTTACATACATATCGCATAGAAAATAGTCATTTCTTTTAATAATATGATCATAGCAGCAGCAATTTTTGTCCGTACATCCGTCATTAGAAATAATGGTTTATGACAACGAGTAACAAAAAAAAAAAAGGTTAAATTTGACTACTAAGGGAGTGGCAATGCAATGCAACGAATGTTGTAATATGTATTAAAATAGGTGGCATGTCTAAATAAGGACACCCTCGATGACTAGATTTCAACTTTATGGGTAAATTTTTGAAGCCGCAAGAATTTAATGTCAATTGTAAGCGTGTCAGTTAAGTGGTTTTGCCCATTTTTAAATAGAAAACTACCTACATGGAAAAAAATCTGCACCAACTTTCTATGTTTGAGTTTTTTCAAGCATCCTTAAATAGAATCAAAATAGAATTTGATGCTCATTAAGAATTTATTTATATACGTTGTGGTGTACTTGACGCCTCCTTCTAGTAGATAGTTGTATTAGTGCACTGTTCATCATATGTGAAGCAAAGAGTAACTGGGTTGGGCCCAACTGTTAAGCACTCTTGACATATAAACAATTCTTCAATTCTCGTCTGTTATACAACCACGCCCAATAGGCTAATTATAAATAAATGAAAGACCATTTATTTTCTGTACAGAACACCTGACATTGATACCTTTTTAAGATACATGTAGGGTGGACTACTCTCATATAAAGTTTTGTTCTTTTTTTGTTGTTGTTTTTTTCATGAATTTCAAACCAATATAAAAATTGCTCCCCTTTGTACGCGTAAGCATTACGGGGCACTTCTTATAATGGTGGCATGAGGATGATTATTGTATAATATAACAAAGAAAAGGGAAATATTGAATTTTGTAATTAGTTCACGACTTATTTTCCTACAAGGTCTTGCGCTCATTTCATATAACCTTCACTAACTGTGTCGTTTTCTTTAATAAATGATTCATGAAGCGGGTGCACAAAGGTCGCTTACAACTAACCATAGAATTCATTTTATTTTAAATGTTACTTGTCTTTTTTTTGTAAACGGGTTGAAAAACTAAACCCCCCCCGTTTCATATAGATTGCGAAAAAGTTTATTTTTTATGGTTGTTGTTCGAAACGATAAAACAATATAACATACTTTACAAATAGTTAGTTTTGTTGATTACAATAAATAAATGTTTCTTTTTTTATACAATTTATTTATTTATTTTCATTTTTTGTTTGTTTTTTTTCTGGTTACATTTCTATTGCAAAGCTTCAGTTTTACCCCTTTTGTTGGTTTTTGTTTCAAACGTACAAGTATTTTTAAACTTCAAATATATTTGTGTGTATACATGGCGTACTATTACCAAAGCATTGAAAAGTCATAAATAGTAAAAGTTAAAAAAAAAATAGAAAAATAAAAACAAATTAAATAAAAATCAAAAACAACAAGATAGAGAAGTTCGGTTAAGACCGAAGCCTAAATACCCTCCAGCTTTTATAATCACGGACGGGCACACGGACACACGGACACACGGACGGACATGTCTCAAACGATTTCTCTTTTCATGCTGATTAAGAATATATATGGTTTGTGGGGTCTCCGAGGCTTCCTTCGATGTGTTGTAAACGGATGATCAAAATGAATATACCCTCTTCCCCAAGGTGAATCCCATAAAAAAATGTTATGTAAATAATTAAATTTTATAAATGGATTTTCTTTCGTTGATTGAAATTTTACAAGCATTACAAGCGACAATTGAGATTTATATAAATTAATAAATGTTTATAAATTATGTATTAAGACATAAAATATAGTCAATTGGTTAAAGTGTTATTAAATATACATAAATACGGCAACATTGTATCATCTAAAGGTAGACAAATAAAAAACAATTAAAACAACTAAATTGGGCTTAAGCCGAATCTTTAATACCACATACAAACGGTAGGCGTGACAGGTAAATGATTGCGCCTTCTAATAGTGCATGTATTATGTATCAACTTGCAAGTCGGCAGATATGTAGATTTTTGTCAATTGTGGGCGTGGCTCTTGCCCAATTTAAATAAAGTTCTGCCTGCAATACCCTGAAAGAGGCATCAGAGATCCTATAAAATATATATATTATTGCTCATCATCAAAATTTGAGTCGATCTAGATATATACAACCGTCTGTCAGTGTGTCTGTCTATTGTTGGCACTCTCACGTTCGTAAATTTTAAGTTGTTCGATTGAAATTTCGTTCAGACACTTCTAGTGCTTGAACGGAGACTTCGATTTAGAATGGAAAAGAATAGTATGTGCCACGCCCTCAATTAACGAAATGTTTATTTATCAGCCACAACAATTAATCTATACAGATGAAATTTTGTTATTCATTCATAGATGTATTTAAAAGTGGGCGCGGTCGTAAAACATACACGCCCACATATTCCAAAAAAAAACTTTTTTGGTGTATTTAATGAGAATGCCAAGCACATTTTATTAAATGTAGAAAACCACATTTATACGTTTCCTTTTTGTTATACTCGTATATGTAAAAAGTTTTGAAGTTATTTCAATGTAGGTTCAGAAACTTTGTTAAATATTAAGTATTAAATACTGTTAATCGTTTTTGTCCATCCGTCCGGGTAGTGTGTTCTTATAAACGCTTTTGCCTAAACAGTTTTAAGTATTGTCAATATAATTAGCTGCATTGTGGATTAAGTATAGTTTTTGATTTTGTTATTGGGTAACTTTTATTACTTTCTAATACAATTTAAATGTTTTCATGGATTCTGTTTTTTAAATCTATAAATATTTTAAATACATATCTTGGAGTTTCATTTTGTAGGACATTAATCGGTGACCTTTACTTACGAAGGTACCATTACCTCATAATCATAATTCTAAAGTCTCGTGGCTATAATTTTGTTCAATAAAACTGTTTACATTGACTCTCTGTTTGATTCATATTTTTATGTACACACTCGGGCATACTTCTACTGTTTTATTGTAGCTTTCATATTTATATATATCTGCATGGCAGTATGCGATGCGTTGTTCAACGAAAAGGAGTAAATTGGAATGCCAATTGTGAGGTCGTTATGCGATCCACACACATGCACTATTGTATAAACAATATTATTATGCGCTGGTCATTACGTGTGCATACAAACATATAATAATGCCTGACAGTTATAAAATAAAAACAGCAGGCAACGTCAATAGCAACAACAGCAACAACAGCAACAGCAGCAGCAAGTTATTGTAATTTTAATCTGTTCAACAAGCTGTCGCACTTAAACGGAATTATTGTCATGTAACCGTAGTGTCAATGTAATGAAATTTTAATATCATTTTTGCGGTCCATAGAGTGAAGCGCTCAAAAAACAAAAATAAAAAAAACAAAAAAAAAGAACAAAAATATTGCCCTTCAATAACAATAACCAAGGGCTTTAGAAAGGGCTTTCTCTGCGCCAGCTACATCACTCTGGTAGGTAAATATTGTCAAGCAATTGTAAAATTGTTAAAAGAGTAACAAGAGCCCCAACACTGCACACAGCTCTTCATAAACACTCGGTGGTCTATGGCGTGCGTGTGCGTGTGTGTGCGTGTGTGTGCGCGTATGTATCTATCTGTAGGGCATCATATCACATGTAGCAATAGCACAGAAACGCTTTTGCTTGCTTATTGAAGTTTTCATTTTCATTTTTGTTTTTGTTTTTGCTTTGCTTGCGCTTGTGTGTATATTGTATGCTATATATCCATAGATGCTGTATGTGTTGTGTACTTGCATGCAATATTTGTTGGCTATTTCAAAGACTGTCATGGTGACAATAACCTTTTTATGTGAACATATAATAAAAAGCATTTTTTGTCTACTGTTCTGATTGACACACTACTGACTGGATATTGACAATTTTTTTTTTTTTTTAGGAGAACTCCTCTAATTTATTAATGTATAAGATGATAAGGATATAACGGAAAACATGAAATCATCATTCGTCTGCTGCTGCTGCTTCTTGTAAAAAACCCTACTCTCTCTATTTTGCTGATGAAAACATACAAAGTTTGTTGTTCCGTTTGCAACCCACATAAGCCTGCTCTCTATTTTATATTCTTAATCAGCATCCAAATATGAGTGTGTCCGTGCGTGTGTCTGTTCTTGGAACGCTCTGGGTCACAACAATTGAGATATTCGCTATTTTCATAACATTCGCATTCGTTGAAAATAGTATCATAACATTCGTTCGAGTACACTGCATTATCTTTGCTTATAATTGCTCTGATTTACAGTTTTTGTCAGAAAAAAAGTAGCAGAAAGCACAAGGGGAAAACTGGACAATAACAACATGTCATTCCTAGTGTTACTAGACCACATTAAAGCTTTTGATTTCGTTGATCACGTGCTACTAACAAGCAAACTAAGGAAATTGTTCAGCTTTGATTCCTTATCCTCTCAGCATGTTGAAACATACCTCACAAATAGGTATCAGCGAGTGGTTGTCAATAATATCTTTTCTGACAGACTTCCGATTTAGCGGGGGGTTCCGCAAGGGTCCGTTCTGGGTCCACTGCTTTTTTCATTATGTGCTAATGACCTTCCCAGCCATCTCAGGTGGTGCCAAGTACATATGTACGCGGATGATGTACAGACCTGGACCAGTGCGCCCCCAGACAACATCATCAATACGGCAACTAAAATTAATGAGGATCTTGCCAATATCGCAAATTGGCCCTGTTCAAATGGTCTGGCCTTGAATTCTGTTAAAACTAAGTGTATAGTTTTTTAGAAGAAGGCGGACCTTAGGGACAATAGAATCCGCAAAAAACCTCGGCGTGACATTCAATAGAACGCTAACTTGGGAGAACCATATCAATAACAATGTGGGACAAGTATACGGAATGCTAAGATCTCTATGGCATTTACATTGGTTCACACCCTTAAATATTAGAAAACCTTCGGCCAAAGCCTACTTGTATCCAAAACTCCTTCATGGATGCGAGCTGTTTGCCAATTGTGATTCCATTTCTAAACAGAAACTTCAAACGGCCAATAACTCCATTATCAGGTACGTTTTTGGGTTGAGGAGGTATGACCGCGTTTCAAGTTACACAAGAACTCTGTTATGATTTACCTTGGAGGACCTGCTTAAATGTAGAGTGCTATGTTTACTTCAAAAAATTGTCACAAAGCAGGATACAGGCTATCTGTTTAACAAACTCGAATTTTCAATGTTAAGCCGCAACCAGAATATCAGACCTATCCGACACATATCCCTAATGTCTGAACGTCATTTCTTTGTTTTCGTAATCCAATGGTGGAATGCCATCCCCGTCCGTCTACAGACTACACGGAATTCTACTCGCTTTAAGAGAGACATTAGTAACTAGTTGATAAGTAGTTGATAAGTATAAAATGGTAATTTGGTGCCTACCCCTACCTCATATAAGCTCCGAGCTGGAGAGGTGGGAGGCTCCCATGTTAACTGTATATTTATAAGTAACTTTGAAAATAAATAAACAAATAAATAAAAATAAGTCTTTGTGAAATAGGCGTGGCTCATAAACAGACATGCCCACAAATATAAAAAAAACTTTTTTTATACAACTTTTTATGGAATCTGACGCGTAATCAAGTGTCATGTACACAATTCCTAACAGCACCTAAACTAAATTTAATTCTCACATGTCATCTTCCATCTCCATTGTTCTCTCCTAGCTGCCCTAAATTTAGACAAAATCTTGCTCACTGCTATTAATATTAATCAACATTACATTTTATATTTAATTATTTTTGGGTTAATTACGTTTTTCTAAATTAAATATTTAATGCGTTAATTTAACCAACCACATAATAGGGTAAATCAAAAACAAAAACAAAAAATAAGGCCGCTGGCCACAAATTATTATATAAAAATAAGTAGAGAAAAGTAAATTCAGTTCAAATATTTAAAATCGTGGGGTGGCAGATAGAATTTCAAATGAGTTGGAAACAAAAAAAAAAAAACTTGAAAAAAATTACAGCTCACTTCAAATTTATGCTGTACACACACACACACACCTGGTTATGGTCTTGCTAAGTAAATGTGTGGTTTGCGTTTTTTTTCTGTCCATTTTTGAACTCTTATCACCAATCCAACAGCGAAACACTACTTATGTATACACGATGTACCTTGTTGTCTGTAGTGGCCATGCAAGGGTTTTCTGTTTTCTTTTTTTTTTTTTGAAGGCCGCTGTATAAAATATTTAATGTGCCGTATTAACCCGTATATTTGAACACATACAATCTAACTACATCTATATATATAATATGTATTTTTATACCCTACCCGTGGATGGTATGTTTCTTAAGTTTATTGTTCAGTTTGCCACACCTACAAGGAAGCGTTAAAGGTTCTACGAAATATATATATTCTTGATCAGCAACCAGATCTGAGCAGTTGTGGACATGTCCGTACGTGTGCCCGTGTGTTTACGACTCGAACGGTCATAAATTTTAAGATGTCGAACTGAAATTTTATATAGTTCTACTTACTATAGGAAAGTCTGAAATTTAAATTGGACAAAATCGGTTGAGAGCCACGCTCACAAGCCACAAAGATTCATTAATGTGCTACAAAAATTAAGCTTTGAACTTGAAATTTTATTATTATCCCAGGCACGGGTGTAATTGGATAGCAGGCACGCTCACAATGTACAAAAAACCTAAATCAGACTTGATAGGTTGATACAAAAGGGCTTAAACATTGCCTATGAACATGGAGGGTATATCTGATTTTTTGCGTTATCATAAATTCAATTTTTTACGTGCTTTAGAAATTTGTTTTCAAAATTTCGTTTCGAAAAAAAAATAGTTACACTGAATTCAGCTGGGCTTTGTCAATTCTTTTCTTTTTCGCGTTAATTAATAGAAAGAAGTGTGTGTGTGTGTGTGTGTTCATTTTTAATAAGTGCAATTCCAAAACAAAGATCAACACCCAACAAAAAGGCCCTCTTGCACATTTTGGCTAAAGAAATCTGCGCCTGTAATTACAAGAGAACTTAAGCGAACTTGTCTCGCGTCACTTATGAATATGTTGTATTTGTTGTTGTTTTTTCTCATATTCTTTACTCTCTACTTGAAAACCTTATTATCTAGCTAGTAATGGAAATGTGTTGAAAAATGTTAACACTCAACTCAAAGTACTGTGAGATGTAGAAGAATCTTAAAGCAAAATGTATGGACTAAGAAAAGAATTGCGATTCATTACAAATCTGGAAAAACAACAACACTCTGTTATGGCAAGTTTTTAAAGCTTTTTATATTCACGCGGTACGGAGACTAGTTTCTTTATACACATACACACGTTTTTTTGTACATTTTTTACATATATTCGAACAAAACAAGCTGAATATTAATGGGGAAAGAGAGAAAATTAATTTAGGTCAAGACGGCGTACCACATAAGTACACCGCATATATAGGTACGCTTACAATTTGTAGAAATTTTTCTCAAGGGTTTTTTTCTCGGGGTTTATAAAAAACAAGTAAATACCCTCCATATTAACGCAAACAAACGGTGGGCGTGGCTGGTACATGATTACGCCCTCTATGTACTATATGTACATATATGAGCTGCAAGTTGAGTTTTACGCTGAGTACGGTTTTTTGTAAGTTGTGGGTATGTCTGTTAACCGACCACGCCCATTTTTGGCACATCGATGGATACTAGAGATTACTAGAGATATGCATATAAAATTTTTCCTTAATAGATCGATTTTTGTCGATTGTGGGCGTGGCACTTGAGCGATTTTGAACATTTTAAATATCAAACTTCGTGCAAAAACTAAAAGTGCTTGTAAAAAATTTTAGATCAATATCTCAAAATTTACCACCGGACGCACAGACATACATGTCTAGATCGATTCAGTTTTTGACGCTGATTAAGAATATATATACTTTGTAGGGCCTCTGGCACCTCTTTCTGGACGTTGCAAACGAAATGACAAACTTAGTATGCCCACCATTTTATGTGGAGGGCATAAAAATCGTATAGAATAGAAAATGTACAGCAAAAGAAAATGTAATAGAAGAAGAAACCGAACAAGGTAACTATAATACAAGTAAAGTGGAATTTGAAAAAACAAAAACAAATAAAAAAGAAGGCAAAATGAATGCAAAATACTCAACATTTATAATCGCTGATGAGAGAGGTGTTCAAGAAAGTCCTTATAAATGATAAATCTCCATCATTCAGCAAACATGTACACAAACGTTGAAGTCTCTCTAACTAGAAATTGGTTTAAATTTGAAGCAAAAAGGAGGCCACTCACGCAACAAGTGCAAAGATTAGATGAAAAATGAAATTCGGCTTGGGTTAGGTCTTAAATACCATTTATATGTATATATTAAAAGTGGGCGTGGCAGGTAATTACACTCTCTAATAGTATAGATGTTACGTACAACTTAATGGCTCAATTTTTGAAGCAGATAAATAGATTTCTGTTGATTGTGGGCGGGGCTTTTGATCGATTTTGCCTAAATTAAATAGCGATCAATAAATTTCAATGTCTGTACGAATTATTACGACCGTGAAAGTGTCAACAAAGGACAGACAGGCATGTCTAGGGACAGACGGGCATGTCTAGTTTGACTTAGATTTTGATGCTGATTAAGAATATAATTAGTTTGCAGGGTTTTTGACGATCCCTTCCGGATGTTGCAAAGGGAATAGCAAAATTTGTATAACTCCCAACTTTCTGGATCACCTATTACTTATGAAAGAGCACTTGGTACTAATGTGTACTAACTAGCCTTACTTAGTATGCACAAACATATATGAAGAATTAATCATAACCGTTGAACAATTGCTGCAAAAAGTTTTTGCAATGTCACGAGTTATGATGGATTCTTATAGCAAGTAAAACGTTAGCTCTTAACGGTCTCTTTTAAGATAACTTTTTGTGCTATTGTTTGTGTTTTGCCAACACGTTTCCAAACCGGTCTCCACCTCCACACACGAAACTCTAATATCACTTTTCTTTGATCTTCATTGCCGTTTGTTTTTATTGATATTTCATTAAATTAAATATCGTGACGTAAAACGTCACATGGTTGGAAAATTTATTTGTGTTGCAAAGAAAAAAATTAAACAAAAAAATTTTATATTATAAACTTTTTTCCACTCCTAACAACATATAAGTTTCGTTGTTGTTTCAAAACATTATTTAAAACATATGGCTCCCAACCAAAAATAAAAGAAAAATAAAAATTTGCCCTCCTACATTCACAAGTGACATATTTTGTGACTGAACTGTGAAATATGAAAACTTTTCCACTTAAGCGTTTCCTCCGTATACCAACAACAACAACAACAATAACAATTTTCAATCAAATGGAGAAGAAACTACATAGAAATAAAAATAAACCAAGTGAAAATGTTACAGTCGGTCAAACGCGACTATTTAATACCCCACACCACTCAGCTCCACAAGCTATGCTATGCGAGGTATTGCCATATAAGTCACTTCGTGAAAGATCGTTTTATATGAAGGGGTTCTAAAAATAATCCGATTCGGTCCAAACTTGGCTCAGCCAAATATGATGCTAATGAACTATTCTTTGTCAAATTTTGTTAAAAAGTATTAAGAATTGCGATTTTTTACTATATAAAGACTTTCATAAGAATTGGACCTTATGTGGAGAGGGGTTCTAAAAATAGTTCATTCCGATTGGACCATTTTCTGTACGGATTCTCTTTGGGTCATTACATATTTTTGTGCAAAATTTTAACAAAATATCTCAAAAATGCTACCAGTAGCTTGCGCCCAAATTTACATGGACAGAACGACAGACATGAATTAATCGATTCAGATTTTAATCCTGAATTAATTCGAAGTAAGTGTAGCATTTGTCGTTTAGGTGTTACAAACATCCGCACAAACTTAATATACCCTTTGCCACAAGTGGTGTTAGGAAGAGAGACGAGCCAAAACAAAATATGTTCTTCTAAATTACCCTAAAAAACCGAAAAAATAGTTCATATGAAAAGTTTTATATAATTATACCCTATACCCCATGTGGTAAGAATCAAAATCTGAATTGATTCAATCATGTCCGTCGGTGTGTCTCTCTGTCTACTTCTTTTTGGCTCATAAAGAATTTTTTTTGATTGTCAATCGATTATGCCCATATTTAACAGCAACCTGCACACAGAAATTATAAATACGCACCCAGAGGGATTTCTATGAGGAAACTACACAAAGTGAAAATATGACTCAATCTGGATATGTCCGTCCGTGGCAATGTTGTTGTAACATTGAGATTCATAAATTTTAAGATATCCAGTAAACTTTTTGTACAAATATTTAAATTAGACAAAATTAGCCAAGTACTACGCCCACAATCGAAAAACATCCTTCACAGCCACAAAAATGTAGCCATGAAGTTGACGTTTTGTACACACACTTATAATTTGTGACAGTCATCGATTTGCCGAAAATATCTGATAACAGACACACCCATAATTTACAAAAAAATCCTTTCACACAAAATCCGTCTTGTTAGCCGATGCGCAATTTGACAACTATAGTACATGGCACGCCCTCTGTGTATATCTAGAATGCTTTAAGTTTTGCCCCAAACCAAATTTAGTTGTTTTTCACTTCTTTCATTTATTTTAATACAATTTCAAGCATTTAAGAAAAGAAACTGTTATACTCCATCATAACATTTATTGTACAATAATTGTTGTTGTTGTTGTTATTATTGTTGTATAAAATGTTATGAGTTAATCAACCCGTTCAACAGACTGATTAGCAATTCTAATTGAATTTTCTTAAAACGCATGTACAAGTCTCTGTGACATTAGCCGCAGTCGTCAGTTATGTCAATGAAACAGTCAGCAGGCGGTAGCCAGCACCCTTCAATACCCTTGCGTTTGTTACCTTTGTATGGTTACACACTTCTCTACCCATACATGCAAACGTTATTCGGAAATTTGTAAAACTTATCCTCTCACTCGTATGGTATGCACTACACATCATCCATCCATGGTAAACTATCACTAATCACTCACTTGGTGGCAAATTCGTATTGTTATGTAAACAAAACAGAGAAACTTTCAACAAAATTTTACTTACCCGCCCACTAGGGTGTGCATACAATGCACACCTACCCACACCGGGCATCTTCATAAATATTCAATAGTGTGATAACAATCATTTAATCAATAACAGTTAGCGGCACATGTAGAATATAAATACTAATCATAATTAATTTACTTTGTCGTCATGATGACGATGATGGTGGCGATGAGTTAAGTGCGTTGCAAAATTTAGAAAATGACAAAAGCTTTCGCTCGTCTATAGAGAGTAAATAGAGCGTACATGCGCTCGGTTATAATTGTTATGCTATGCTGCTCGTTAATTGCAAAATTAATATGAATCATTTGGGAGTAAGTGTTTCACTTTAAAATTTAAGCACAGTTCTTGTGTTTAACAAGTCTTAAGAATGTAGTAAAACTGAAATTTGCTGTCGAATAACAGCTAACACATCTTGCGCACAAATTTATTAAAAACAGACAGACGAACACGCTTAAAGATAGCTCAAGATTTTAATTGTGAAACGATCGGTATAATTGAAGGTAAGTGTGGCATTTGTCGTTTAGGAGTTCTACTTAAACTTTATATAACCTTTGCCACAAGTGGTGCAAAGTATAATAAAACTGTTATACATACATAAGTTAATAATAACCATAAATAACTGTTGTATACATGTGGTATTATGTATATTAGTATATTTTTGTCGAATTTGGGCGTGGTTCTTGACCGATTTTCCTCAATTTAAATACAGAAACTAGACGTGTTTATACAAAATTTCGACAAAAAATCCCAAAATTTACACCAACAACAGGCGCACATATGTAGACAGACTCAGTGTTTCATGCTGATCACTTTGTAGGGTCTCCAATGTTTCCTTCTGTGCATTGTAAATAGAATAATAAATTTGGTACATTATATATCTTAGACATGGAAGGTATAAATACTGTTATACAAAAACTGTTATATAGAACTGCCTCTCAAGTATCGGCCAATTGAATTTCATTGTAAGAATAATTGATCTATTTTTTGTTTGTTCAAAATTCAATCTTGATATTCGTACAAGTTATTGTGCTAGATGAATATATTATCTTTTCTAATACGCTCAAATATCTGAGCATCTAATTCTCTTCCCTTCTCAGTTCTCTTCCAGCAGAGTCACCTATAATGTTACTAAACTGCAATCAAATCATGTATTATTCCTCTTCTTCCTCTTATACTATTTGTCACATTTAATGGAAAATGTTTTGTAATTTTCTATTTCTGCCAAAGAGCGTACAACAAGTAAGAGAAAATTCAATTATTGAGTTAACTCATACACACACACACACACACACACATAACCAAGCCACATAAATGTAGGCATATGTTCAATAACTTCTTTAACATCATCTATCAATTCATATTTACACAATTACAACAACAACAACATCAACATATCTATGGTAAAGTACACAAAGATCATTCAATAAAGTTGACTACAATCAATATATCAATATATCAATATATCAATATATCAATATATCAATATATCAATATGTTTATTAAATACAATAACAACAACTCCATAAATTGTTAAGCTAACATAATTGATTGATTAACCGAGTGTTAAAGTTATTTCAGAAGCGCTTTTCACACAATGGTTTATAATTCATTCAAACATAATATATGTGTTATACGATATATTTCATAAGAAAAAAAAAATTTTATACGATAAGTGTGTGGCTTTTTGTATAGCTGTTATAATATATAAATATATTACAATTTTAGATTTTATTCTTTATGTCGTCGATTTTAGCTAAAATTACAGCCAAGTTACAATTAATAATGAGCATAGGTAGATAGACTAGCTTACATACTAAGAAGCTTGATGAAGTTCAGCTTCAAAATCAGTAGCAGCAGCAACAGCAACAACAACAACAACCAACAGAAGCACAGGAAAAAGTTAAAAACTAATTAAATTCAATATGCAAAAATTGAAAATGAATATGAGTACAATGTATTAATAACTATCACTTAAATATATATGCTTAAGACTACATAAAACTAATATTATGTATATGTACATGTGCAAAACATTCAATGATGTACACATATATACAGTCACAGCTTGGCAACAATCAGTTAATGGTAGTTAAAAATTCATTTTTAAAGGACATTACTGAGTCTGACAGCGACACGTGACTATAAAAATCATTAAAATTTTTGCAGGCTATTCGAAATGTCCAGAAGAGTTCTTAATTAAATTGGTGCAGCATTGAGGAGCATAATGTCCAGAGCAGCGGGCCGGAGCATTAAAACATAACTCGCCGAGTAAAAAAGAGGAATTAATATATCTTTTAATTAGTTTAAAAACAAGGAACAATCACCCACACATAGCATTCCTTGCTAGTGGAATTTGCTTCTTAAAGCAAAAGTGAATATTCTAGATAATCTTAATAAAGACAAGTCGGTCAAGCCCGACCATCAAATACCCTACACCACTTGATATATTATTCAATTAAATTTTCTTCTTTGAAAAATGAAAAACTTTATTTTTTATACCTACTTGTAATTTCAAAAATTTCAAAATGATACTTAAGTCAGAAATTTTTTGTTTGTTTATGAAATAAAAGAAAAAGAAAATTTATATAGGGAGGGGTTCTAAAAATGGTCTGATCCTATCCATTTTCAAAAGGGTTTATTTTTGGGCCAATAAATTTCCTTGTACCAAATTTTGTCGAAATATCTCAAAAAATAATAGGACCTCATATGGGGAGGGGTTCTAAAAATGGTCCAATCCGGTCCGGTTAAATCGATTCAGATTTTGATTCTGAATCGATCGGTATAATTGAAGGTGGGTGTGGCATATGCCGTTTAGGAGTTACAAACATCCGCACAAACTTAATATACCCTTTTCCACAGGGTAGTGCAGGGTATAACAAACGTCATACCTAACGTTATTCGTCTATTAGCAAGTGATGGCAGATTGATTAGTTTTAGCCGATTCTCATATGGGGCATATCTTTTTAAAAAATGCAATGAATATGAATATTAAAAAAATACAAACTATTATACGAAAAAAGTGTTACACGTTTTCAAATATAAAAAAACTTTTATATAACCGTTCCCTCACATCTCTACATATATATAAAAATAATTTAAAAAGAACAGTTAAGCTGTTAGGCGATAAATTTTATTTTAAAACTGTTATAATATACTATAACATACTACGTTATAAATAAATAAATGCTTATGTAAAAAAAGGGCATAATAGAAAACTGTTATACTTAAATTTATTACTGGAGAACAGTTTTGTGTTTTGTCCTTTTAGTTTGTTGGTTTTATATTTAACTGTTATACAAAAAATATTTTAACATAACTGTAGATATATTTTGTGTTTATATTCAACTGACAAATAAAAACTGTTATACATAAACTGTTATAATATTACAATAAAATTAAAAGGAAACTGTTCTAATATTTAATTTTATTTTGATTGTTTTTTTAATAATGGTTTTTGTTGTCATAGAAATTTCTGGTAGTTCGTTACTAAAAACCAAACAAATAAACGGGATGAGATAGTAAATTAGTGCACAAAAGGAAAAAAAACTAACTAAAAACAAACGTAAGCATGCACGGTGTGGGGTATGTGGTGGTACATAAAGCAACGTAAACGTTTTTCCCCATAATAAAAATTGAAGCTAATATTACAAAAACAAAGATTGCTTAGGGTACCAGGCAAATAAAACATAAGGCTCGATTATTATGTCAAGTCACGTTTGAGTGTAGAATATGGAATTCTACACATGTGTATGTGTGTATGTGAGTTTGTGTGTAATGCAATCATGCACCTTCGTACCGTACATGGTTTATACAGATAAAAGTTTTAGCGATACATTGCATGTAGCTGGCGTGTGTGTGTTTGTGTGTCTTAGAGCTGTTTAGATAATAACCGGTGCCCTATATTTAGCGAGCTTAACAAAATCCTTGTGTTTGTACACTACTTTTTAAATGGATTTTTTCCTCTCTCCCAACAATACCTTTTCAAACAATTCGTTTAACGTTATGTTCCTTGTGCAGTAATTTCGCTTAAAAAAGGAAATCGTGATAATAATAATAATAATGATGTTGATGATGATGCTGGTGGTGGAGTTGGCGATGATGGTACTAGTAATGATTTGGCTGCGTATGCTGTGATCTTGCTTGCTTGCTCGCTAACAAGCTTGCCTGCTTGTGGATAACCAATAAAATTTTCGATAATTTACACTTACAATCCGCCAACCAAGCATGTTGGAATGAAAACCAAAAATTTCTTGCCAAGTGGTTATAAGAAGAAAAAGAAGAAGAACGCAAAATGGTTGTTAACTCTGCGTAACAAGGGCGATTAGTATGGAAAGACAAGCAATGTGTGCCAAAGGTCAAAGTAGAGAAATGTAAAGTACAGGAAATAAAGGAAAGGAAATTAGCAAGGTTTCGGTTTTTGTTTCTGTTTATAAAATTGTACCCAACATGATATAAAGCGCTGCATCACCTCCAGCTACATGTTGTACGTCACAAACGATTTAAGGATATTGCTGGTAATGGTGGTGATGGTGGTGATGGTGGTGGTGGTGGTGGTGGTGGTGATATAGTACCTATATACCAAATTAATACCGAAACACACACACACACACACTGTGCACATATTGCATAAACGTCAAGGAAATTTGATTGCAGTCTTATAAAGTAAAGCACGCACGTATGTAGGAGGTGGAGGAACAAGGCTGACGAAAGATTACCAAAAACCAAACGAGATATTAAATGCTTTTAAGCAAAAGAAAGGCCCAACTATGAGTTGCATATAGGTAGTTGTTTACAAATAATGGGCGTGGCATTATTTTCACCATTTACATTTAAATTCACGTTAATTTTACCTTCGTAGCTGGACTGTTATGATTCTACGCGATTCTGAGAGATTTATTAACATTAAGGGGCATGTCTGTTATACGATTTTTTATAAAATATAAACAATATGTTATTTAAACTTGTTTAAGATATAAGTGGATAAGATGTAGGTTGAGTGAAATCAATCAAACCAAGCGTTACTTCAAGCATCCATTGCAGTGTATGGCAGCAATCACGCATTACAAATACTTTAAATAACCGTTACTTTTGATGACCAAAATTCGTTTTTAATCATAATAAAAATGATTTAAATAATTTTGTAGCAAACAGTGCCAGCTTTTGCGGATTTTTTGGAACGCAACCGGGAGCTAACAGCAGCTAAAAATAGAGATTTTTTGTACTGCTTACCCTTTTAAACGTCAATATGTCAAATAAATAATAAATCCATTTATTATGAGATTGCTTTATTACAAATTTGAGTGCAAGCGGCTGATTTTAATTTTTTTTTGGTCGATTTTTATTTAGAGATAAGTTTCTAAAATTTTTTTTATATGTAAATTTTAATGCGAATCTCTAGTAATTGAGGAGACAAATTTCTTATTGGAAGTGAGAGTTTGATAAGACCGCTGTGTCCAGCTTGTGCGATGATTGTAAATTATTGTGAAAATCGTTTTTTCAAAAAACAGTGCCAGAGAAAAGTGACTCATTTTATCTCAAATGAATTGGGGGGGTGGCGGACGATTGTATCCGCATAAAGAGAAGATGTCGTGAATAAAGCTCAACTCGACACCGCAACGTTTGCTATCCGTGCAATGCAAATACCTACCGCGATTAAGAATTGGATACTTAGGAAATTTTTTTTGGTAGTTACTGACCGAATGAGAAATTTGAAGTAGTAACGCATATATTTAATTTGTTTATATGATAAGTAAGAGTCCTTTTCTAATAACATTTGTTTCTTTTCTTCATTGAAATTGGATTAATTCCGCTTGATTGCCACTGCAAGCGTGAGTACCCTTCATTATATTGAATATTTAAGCTAAGATGAAATATTCATTTGTTTTTCTCTTTCTGTCTTGGTTGAACGTATGAAAAACTATTTTTATATGCTTTTATCACCATCAAAAACTCATTGTCAGACTAAGCGTACTGCTGGTGTTTGTTTTGCTCGCTCTTGCTTTTCTCACATTCATCATTATACGTTTCAGTACTTTTATCTGCAATATTTTTACGGGACACTCATGCTCTACAGAACGTGTTACAGTTACTTAAGTACCGAATACATTTAAAACATTTGGCATATTGACATATGTTGCATGCAGATACCGACTCGATGTTTTATTACTACACAGTACGAACAACTCTCTAAAATATATAACGAACGGAAAATGTTTGTATGTGTAGAAGTAGCTACAAAAAATGTTATAATGTTTAAGGTTTTTATTAAATTTTATTTATATATATCACAATCATCGCTAAAAATGCTCGAAAATGCGTACACAGGACACGGGGAGGATAAGACGGGCTAAATCGACTGCCGGCTATTGATGCTGATCAAGAGTATATTTGTGTATTTTTGGCTGAGTAGCTTGCCTTTTCTGGTGATTGCAACTGTTTCATCGAAACTAACGAAACTAAAGAATGTTTGCATCGCTCACACATTTTAATTATTAACTTATTATTAGAGAAGCTTACCTGGAACATAAGTAACGCTTTGCCGCGCCCCCCTCGCTTGAACGTGTGGATACCGATAGATAGAAGTAGAAACCTTAATCTGAGTACCATTATATGGCCGATAAACGCCCATTATTTAGAAAACTCAAAAAAAAATCGTTTTTCGTGATTTTTTTTTAAATATATTTTCCAACATTAAACGGTTAAAAACACATATATAAAAACCTTATACAACATTTGAAAATAGATGCTTTTACCGTTACAAAGATATAAAATGTGTTCCCAAATATTTAGCATGTACTCTGCATATTATGCACACACTCACTCCGTGGTAGGAACCAGACTTTTCTGATCAAAAAATTAACTATTTATGTTTATAACGAGTTTATGAAACTGTAAAGATGACACAAATTCTCATCATTATCAGAGAAGCCCTTCCTCAACGATCTGAGTTTTGTGTTACGTTAAAATATTGAATTGAAATAACTCTGGGTAAAATTAACAGAGAAACAAGTACAAAAAAAACGAAACAAATTTTGGTTTAGATCAAATCTCAAGCACCCTTCACTTCTACATCTGCAATATTTTTTTGGGCATGTACTTGATTATGACCTGTATTTCATTTCATTTATTTACTTATTTATTTACAAGAGACTTTTATATATATAATTTACGTAGGTGCCTCCCACCTCTCCGTCTCGAAACTTATATGAGGTAGGAGTATGCACCTATTACTATATAATGTCAACTATTATTATTAAATATCGTTCGCATAACTTTAAGCGAAGTGCAATATAATATCTATCTTAAAGCGAGTGGTATTCCGTGTCGTCTGTAGGCGGACGGGAATGGAATTCCACACTCGAATTGCAAATATGAAAGAGTGACGTTCAGACATTAAGGAAATGTGTCGCATAAGTTTAATATTCTGGCTGCGGTTAGACGTTGGGAATTCAAGTATGTTAAACAGGTAGCTTGGGTCCTGCTTGGTAAGAATTTTTTGCAGTAGACATGGTGTTCTACATTTAAGCAGGTCCTCCAGGTCCTCCACTGATAACAGAGTTACACTGTAACTTGAACAGCATATGTATAGATTTTACAAATTGTGGACAAAGGTACAACTCTAAAACTGTATGTGAATGAAGTATTTTTTCATTTTCATTTCATTTCATTAACTTCATTAGTTTGTACTTATGATCAATATTTTAAGCTGGAATAAAAGTCATTTTTGCGAGTTAGTGTCAGTTTCAGAGTTAGTTTTTCATATGATATGTGTTAGCTTTAAAGCTTCACAGGAACTGCTCGGGTTGAGTAATCAACTTTAAACTTGCGCTAATGAATTTTTATGATCAATCAACATCGAATGGCATCAAAGTTTCTATACAAAAATATTATAAAAATCGCTAAATAAAATTAATTCAATAAATTCAGAATTCAACAAATGGAATCAATGTTCCAATGAATTTCATTGGAAAACAGCAATAATTGTAGATTTTTGACGCATCAACAAGTTGTTCAACAATTTCAAAGTTGACATTCTAAACCTTTAAGGTTTGAGTACCGGCTTTGAAAATTTTTCGTACAGTCAGACCCTTAAAAATGTTTTTTGTTGTTGTAAACATGGAAATTTAAGAATACTAATGAAAGGAACAGTCAAAAGGTATGTTATGCTACACATATTACTTCGCATTCGTGTAGATTAAAGTGTTGTAACGATTGTTGTTAGAGTTGTGTTTGTAGTTGTGTCGACATGCTGTGGTAGTTAGTGCTGTCAAGTTGAAGTTGCCGAATCAAGTAAAGTAAATATAAAAAAAATAATAATAATGTTGTTGTTGTTGTTGTTGTTGTTGTTATTGTTATTTCTACCGAGAAGTCAATATTAACAATTTGGTTAATATATGCACAACAAGAACAACAAAATAACCAACAAAACTATATGTATAAGTAAATGTACAATTTCTATGAGAGGAATGGTAAACAACGTAGCCAGCAATAAATGAAGAAATAAGAATTGTAGATAGAGAAAGAGAGAGAAAGAGAAAGAGAGAGAAAGAGAAAGATTTGATATTTTAACAATCTGTATATAAACACTCTACGTGTGCGTGTGTGTGTGTATATGTATGTGTGTGTATGGTCAAAGGATCAACTATCAATATAAATAAAATACACAAACAAACACACACACACACACACACACACTCGTGCATACATAAACAACAATTCTATAAACCGACGCAACTCAACTCTCTTGAATGCTTTTATTTATAAAGTATACACAGCGTATCATAACATGCATGGATGCATGCATGCATGCATACAAACATATTGTATATGTAATTATTTTATAATATTCAGTTATGCATACAAGTGCATTGTAATATATTGCAATTTTATATCCATAGAAAATGCTTGCTAAAGTCGTTCAAGGAACAAGAGTAACCAGAGCAACTTCATCCATAATGTATGTGTGTACGTGTACTAAAGTACAGTGTGTTCCCCTACAACATTGTTTTAAGTAAAGTTAACACATTTACAAGAAAGTTGCGAGTTCATATAATTCTCACATTTATCACCACTTGTCTTATCTTAAAAATAGTCAGTCCATCCGCCTTTATGCCTGAAACTTCTGTCTGATTGTTTTAAACGCAGTTTTTTAGTTATACAAAATAAAAACAAGTGAAAAGATTTTGTGGGGGTTCTATATGATCATTTAATACCCTATACTAGTTCGTTCAGGCTATAATTAGTTTAATTGCCCGCCATTCACATTTGTCAAAATCACTTTCTTGGTGTAAAAGTTTTGTATGGCAGGGGCTTCGAAAAGTATTTAAACCCGGTAAAAACTTTCATAACACAGTTAAGTTAAGTGAATTATCTATTTTGCAACAAATTTTTTTGAAAATAAGAAAACAATTGAGAACATTCATTAACAAAGGACTTATTTTAAGATAGGGCGCCATAAGACGACTTTTGTCCACTTTTCTAGCAAAAGTTCCGCATTTTATATATTGTGAGCGTGTTTAAAGAAGTGATTAAAGAATGAGCTATATTTTTTTTAAAGGGGTTAAATACTGCACACAAAGTGTGTTGTTTTTTTTTTTATAAATAAAACTAAACTTTAACTTTGTAGTTATATTTTTGTGATCCCAGCGGATCTTTAATCTTTGATATTATTTGTGGCCGCGGCATGTATGACATTGCGCCTTATTTTTCAACTAAAGAGAAGATCGAGTCTTATGTTCTCTTAATAAATGAAATGCATGTTGTTTGATCAATTGTGGGCGTAAATCTTATTCAGTACCGCCCCTTAACATGTTACCGTCTAGTGTAAAAAATTAAATTTTAACTTTGCTTAATATTTCTCAATTGTGGGCGTGGCCTTTAATTTATTTGAAATAGTGTGGATGCACTTTCTACTTTTTTCATGTAAACGTGTTTTGGTGCTAGAGAGTACATTTACGGGGCAGGGCAGAGTATTGACTGGTATTGCTTGACTTTGACAATATTTTCATTTACGAGTATTGCTTGAACAGATGTATGTGCATAGACATGTGTGCATAAAGTAATATATGTAAGCACACATACATACATACATTTATTTATTTTCAACATATCCATATTATCTGCATATCCATCAAAATCAACATAGTATGCAATGACAACATCATGTGCATTTTTTATCGTCTCCCATTTCACACGTACCGCCACATATGTGTGTGCATGTTTATCAAAATGAATATACAAACACACACACTTGTGCTTATAATGCACACATGCCAATGCACATATTTTTTATTTTTAGCACACACATACAAATATACGAGTATGTTGGAATGAAGATTGTAGCATATTTAAAAAAAATACTTTTTTTATTGCATACATTCAGGGCTGTGCTTTACTTTACTTACGTAGCTTTTCTCTTATTTGTTATTTTGTTATTTATTTATTTGGTTTTTGTTTCCTTTTTCAGTAACAAATTTTTCTACCCTTTCCTCTGCATGCATGCATGCCTTAACAAATACCTGGTTTGCAAGCTTGTTTGTGTTTTCTTATATATATATATTTTCTTTTTTTTTTGGTTGAGCTGTGCTCCTAAAGTCAGAGCTGAGTTATACATATAAGATTTCGTTTTTTGGTTAGTTGAGTTTAAGTTGTATTGAGTTGACTTGACTTGGCTTGAGCTGAGTTGAGTTGAGTTTTTAGAAACGGATTTATTATGCTTAAAATCAGTCACGTTTATCTATGAAACATGCCACAAGGGAAAATGTTGTTAGCTTTTTAACATACCAGTACTTTATATATATTGTACCTGTAACCGAAATCAACTAACCGTACAACATACAATTTTCAACTTAACAAAGTATTTTTGACTTCTTTTGAGAATATATGAATGGAACGGAGCATAGCAGCAATGCGTGCGTATGTGTGTTAAGTTGCTACACAAATATTTAACATGACCTGGTGAAATGTTTAAAAGAAATCTTTTTACTAAATCATATATATAAAAAAAAAAAAACCTCAAAAGTCGATCATATACAACCTCTTAATACTCTACTTCTCTACACCACTTGGTTGTGCAATTTATTCTATATTTAATGTCAAGTGGAAGTCACTTCCCGAAAAATGATTATATGGAAAGTGGATCTAAATAGGGTTCAATCGGTTAACAAACACTTAATTATTAAGCTAATTAACTAGTCTTTAACAAATTTTAGCAAAAACATTTAAAAAAATGGGAATTTTTGTTTTATAAAGACTTTTTTTTTAAATTTATCATTAAGGACAGCTTCCACAAATAGACCGATTAGGTCCATTTTCAACAGTCACCATTCTTGACATCGCTGTGCACAAATTTTATAAAAGAAAATGTTCAAAATTGTGACTATTGCGTACTTTGATAATAAGCAACATATGGAGGGACAAACAGACATTATTAAATCATTTATCATTCGTACTACTTTGTGGTGTAGGGTATAGCATAAAGTAGGGTACTTGTGGTTGCTTCATTTATAAAGAAACATGGACTTAATGTTCTTACACTTGGTACACTTATGTTCATCTTTTTATGCTGTTGCGAATTGGCGAAAAGTCCTGTTATGAAAAATGTGTAAAAACGGACAAAAGGGAATGTCTTGTACCACGTACTTTATAGCACAACATTGAAGTACTCAAAGGATCATGAGTATCTATAACTTACATAACTACTTAGTACCGTTCGATCATTTTGACACTTTCTCCCACGTGATTTTAAGAAATGCTTTTCATAGTACTTAAAAATCACCATAGAAGCTGTCTCAGTGGTCTGATCAAGCTGGAATTAGCATCATTGAATTTATTTAGTCATAAACTATTGATTGGCATCAAAATTTTTACAGAAATTTTTTTCCCCAAATTTAGCATGTTTGCCTTCTAAGAGTCCTTGGAACAAAAAAATGGCAAAAAAATAAGATTTATAGGAAATGAAATGAACCTGCCAAATTTCACGGGAAAGTATCAAAAGTTGTGGATTTTTATCAATGATCTTTGAATGCGTCAAATGGTGCTTTCCACTACAATGCAGGATTTGAACTGTTGCAACATGGCGAAAAAATTATTGTAGAAGACAAATTTTTAAGTCGTTGAATAGCTGACATTCTTGTAAATTGTATGAGTCATTTTGAGTTTAAATAAGCCTCGTTTCATGTCATTATTTGCTCATTTAGTCACGGCTGGAAATGACAAATTAATGGGCGCTTCTGTCATTTTTGTTATGCATGTGCATAAGCTACCTATAAAAATATTTACTACATAAAATTTTGTATAAAATTGTAGGCGTGGCACTTGGCTCTTTTATATCCAATTTAATAAAAACCTAAATGTAAAAATAACAAAAACACAAGGAATAAAAACTAAACAAAATGTATACATACAAACAGTAGGCGTGGTAGGTAAACCTTCTAATAGTGTATATATTACCTCTCAACTTGCAAGGCGAGCCACCGAAGTAAACCAAATTGAGGTTTTTATGGGGTATTCTAAGCTTACCCTTAGAAACCTTTAAAATTAATTTTTTTCAATTGTTCGATTTTTTCGACATAGAACTCTGCTACCATGCTTGGATTTTGTGTATAGCGCGGGGAAAACACTTTTCTGAAATAATTTTTATATATTTTATTATTACTCGTAACCTATGGTTTTTGTTTAATTTAACAAAGGCTTTCCCCGAGAGACTCTTAAGCGTTTTTTTTTATTGTTAATTCACCTGATTATAGAACACTTTACCAGTTTTATATATGTATGTGTATATACTTACAAATGTATTATTTTGTTAAGCTTTTTTCTATTAGCCAGCTTTACTTACTTACTTATGGTTATGAAATAAATGGCACGTTTCATTTATAATTGTTGTAAATTGTTTATTTTATTTTTCATAATTTTCTGTTTGTGTGTGTTTTTGCTTTGTTTTGTTTTTGCTCTATGCCTTAAATTAATTTATGTTAATGTATTAATATTATGTGTTTTTTTCATCTGGCTGTTAATTTAATTTCGTTATTAAACGTTTTAATTGATTTTTCACATTATGATTACCAACATCATCATCATCATCGTCTTCGTCATCATAATCAACATTATCAGCGTCATAATTAATAATAATACATGTAATTAATTTAGTATTTGGCATCGTTTAACAATTTCATTAATTTGTGTTTTGTTTGGTTTTCAATGCTTTTTTATAGCATGCGAGTACAACGTCATGTAAAAGAATTTTTATAATACTTGTAATTAACAAATAACAAAAACAAAAAATAAAAAGATATGATTTAATAATGTATAACGTAGAAGCTTTGATAAGAAATAATTAATTTAAAAATATTACAAATATATTTCTAATATATAAGATTCAATTTATTTGCAGGATAAGCGTAAATTTATGTGTCGTGCGCTTTAAACGCTTAATAAAAAAAATCGCTTAAAAGTATCAATAAAAAAAAAACTAAAGTTTGGCCTAAGCCAAACGGTGAATCACCTGCTCCATAATGGACGTGGCATGTACCTATTTACGCCCTTTAATAATGTATGTGGTATATTAAGCGTTAGCATGGAAGTTGAACTTTGCGTCAAGTAGAGTTTTTTGTCAATTGTGGGCGTGTCGGTTATCCGATGGACTAAATATTATGTATACCATGTGTACTGAACTTTGAACTTTGACCTGTTGGTTTAATTTTTGTTTTTAATGGATAGATATTTGACGATCCAATTGAAATATGTCTCTGTGCCCACAACTTAGAAAGAGATTTTGGAGGAGAGTGATAAAAGTTACGTATTCAAGGTTTAAAGTGTCAGTGCGAGCGCCTCCGGGGACCAATTTTGACCATTTGCAATACCAAACTCTAGGCAAACTCAAAAATTATGTGTGCCAAATTTCAACTCGACATTTCGCTGCATGCTGAAGCAAAAATCACTTAAATATTTACGCAGACAGATGGACGGGTAGAAAGCCTAAATGGACTCAAAATTCGGTGTCGAGCAAAAATATATGTATATACTTGGACAAACATTTGAACACAACCAGTATACCCTCATGTCAAGCGTAAAATTACTAATAAAATTCAAATGAAAAAAAAACAAGTAAGAAAACTAAATTTGGCTTAGACCAAATCTTAAATACCCTCCAACTCTACAAGAAAGAGCGTGGCAAACATATATTTATATTGCGCCTTCTAATAGTGTACATATTACGTATCAGCATGCAAGTCGACTTTTATGTTAAATATGGTTTTTTAAAAATTGTGAACGTGTCTTTTGTCCGACCACGCCCATTTTTGGCACGTCAGTCAATGGGATAACCAAATTTCAAGTTCCTAGGTCAACTTTTGGTGCAGATATAAAGATTTTTATCGATTGTGAGCGTGCCTGAAATCCGAATACGCCCATTTTTGGTATAACGATGAAGCTAATATTCATAGATGTACATACCAAATTTCAAGTTTATAGCTCATATTTTGTGGTAGATAAGATTTTTGTTGATTATGGGCGTGGATTTGGTCCGATTTTGCCCATTTTAAATAGCGATCTGCGTGTAAAAACTAAAAGTGCCTGTACAAAATTTCAGCTCAATATCTCAAAATTTACGCCCGTGAGAGTGCCAACAACAGACGGACACACGGACATACGGACATACATGTCTCGATTGACTCAGTTTTTGACGCGGTCTCTGACGCCTCCTTCTGGGTGTTGCAAACGGACGAACAAACTTAGTATACCCTCATCACTGAGGTGGGGGGTATAAAAATAAAAAATCATTAAAATATTAATTTATTATAATTAAAATAAAAAAATATTCTTAATACAATAAAGTTAATAAAAATTTATAAAAAATATTAAAATATTTTTAAATATGTACGCAAAAAGCTGTTTTTAGCTCAAGCTAAGTTCCAGTACATATACAGGAAATGGACAAAATAATATGAATACCTGACATGTACATGCCTGAATAATTCTGTTCACACTTTTGTTGTTAAACGGGTAGTTTTATGATGTCTGGCCACCATTCTTTTTAATGTTCGTGGGTCTCTGTCAGTTAACTTTGAGTTTCGGCCCCTATTCCTCTTCGCCGATGATATTTTACTAGGTTTTGTGCATGCTGTGATTAGTGGGTAGTTGGTAGTTAACGGAGCACTAACGATTTGCCCTCTTTCGACGTCTGAAAAATCACACATTTCACCCACCGATCGCTTGTTTTAAGCGTCTTGTTCTGCGACGTATAATATCCTAAAATATCACCTACAAGACTTGGCATGATGTTCGTATTATTTTGTCCATTCCCTGTATATGGTGCTACATAACACAATTGCAATATTAAGCTGCTTTAATAGCTATTTTCATATAAATGTTTTTGTGTCATTTGTTTTATTAATTATAATGAGTACATTATTATAATAAATGTACTGCATTATATTTTTATATAAACAACAATAACAACAAAGTTAACAAAACAATAAAAATCGTATTTGTACATATGTATTGTATATGTATTGTATATGTATATGTATGTATGTGTATGTATATGTGTATAGCATGCTCAAAACAATGACGATGATGAAATCATATAAATTTGCTGTAGCTTGGATTTGTTATAAAAATGAAATCGTTTCTATAAGTATTTGTTAAAAACAACAATGCAACGACCATTGAAACAACCCAACACAAAAAATATCACTTTAATTATAACAAAATTAAATATTTATTTTGTGTTGTATTAAAAAAGAAAACATTATGTATGCAAATGTAAACTTTGCATACGTAAGTACAGTGCATACAGCATAAAATAAAAGCATTCAACGATTTTGTTTTTGTTTTTTGGTTTTTTGGTTTTTTGCTTTTTTTTTTTAGTTTTTATGTACAATAAATATATTTATATATGCAGAGAAAGAGAAATGGGGGACATATATATAAAGAGCAGTAAATACTGGAAAAAAATTAATTAAATGAATCACGTGTTTGTCCTACAGGGAGACATAATCAAATAGCGCGTGGATGACAAGTTACAGGATTACATATATTTAGTTTAATTGTTTCCATTACACATAGATAGACAGCCAGACAGACAGAGGGACCGACACACAATTCTTTACAATTAAAATCAGTCATTGTTGCATAGTGTTAAAAATAAAATCAATTTATTATTATTAAATGGAAAAAAAAATTAAACACTTTTTGTGCGAGTTTAACACTCAAAAAAAAAAAAAATGCTTATTTTGCTTAATTTTTGTGTTATATGGTGTTTAAGTGTTTTGTTTACAGTAAATTTAAATAGATTTTCATTTCATTTCATTACTTAACTTTATCATTAACTGTGTACATTTTATTACATGTATAATTTAATTTCAATGTTTTTCTGCTATTTCGTTGCATTTGAATGATGGTGTGTAAGTAACTATAACTGTAACTGTATGTAGAATTAAAAAAAAATGAATGAAAAATATTATATATATAAGTATTATCTTAAATCAGGGATAAACTCAGTTTGTTTGTCAATCTGTTTGCAAAATATGTAGAAGGAGGTGTGACCGTCCGTAAGTTGATATGTTTACGGTAGCAAAAGTTGAAATTTTGATCTAGAAACGTTAACATATTACTATAAGAGCCGCGCCCACAAAACTTGACACAAAACCGTTAGAGCTACAAAAAGGAGAGCTGTACAGATAATAAATATATTTATGCGCACTCTAGGCAAATAAGAGGAATATCAGCCACAGTTGAAAAAAGTATTCGATTTTATGTGTCATAATCATTATAACAAAACTGTACTGTACTGAACCATGTACGTGCCACGCGTGCACTGTTTACAGTTTAATTTAAGATTCACGCCCACAATCTATTATAGAAATAAATGGTAAATGTACTCCAATCCAAATGGAAGTTATCATATAACAGCCACGCCCCCATATTGACAGAAAACACCGAACTTTTTACAATAGTCATTAAAAAGCAGGTCTATTGTATAAATGCCACGCCCCCAGTTTGTCGTTTAATTAATAATATATTGGATAATGTACACTTCCACAATTTAAAAAGTTTTTGCTGTAGTACAGGAAGCGACGTACAAGTTGATATTCAAGAGTGTTTTTTAATACTTGCCACGCCCATATTTTGTATATATGTAGATGTAAAGGATGTATATTTAAATTTTACTTAATATTTAGCCTAAGCTATGAAATTTAGTTCGGTTTTTTTTTCAGTTCAGTTATTAGTAATAATCACACAAAAGCAATGTATTTCAACTGTTGAACTTTGAACTGCTCCCTTGATGATGGAATTGTACAAATATTGGATATAGATCTGTATGAAAGCAAACACAATTAACGAAATGTATCTTGCATGTTTGTGTATGCATATATATATATATATATATATATATATATATGTGTATGTGTATGTGTGTTATATGTTTAGATAAATCGGAATTTAAATGAATAATTTAGTTGTCCGTAAATTTTTTGTTTTGTTTTGGCAAATATTGCATCAACTCGTTATTAATACATAATATAATTGTGGCTGCAATTGTTGTTGCTTTTTTCTATAATATGTCATGTGTCTATATATAATTGTTCATTTTTAAATACTTTATAAATTATATTTTTATGCATAAATGTTGTGTTTAAGTCGTTTTTGTTGATTCAATTAAATAAATCAAAGTTTGTTAATTATTTACGAATTTATTTTTGTTTTTTTATACTCTCTACATAACATGGAGAGTATACTAATTGTTTCATTTCGTTTGCAACGCGCAACGGGAGACGTCAGAAACCATACAAAGTATATATATTCTTGATCAGCATCAAAAACTGAGTCGACTTAGACATGCATGTCCATGCCTCCGCCGTTCGCGCGTCTGTCCGTTGTTTGCATTCTCATGGGTACAACTTTTGCGATATTGAACTGAAATTTTGTACAGACACTTTTAGTGTCTGTATCTTAATCTATCCACAGCCACGCCCACAATCGACAAAAATCTATTTATCTGCCACAAAAATTGAGCTATTAACTTGAATTTGTATTCATATCTATTGTTATTCCACCTATCGGTGTGCCAAAAATGGGCATGGTCTGATAATGAACACGCCCACAATTTACAAAAAACCATACTCCACGTAAAACTCGCCTTGCAAGCTGACACTATTATAGGGCGTATGTGTATACCTGCCACTTCCATCATTGTAGATATGAATGGTATTTAAGATTTGGCCTGGGCCAAATTTAGTTTTCTCACTTGTTTTTTGTTAATTTTGGCATTATTTTAATGGAGATAAATGAACGTTTAATATTTTTTTTTATAATAATTTAAATAAAAACGAATTTTTATACTTTATTTTATTTAACTGTCAATGTAAGCATGATAATGCTTTTTGTAGTCATTCTAATAAACACCCTGTTATATATTGTTGTTGTTGTTGTTTTTATATCCTCCGCATAAGATGGAGGTGGTATACTAAGTTTGTCATCCAGAAGGAAGCATTGGAGACTTTACAAACTATATAAATTCCAGATCGGCATTAAAATCCAAGTCCCTCTGTTCTTGGAATTCTTACGGTAGTAAATTTTGAGATATTTTTTGGAAACACTTCTAGTTTTTGTACGCAGATCGGTATTTGAATGGGGCACAACCAGTTAGGAACCACGCCCATTATCGATAAAATATCTTTATTTGCTATATATTGGCATGCATATAATAATTATAGTTAGACGTGGTCGGATAACAGACACGCCTCCGATTTTTAAAAAACTTTATAAAGCGTACAACGCGCCTTGCACGCTAATACATAATAAATACAGAAGGCGTAATCACGTACCTGCCACGCCCATTGTTTCCATGTATATGTGAAGGGTGTTTAGGATTTGGCCAAAGCCAAATGTAGTTTTTTTTTAACCTGCTTTTAACTTTTACATATTTTTGTATATTTTTTTCGCTTACATTTACTATTTACTGTGAACTGGCGTTTGTTTTAATACTTAATTGATGATTTTTCAAACGTTGTTGGGGATGATTAGGCAAGGTGCTTAAGGTTGGGGTTGGGGTTGGGGTTGGGGTTGGAGTTTGGGGCAGTGCTGCATAAATCTACGTGTGAATATATAAGGTGGTGAGGTGGCGCTGATGATATTTTATAAATTTACACAACGTTATGCAATATTTTGTTGTTGTTTTTTATATATATTCTTTCTTTAATTTAAGTTTTAATTCAATATTATTTTATTTAAATTTTTTTATATTTGTTATTTGTATTTCCCTTATGACACTGTGATCATTTCATTTGTTTTAATCAAATGATAGCCAGGCCGGCTTTAAACTCACGGGAATTCATTTGCCCCAAAAAATATTATTTACTTACTGCCGTTTGCTTTTTCATCATTGCCCAATTCAGCATAAATTTCGTTTTTTTTATGCATGATCGTATTGCCATATATGTATGCGTGTATGTATGTTATCATCGTTATTATTATTATATTTTATATACTATGTACACATTGCACATTGATTAAGTGCTTTAAATAGATTTATGACAGCGTTTTAAATGGTTTCTGTATAAAAACATGTAAACCAAAAAAAAAAAAAAAACAATAAAAACAAAAATATATAATAAAATAATTGTTAGACAACCCAAAAAATAAAGAAAAACAAATAAAAAACAAGATAGAGAAGTTCGGTTAATACCGAATCTTAAATACCCTCCACCTTTTATAATCATCTAAAAAATAGTTCCTATTGCATTAAATAGTTGCGTATATATTATTTTTTGGCACAGTGTTGGACAACGGCACCACCTATATATATACCAAATGTCAACTTGATGGGCATGGTATTGTGCGATATATAATTTTTTAAAGATACAATTTTTTTGAGGTATGTTGAGATTTTTGTTCATTGTGGGCGTGTCTCTTAACCGATTTTGCCCAATTTCAATACGGAACAGCGAAATTGAACTAGGAATACGTCTGCGAAGTTTCAATTTGATATCTCAAAAATTACAACTGTGAGAGTGCCAACAACAGACGGACACATGGACACACGGACGGACATGTCTCAAACGATTTTTCTTTTCATGCTGATTAAGATGGTTTGTGGGGTCTCCGACGCTTTCTTCGATGTGTTGTAAACGGGTGATCAAAATGAATATACCCTCTTCCCTAAGGTGGAGGGTATAAAAAGAAGAAACAAAGTTTATACAGTGATACTGTTTTTAAAATGGTTGTTGTTTTTTTTTTGATTATTTTTTTATATATTGTGATAAAGGTATACTCGTATATGAGAGTGCGTGTGTTTACATAAAGTGTTGTGGCCACTTGAATACGCAATGAAATTAATTTTTTTCTGTAGACATAATGAACACGTTTGAACATTCTGAGAAAATTTTTAGCAGTACTTGATACTTATTTAATTAATATTTTACGCTTTTTAGTATAAAAACTAAATTTATATTAAAAAAATAGAAAAAAAAATAAAATATAAATATTAAATAAAAAAAATTAAATAATAAGAGTTTCCAAATTTGACACAATTCGTTAATTTTCATCTTTATTAAAATTTGAATCGATCTTGTCAGGTCCGTCGTCTAGGTGCGCATATGTTATTGCCATTCTGATGGTGATAAATTTAAAAACATTGAGCTGACATATGGTATAAGGATCTCTAGTCTAGGTTCATAAATTTCTGTCTGTATTGCCTGAAATCGCTGACACGCCTACAATAAACAAAATTATATGTATAAGGCATAACAAAAAGCTATGAAGCTGAAATTTATTACATGTAATTACCCCAACCATGGATTGGCCAAAAATAGACAAGAGAAAATAACAGATACGCCCACAACTTACAAAAATCGTTTTTGTTTAAAATCCATCGGGGAAGTACATAGTCTTTTATAGGGCCTGCCACACCCTTATTGTACATACATTTCAACACAAGCATGACTCATTTCCGCACCTACGTTTATATACCCATTTTTCCCTTCTCTTCAGGTATCAAATCACATGACGGAACGGTTGTACATTTTCAGATATTGAATTGAAATTTTATACAACAACAAAACAATCTGTACAGAGTAATCAGATTGCTATTCAAATCGGTCCAAATTGATTGAAAGCCCCCAATTGATAAAACTCTCTCTATTATTTGCGCATCAAGTTGAAATTAGATAAGAATTGGATTTTTATAATTGATGAGTATCAACGATGTGCAAAAGAAGATGTGAGGTCATATAACATGTCGCCTACAATTTAGAAAAAAAGCTTAATTGAAGCATAATTCGCTTTGTTAGCTAGAGATGGCGCAATGAAGTTACCTGCCACGCCCATCTATTTTAGATGATTTAAGATTTAGCTTCAGCCAAACGTACTTTTTTTTCTTATTTTAAATAAATTATTATGTAACTTGTTCCAGTGACCAACTCAAAAAAAAAAAGAAAAAACAAAAAAAAATTATTTATTTATATTTTGTTTAATAAACAGTTTATTTAAGTATTTTCACCGTCCTTCTTCTTCTTCTTGTTCTTTACAAATAATCAAACATTTCTTCATTTAATTTCATTCTTTCAACTTTTCATTATATTACGTTTTTTTATTATTTTATAAAATTATTTCCATTCTGTTTCGATTTCTTTAAATATTTTTTTAGCTATATTTTTTATGAGATATTTTTTGTTGCATTTCATATTAATAATAATTGTTGGCACTTTTTCTTGCTTGTTCTTTTTTTGGATTTTTTCTTAACTATTTTTTTTAAATATATTCATTAATGTATACGATGTTTTACATATTTTTTAAAAATAATGCTGTCACTATAAGTGTTTTATTATAATTATTATTATTATTTTTTCCTATATAGTTATGTATATAAAAAGCTCGAAATGAAATGAACTCCACTTTTTAAAATTTTTTTGTTTGCTTGTTTGGTTTGTGTTCTTATTCTTTGGGTTGCTGTGACTGACTGACTGACTGTTGCTTTTACGTTTTTAAGCGACGCATTAATATTAAGGCCAGACAAGCCCATCTTAAGCTGTAATGTGTCCACAGTGTTTGTTGTTGTTGTTTGTGTTGTTGTTGCGATTGGGATTGTGATAGCAGTATTTGCTTGACATGACGAATTGAGCTGAATCGTTGGCAGCCAATGTGCAAACTGTCAGCAGCTGATGTTTGTTTATCTTTCGTCCAGTCGTAGCCTTTGGCGCCGTCACCCAACAACTTCTGTTCGGATTTATCGATTTCATTTAAATTCGATTGATACTTAATGCCCACTGATTATCGCACGATTGCATGGCACAAGAGAGGATCACATGAAAAGATTATAAAATGAACAATTACACGAAATACTTTTTTTTTTTTCAATTTTATCACACTTACAAAGCTAAACATAAAGGGAATATGGATGGTATTTGTATACCCTCCAGAGAAGATAGGGCACCCAGAAGGGGGCGTCAGAGACCCTACAAAGTATATATATTCTTAATCAGCATCAAACACTCAGTTATGTGTGTCCGTATGTCCGTCTGTTTTTGGCTTTCTCATGGTCATGAATTTTGAGATATTGTGCTGAAACTTTGTACAGATACTTTTAGATTTTCCACGCAGATTAAAAATGGGTAAAATCGGTCGAGAGCCACGCTTAAAATCACAAAATTATATTTGTCTAATTTGAACTAAAGAGTTGAAATTTGGTACAAAAATTTACAATTATCCCATCCATCGATGTACTAAAAATGGGCGTGGTTGGATCATAGAAACGCCCGCATTCGATAAAAAACTATATATCTGTTACAAAAAATTACGTATTAACAGGAAATTTGGCAAGAATATCTATAATTATTCTCTGCACAGATGTGCCAAAAATGGGCGTGATCAAATGTATGTTACACGCGCACCAAACCATAACAACCATACTCCACATAAAACTCGACTTGCAAGCTGATACGCATTTACTATTAAAATGCGTCATCATATAATTGCCACGCCCTCCTTTTTAGGCCTAAGGCAAATTTGATTTCCTCATTTGTTTTTTAATTGACTTAACGGCATATGTAGAAGCCACCTTAATGTCTTGGTTGTCTTAAGTTTTATTACCAAACGTTTCCGTTTTAATATCAAAATGGTTTTATTATACAAACATTTAAACAACTATGTTTTATACCCTACATATGTGTATATATGTAGCTGTAATATAACAAAATGCTAACTACATACGTACATGCATGGTTGTAAACTTACATTTATCGATGACAATTACTGAATGTGTTGGCCCGATGCCATTGAAAATCCTTTCATATTCATTCATACCAAAGATTCGGTTGGTTGTTGAGAGAGCTGTTGTTGTGGATGGTGGCAATGTGGTGGGTGGGCTGGACACTAAATATAACAATGATAATAATAAAAAAGTTTACTCAGTCAGACAATTTGTTTAAAAACAACATGAACATGAACATGAACATGAACATTAAATTTTATGATTTTAACTTTTTTCAATTTTATTGGAAATGAAAACTGGAAAAACAACAACAACAACAATAACAACAAAATGAACAAACTTATTAGTCTATTGATGTATTATCCGGGATTGCATTGGATTCGTATTTAATATATGACGAAATTCTTTATGTCAGTTTTTAACCTGAACGTTTGTATAAATTATAGTCATTGAGTCAATGATAAATGTTTAATATTATGAAAAAAATATTTTCTTTTATATGTAAATGTAGTTTAAAGTGTTTCAGGATAAGTATAATAATTAGGATAATTTTTTTATCGTAATAATTGAGCAGAAAATTTGTTTGGCCTGCCTGTGAAGTTTTTTCTGCAATTTGTTAGAACTTTTCGTTTAATTAATGGCCTCATTTTTAAATTTTTTTATTTATTTTTTCTATTTTTTTAATCGATTTATTAATAATTATAATAATAGTTTTTTGTCCTTCCAGTAGCTGAGTGGGCTAAGGCTTTGTCTTAGTAAACTCTGCCCACTGTAGGACATGGATTCAAACCGGATCCAGCTGAGGAAAAAAGTGAAAGAGTTTTTTCAGCTGGAATTTGAAGTTATGTGTCCCGTTGGATTAGAATATTACCATTAAGGTCGAGGTTGGTTCGACAGGAGAATGAGCATTTACGCTTAATTAATAATTTTTTGTATAAAAAATAAATGATTTTTTATATTATTTAAATTTTTTATTTTTTTATTTTTTTATTATTATAATTAATTTAATTTATGATAGCAAAGCATTAAATTTTTATATTTTATATTGTTTTATATAAAAAAATTTAATCAAATCAGTTAAATGCTTAAAATACATTTTCGTCTAGAATTTATATTTCTGATGTATAATTTTTAATTTATTAATTTTTTATTACAATAAATGAAAAAAAAATATTTTATTTTATTTTTACTTTTGTTTTTGTTACTTTTGTGTATCCATAATGCATTTATTTACATACAACAATTTGTTATTTTTTAAAACGTTTGACATTTTTAAATTATGTTAACTTGCATTTAAACCGAAACCATATTCAACGAACTGAACTGAAAACTACATGAAATGAATGGAACTTGTATTGAATGGCATCTAGAGATAAAAATTGCCATAAATTATTTGCTGTATGTAAGCAATTTTCTACTTTAACACTTTTAAAATCCCAGTCACTCATGCAAACAGACAGACAGACAGACAGACAGACAGACATACAGTATATAAGTACATAAAAACACCCAGAAAATAACTCAATTGAGGCAAAAGGGAAATAACAACCAAAACGATTTCATATGATTGTGGCAAACAGTTGTGGTTGAATAGTTTGTCTGGAAGGAATTTCAGAATTAGGGCACGAAGACGTCTTTAAAGTTTAGGCAGAAACAACATTTTTATTTACAAACGTTTTTTTTTTTTTTACAGATTTAATGAACTGTCTCTGTAGGTTTTTATGAACTTTACTTTTGATGTTACGGGATCATGATTGTGATAATCAAAAAGATGGTTAACCCGACCATATAAAAAAAATTGTGCTCAATTTGTTTTCTGGGTTATACAAAGTATAAAAACGTCATACATCACTGCATGTATGACTATCAAGTGGAAGCGGGGCGACATTACAGATGGACAACAAATGTTGTACAATTATTAGCCATTTTATTCATGGATATATTGTACAATAAATAATTTACTACAATATATATATAACTTTATATGATGTAAGCAGTAGAAGAGTGCTATGAAGTGCAAGCCTCGTTATAAATGTGTAATGGTTGCATTCTTGTACAACTACCCGCAGCCTGCAAGTATAAATGATATAGTAAGGAAACCTAACTTGGCTTGGGCCGAATCTTAAATACCCTCCATTATTGATATACATAATGCTCGTGGGCGTAGCAAATGATTAATTATGAATTCTAATAGTGCAGGTATTTCGTATTAACTTATAAGTCGCATTATGCGACAAATGAATTGTGAGCTGGTGTGTGAGCTCTTATCCGACCACGCCCTTTTTGGTCAGATATATGGGCGGGCTAGTTATGAATATGTGTATACCAATTTACATTTTATAAATCAATTTTGTTGAAAGACATAGATATTTTTATTGATTGTCCATTTTGAACTAATCAATGAAGCACATAATTGTAAATTTGTAAACGAAATTCAAACTTTATAGGAGCATTTTTGGAGAAGATAAACAGATTGCTTCTTCGGTTAGGGGCGTGGCTCTGAACCGATTTTGCCCAATGTAAATGGCAAATAGTAAATAACAGTGTTTATGCACAATTTTAGCACAATATTTGAAAATTTACGACCGCGATTATGCCAACAACAGAACACAATGTCAAGACGCACATGTCAAGGTCAACTCAGATGTTTATGCTAATGAAGAATATATACTATGTAGCGTCACTGATGTCCCCCCTTCTTGGTTTTGCAAAGTAAATAGCAAATTTACTACCCTCTCGTCTCTAAGGTTGAGGGTAGAAACGCATGTTTTATGTTGGCCACTTATTGATGAATGTTATTACAACAATACCAAAATACAATAAAAAAAATAATGAATAAATGCATAAAAATAAAGATTTTCATTTAAATGACACTAAAGTTCAAACGCCTGCCATAAAATAATAGTGAAATGAAAAAGTAACAAAATTTAATACTCATTCTCGATCTCATTACACATCACGTTACACAACATTTAAGGAAAGACTTCAGTTTACATCCTTGGCATCAATCAGCCAATGATAGTGGCACTGATATCATACCTACTTTAGTCCGTAAAGCTATAGGTTATAAATATTTATTATCACGTCTTTTTAAGTGTGTGTGTATGTGTGTATGTGTGTATGTATGTATAGAGTATCTACAAATATATCCATGGATGAGTAAATCAGTTAAAGTGCACAAGTTAAGTGTCGCCAAAAGTGATGATGATATCATTACACATGTGTTTACGTTCAATCGCCTTAATGATGTAAACGGGGGGAAAAGAATGGCACGACAACAGCAATAACAACAAAAAAAGTCACATACTCGTACGTAGGTAAAATTTAAACTACTGCAGTCATACAAATAAATAGCTTTTCGTTTTATTTATTTTTTATAATTTTTTCATTTTTTCATTTTTTTATTTTTTGATATTTTTCGGGTGTTTCAATAAAACATATTGGAGAGTAAATACGTATGTGTATGTACACAACATAAATTTTATTTATTGCATGCACACATTACACAAACAGAAAAATATGTTTGTATGTATATAAACACACACACACACATACATACGTTTACATGTTATATGACTAAAGCAAATAATCAACAGAAAAATAAATAAAACATAAAAATAAATTTATTGCTGAAAAATTGGCTTTATAAAGTTTTTAACCTCCTTTCCGATTTTTATGAGTTCATTTTTTCTTTTTTTTTTTTTTTTTTTTGTGTGTTATTATTCGAAATGTAACCAAACCAAAAAAAAAAAAAAATATTTTAAAATTATAACTAAATTTAAGAACTTAGAGTAGCTGCGCATAGTATGAAATAAGTTTCAAAATTAGCCGAAGTAATCGGATTTTTAAAAATTTCAATTAATTATAAAAAAATGAAAAAAAAATCCTGTCAATTACTCGTATTCTTTTATTTGATACTTGAGTAAAAAAAATGGACCTCCGCCATATTTGATTTAAAATATTGACACTTTTCATATGTTACTCTCCAAGCATTTTCACGTGATACCTATATCAATCGATTTGACGAAAAATATGGAGGTCCATCATTTTGTGGCGGTCACTGTACTTGATTTGCAATTACACAACTTTGCTTAAGGCATTCTACCTTCCAACACCTTCCATTTGACACCCATAACAAATAGATTTTGAATAAATACATATTGCACGATTTTGAAGCAGCCGCCTTGTTGAAAAAAAAATTATTTATTTAAAAGTAATTTATAGTGCGATCGGAACCTTACCTATTAACAAATTTTGTACAAAAGTTTTTAGTTTCTGCTGGTTGCTAATTAAATAGTGTTCTATGCCACGCCCACGATCCACCGAAATCTATTTATTAAACACAGAATTGAACCCGCAAAGTTTAAATTTTGTACATATAGTTATATACGGCGCTTTGAAATGCCTAAAATGTGCGGGATAGAGCACACGCCCACAATTTCCAAAAAAAAAATTATTTAGCGCAGAATCTGATTTGTTGGTTGATTAAAATAATTAATAAATAAACAACAGGGTGCCACTTTTTCTAGGCACATGTATCAATCCATCCTCAATAAAATAAAATATTATTTAACACTACAGATTATATATGTATATATGTATCTAATCACCTGTTTTATAGCACGACGAAAATTTATTTATTTTTTTTTTTGTTTTTTTGCAAAACGCATTAAAACACCCATACAGGTAAGGAGGAGGGAATTTTTAATTAAATTTTTTGAGTAAGAGAAAGAAATAAAAGTCAAACTAAAATTTATGTCATGACACAAGTGCAAAGTCAAAGGGATATCTTTTATGTAATATGAAAAGTTGCAGCAAGAATACCAACACAATGACGACGACTACGACGATGACGATGAAAAAAAAATGAGGTGCAATTATCATCATGTAACCAATTTGTAAAACATGCTCTTTGTAAATAAATCTCAGAGGGTGTTTAAATACTGCAAAACTCTTCACAGAGATAATTTGTACTTAGGGCACACACACACATACGTACACACACATCGTGTACATGTACGTATAAATAGATAGATAGAATATTATAAGTGTGCGTACAAAAATACATGGTGTGTTTGTGCACCAACAGTCATGCCAAACACCATAAAATTGACTCTTATTACAGATAAAAATTATAGTGTAAAATGCTTGTATAGTGGGTAATAAAAACTATGGTTGAGTGCACTGCAACTTTAACTCTGTGTGTTTGTGAGTTTGGGGGTGTGTTAAGTATATAGGGATTGTGTGTATGTGTTTCTCAGGGCAATCATTTCCAACGCAATACTTTTTACATACTTGCATACTCTTACATCCATATCATACCCTGTGTTAACTACACTCGCGTGTACAATGTCTTTGTGTTTATGACTAAGGCAATATATACATAGATATATGTATATACATATGAGTGGGTAAAAGAAGAGTTAGAGGGTGTGTTAACTTACTGTAAAGTTTTATGGTACCATCCATTTCACCGCGAGGATTTTTGGCGACACACTTGTAGCTGCCGTAATCACTTTTTTGTACATTCGTTACAGTGAGACGCATTGTGGCTTTATATGAGGGATTACCCGGTATTGTTTCCGTTCTATATTGGTAGAAATGCAGTAGGTAGTGGAAGAGAGAGAAAGATAAAGAGAGGTAGAGGCAGAACGTTTAATATGAGCCAAGTGAACATTTATAGATGGATATAAAAAACGGAAAAAAGAGGACGAGAGAGAGAACTTTAATAAATTTCCTTCAATTAAGAAACATTTTATTTTACATTTTTTTTAACATTTCTAATAAAGTTTTTATTAAAAGCAATTCAATAAAATGGTAAAAGTTGTCAACAAATTTATTCGATTCATATTTTTATTTTTCTTGGGCGCTATACCAAGTTTACAGTACCCCGAGGAAGGCCTCAGAGACTCTACAAAGTATATCATATATATTCTTAATCAATATTAAAAGCTGGATTCATTAATGTGTCTGTGTGTTGATGACATCATTACACCAACATATGTAAATTTTGATATATTGAGCTAATATTTTGTACATACTTCTACACACTTGCAGTTACTGCAAGCAGAGCGCTATTTATATTAGGCAAATTCGTCAAGAGCCACGCCCACAATCGACAAAAATCGATTTATCTGCCACGAAAGTTGAGCTGTAAAGCTGAAAATTGATAAAATGTATAAATACTTTATACAAAAATGGGCGTGGTCGGATATTAGACACGCCCACAATTTATAAAAAAAATTATAAAGCGTAAAACTCGACTTGCCAGCTGATGCGACGTAATCATATACTAGAGGAAGTAATCATGTACCTGTTACGCCCACTCTGTGGAGGATATTTCAGATTTTGGCCTCAGGCAAGTATTTTGTTTTTTACAAATTCCGTTGTTGCCAATTAATCGATGTAATTATAAAAATTGAAGATATTGGACTTCCTTAATAATACCGTTATCACATGCGTACATTACACACATACACGTGCATATAATTTCTCTTACAAAAGAAGTCTTTATGTTCTTATTACAGCAGCTGCCTTTTATACGTTGTTTATTATAATTGATGTGGATACATGATGCCAGAGCTAGAGCTAGAGCTGGGGAGCTTTGTGTTTATAGAAATCTTTTCAAATGAATCAAGGTCAAGGTTAATTTAACAAAAGAAAACGAAACAGAAATAAAAATAAGTAAAAAAGAAAAAAAAAAGAAAAGATAATACAAGCACTCTTTGTTGTGTGGCAATGCATCGTATGGTGCGCGGGTGAGCATGCTTCTCCGGCATTCATTGCTGTTTAATTTCATTTTGTTATATTTGCTGTTGTTGTTGTCATGATTATCAAGTATATACAATAACAGATTTTTGCAATCAAAGTGCGAGCGTATGCTTATCACGCATTTCAATTGAATTCGCATCCATCTGCTTGTCACTCTATACGTATATAATTTATGAGACTGGTTTTTCTTTTGCTTTTCTTGGACACTGTGTAGAAAGCATACTGAGTGCATCATACAGTTTAAAATTCTCGGAGAAATAGCCTTTGAAACCTTATAATGTATCCATATCAAGTGGCGGCTTTGCTTTCTTTCTTTTTCTTTACATTTTTTTTTAAACCAATGAGTTGTTTTAGTTATTAGTTCATAGAAATTTTTTTTTGATATAATTTAAAATTGGAAGGACTGGTCCTTCTATGCGCCCTTAGGTACGCGCCTGTTTGTGCTAATCGAATGATTTTTAAAACCCGTCACAGTCATTCCCAGTGCAACTACCCGATGGTGACTTCGGAAACCCAGCAAAGTATATATATTCTGCATCAACATCAAAGTCCAAGTCGATTAACCGATATTCGTGTATTCGTGTTACTAAACGCTTCCATTCGAAAAACATTACGTATTAATTATTTCAGACATTTTTGATTTAAGTGCTCTACATAAACGTCTTTAATTCTTTCTTCCTTATCAAAGTACTTTTGCGACATAACGAATTTAAGGCTTCAAAGAATTCGTAGGGCAAGTGCAATACTTTTTGTAAAAGTAATCGGAACTACTTTTCTAAAATAAACGGCAGCTTGGATTAAAATTACTAGAGAAAGAAAAGATTTTCCAAGCACCGTAGAGAAGAAACCATTTCTTCCTAAGGAAAGGATACTCTCTTCCAAGAAAGTCTTCTAACAAAATAATCTTTCGCAATAATTTCGCTTAGTAACACAAACCTTGGCTTTCTTTTCTTTCGTAATTTCTCCTATTTATTCCAATATTTACAATATTTTACACATTTGAAGAGAATTTTTAAAAAAGCGTGAATATGTTTTCTTCACTTAATTTATTGCTGCACACAATGCCCCAAAATATTCTTCAAAGTGGCGCAACTTGTTCACCACAACCGGCAACGATGTCGCGATTGCATTTTGTCTCGTCTATCACAATGGAAGGCGGCAGCAAACTCTTCAAAATTGGCTAAAGTTTGCAAAACTCTTAATTCATCCATGGCATGCTCCAAATATGCCGTCTGTCGCAGTTTCGGATGAACTTTGCCGCAAAAAAATTGTGCAAAATTTACAAAAAATAATTGCTCCATACTTAACTGTGGCATTAATTTCGTGTAAGACGTTTTCAGTGCTTGCAAGGACGAATAATTGTGTGCCATTGTCGAAAAGTAGGCATTGTGGCTTAAACGGATACCTTCATAATCGGCCAGTTTCTCATTAAGACTGCGACTGCCTATCGCCAATTCATTTTGCATGCAGCGCAAACTTTGCATAAAACGTTGATTGGCTGAGATCTCTTCACTCGGTCCCATAAGATTGCCCAGATAATCAAAATCAATACCCGACGAATCGAAACCGTGAAACATTTCGTGGGCCAAGTTAAAACCCAATATGGAATACTTCAAGATGTCTTTGAGGTTGCGCTGATAGATGGGCATTTGCAGGAAGCCATAGGGTACAATAATCATGTTGCGTGCTTTCACATAATATGGAGATGAGGAGCTGCCTTTGTATTCTCCCGCTAATATCACCTCCTCATTAACGGACTGGGACTGTTGATTTTGTACAATGTCCAACGTTTCATGATTCAGTTCCACCGCCAGACGTAATAAGCTTAATTGATTGGCATAAAAGTTGTGCGGATCCAAAGCGACCCTTTCATAGTAAGCATCATAGTATTCGGCAGATTTGTTGCGGGGAGCAAAACCTATACGTATTCGCATATTGGCGGCCTTTTGTAATTGTGTCTTAACTATCACTTCCGGCAATTGTAAGCGGTTTTGTTGTATCGTTTTTTGTAAAGTGCTCTTCAATTGTACAAATAATTTCTCTACTTGAGCGTCATTCTTTTTCGGTTCTTTGTAGTTGTGCCTGCCAATTAGATAACTCATGCCCAACGGCATAGCACGCCTCAAACTGGCAATGCATTCTTGTCGCGATATTTCCGCTGGCCCTTGATATTCTAGATATAGTAGAAAACGTAACATGAGATAGTTGCATTGTGTTGAGGGGTCCACAGTGTTTAGGAGTTTCACCAGCTCGCGCATGTACGGTATGTTTTGTATAATGACGGTGGTGGTGAGATCGGTTGAGGGGCCCTTCAATTCCCTCAAATACGTTAACCAATCGATTTGCGGCATATATTCTTGCAAGTAACTTAACTGCATTTCCTTGGGGCCCTCCTCATCCTCAATTTCCTGCAGCTTGTGCAATTGCAGTTCGAAGCGAGTAACTTCGCGGGCTATCTTATTTGCCGCCTGCTTTGTTTGCCCAATGTCCATAAGTAGTTCGATAATGACACCCTCCCCCATGGGTGAAGTCTCCGACAGATCGGGCTTGTCCAAATAAATGCTCATAATGGAGGATTCATCCCATCTAGGCAGTACCTGTTCCTTCAGCAACGCCCCGTTCAAGCCGTACAAACGTAACTTGGCGATAGCTTCCTGCCAATTGAAGTGATCGACCAACCAATTTTTATTACCTTGCTTGGCTAGTATATACCATTGGCCATCTGACCCTGGTTGTATTAATTGCAGATATTTCTTCAAATTATACGGTTTAACTTTTTTGCAAGACTTGTAATAGATGCGAACTTTGTCAAGCAAGGAGTTATTTGGACCGCCACCACCCATCTGCCAATCGTTGCTGGCGTTCTCCTCGGTAGTGGTTAAATTGTCTTCGAAGCTTTGATTTCGGCCGCCCCCTACTGCACTAGATTTTCGTAGTAGATGTTCTAGTTTTTTGTTAAGCTCATAATCCAATTGTCCCAACACATCGCCATAATCCATTTCGTCGATATGCTGTTGATACCAACGACCGCAGGCATACTGATAGAAATTCTCACAAGGCCGAGCCGCATTGTCCATATAACGTTCAATATTGGCAGCTGCCAACTGATTGATGTTTAATGTTTGATTGTGTGTCTGGCGACAACTGGTCGGTGTTGTCTGCCAGACAATGGACGCCAACATACCCAATGTTATGCTTAGTTTTAACATTTGTTTGTTTGTTGTTCTTTTTTCGTTTGGTCTTGGTTTCGGTTTTTTCGGTTTTTTGTTCTTCTTCTTGTTCTTATTTTTCACTTTCCTCCTTTCCGTTGTTTGATGTGTTTTGTTGTTATTTTCCTGTCAGCTAAGCTGGCCGGGTGTTGCCCCGCTTCATCCACCGAGTATTATGCGGTTTGGGTTTTCCTGCTTACAAGATTTATGTTAACAACAACAACAACAATAATAATTACAAAAAAAAAGAAAGAAAAAATTGAAGAAAAAAATGGAAAATCTAGTTAAAGTTTTGTTGTTGTTGTTATTATTGTGTTAACTGAGGATGAGAAATTTTTTGATATGTTTTTTTTCCACAGCTTTGCTGGCACAATTTTTTATCCCAAGTTAAACTGCTTTCAACCACTTGTTGCTCTCAACTAATCGCCTTTCGTTGAGTTTAGTTTTCAAATCAGTATAAAACCATACACATACACACACACTACACGCTCGCAAATACTCGCATTGTTTTTCTTTATTCTTTTTTTCTTTATACCCTGTATCATGTGTCTTGCGATTTTATTGTTATATTGTTTTTTTTTCCTTCATTCGCTTGCTTTCATATTTTCATTAGCATTTCCAATTTTCAAGTGTATACAGTAGAGCAAGTGGAAGAGAGAGTACTAGGTGCTCCAAGCTGAGATGGCATGAGGCTGGCGGTGATTCTTGTTTTGCTATTCAAATTATTTTTTAAATCAAAATCATTTTCACATACTACGCAATGTTTGACTACATCAGACACGGATTGCATGGTAGAAACATAAACCAAAACAATGTGTGAAGAGAGAAATTGACGGCGGGGTTGAGGTGTACAGAGTACGTATGTGTGTATGCCAGTACTTGGGTATAAAATAATAACAAAGGTGCCTAGCTGCCACTTTATCAGCAGCTTAGCTTAACTTCGATTTATACGCAGACCACATTCTTCACTATGTTCTCTTCTCAGTTTGCTCGGTTCCACTTCTTTTTTTTTTATTAAATGTTTTCTTTTGTTTTTGTTTTGCAATAAAAAAAACAAAACATTGTTCAGCTTGAGTTTTTCATGCATTTCTTGTGCTTCCCGAAATGGTGGAATTTGTAATACGAGAGGGATTTGTTTTTCTCTTTGGCAATTGCAATAAATGGATACTTGAATAGCGTAGCATTTGACGTTGGTGTTGATTCTCACATCTCTACAGTAATGAATTTAATAAAGCTTCCGGATCGCTTTCACTAGGATTTCATAAATAACTAGAATTTGTATTCAAACACTCAGTTAACGTGTAGAGAGAGCGAGAGAGTGAGAGAGAGAGGATACCATTGTACAAATATTATATAAACTTGAATGTTAAAGCATCTCAAGTCGAACGAACATTATTGAAATCAACAAATCTTCTTGTGGCCCGAGACCACTTCTTAAAAATATCAAAGTGTGCAATATTATGAAGAAGTACTGTGATTATTAAAATATTGCGGCTAATTAGACGTGTTGAAAAGGTGGACTTGTTCTACTTTGCTTTGTAGCGAGTAAAAGTCGTTTGAAAGTTACGCCCAGAATTGACAAAAATCTCTAACAGCTCTACAACTAAAGCTAAAGAATTAAAATTTGCTCCAATAGTTCTGCGTTTCTAAGAAAATGGGTGGAATGTGACATCAGACACGCCCACAATTGATAAAAATCTAATTCTTTTCCGTAACATTTAAATTTTAGGTTAAATGTAACATATTATTTAATGATCATTAAAAAAAGTCTCCTTTGCATACATGCCACGCCTTAAGTTTGGGGGGAAATATCTAAAAATTGGTCAAAACACATTTAAACGATTTTAAATTGTTTTGCAAAAATTTCATAAAAACAAGTGAAAATGGGAAACCCGACCACTTTGTTCCACAAATTATTCTTTCCATATAAATGGGAAACGTGATTATGTAGAAAGGGGTTCTAAAATGGTCCGATTGAATCCAAATTTACTTAAATTTGTAGTTGACAAATTTTGTCTAAAAAATATTTAGAATTGCGATATTTTGCCATATAAGGACTTGCATATTAATGGGACTTTATATGGGGAAGGGGTCTAAAAGTGGTCGAATTCGGTACATTTTCAATGGTGTTTCTTTTTGCACCAAATTTTATTCAAATATCTTAAAAAACGCGGCCTGACGGACGTGGTTAACTTGGTCCAGATTTTGTTTTGGAATCGCTGGGCATATTTGGAGGTGGGTGTGGCATTTACCACATTTGTTTTCAAGTTACATTGCCACAAGCGCTGTAGGGTACAACAAATAAAATAAATTAAATGTGACCTAGACCAGATCTTAAATAACCTCCACATTTATATACAAGCCGGTCGCGCCAGGTGACCAAGAGTTTAGATGCTAGCTCAAATGGAGTTTTTTTTTGTAGCTTGTGAACGTGTCTGCTTTCCGACCATGCCCATTTTTTGCACAACAGTGCGCCCAGTATACACGTATATGTGCGTTTCCTACATTTCAAATTCAAAAGTCCATGGCGTGGCTCTCTACTGATTTTGCAGAACATAGAAATGTGTGTACAAAATGTTAACTTAGTAACTCCAAAACTCCCAAGTTTACGACTATGAGAGTGCAAAACAACGGACGTACAGACGTACAGACGGACACACAGGCAGATGTGTCTAGAACGCCCTAGTTTGCTGATGCTGATTAAGAATACATATAATTTGTGGTGTCTGCCTGTCTGTTAATAGAAGTCCACCCATCTTAAGTGGTGGTTATAAAAGAAGCGTTGTTTTGTTGTTATTGTTAATATGGAAAACTCACTTGTATTTGTAGGAATCGGTTATCATTTGATCGTTTTCACGCGTCCAATAGTTCAATGATGTGGGATTGGCTTCAATAAAACATTCTACGGTTATATTAAAATACATGGGAATGCCAACCAATTGATGCGGTATCCAAACCATGGGAGAAACTAACGGAAAAAAAGGAGAGAAAAATAATAATAATTAAATAAGAAAAGAGAGAAATAATAAAAAGTATTTGTTGTTGTAACAAAAAACTTTACTTACAATCTACACTAACTTTAATACGTTTTGATACGCTGGGCGGCACTCCATTGCTGGCAATGCATAGATAAGCACCCATGTGCAACCGTGAAATGCGCTCCACTTCCAATGTTTCACCTTCGACTTCGTTAACTGCAAGTAATATATTTTGTGTTTAAAGTTTTATTTGAGTGCTCGTGTGCACATGCAGGCGCGCACACACACACGTGGTTACGGTACAATCGTACGTAGCGTACTCCCCAACACATACCTTCTAAAGATTTATTGATAACGATTCTTAAGCCATCGTCACGTTTCCATTTGATTGACGGCTCAGGACTACCCTTCGCTTTGCATCTTAACGTTACATTGTCACCTTCACGCACGATAACATCGCTTGATGTTAAAGCATCATCAATATTGGGCGGAACTGCAATGATACAACAATTGAGAGGAAAATGTTAAAAAAAATGTGAAGAAGAAAAAAACCGACTTCAATCAATTTTTCCACTCGTTACTGGAACCTAACTTGTTATGCAAGTTTTTTCTTTCTTTTATATAAATTTTTTTCAATCATTTATTGAACTATTAAATATTCTTGTGGTTTGGCAAACTATGTAAAAATGTGGAAGAAAAAATTCTATTTACAATTTCCCATTTTTCCTCTTTTCTGTGCTCTAAACACACACATTTTGTATGCGTTAAACGAGTGATTTTCTTAATTAAATTGTATGTCAAACTTTTTCCATTTCTAGCAGTAACAAAAAAAAGCACACAAAACCAAAGATATAACTAAAATAAAAAAACAACTAAACTTTTACTGTAAGAAAAAAGTCTTGTTTTCCTTTTCTTTTTTTTTACTTTCAATAAAGAAAAGGACAAAAAGTCAAACGGCCAAGGCAGCAAGCAGTGAGTGGCGAATGGCCAGCAAGAGTTGGATGTAGGAGATGGAAGTTGGAAACACACAGAAACACACACACATACACAAATCAAATTGTTTGAGCCTAAGTCTTACAAAGAAGGGCAGCTTAAATCATTTGTCGACACATCTGTGGAATATCAATGAAACAAGTTATGCAGGATGAATAACAATAATAACAACAACAACAACAACAACAACAACAGTAATAGAACCAACAAAAAAAGTTTGTGCTACCGCTCAAACTGACACCAGAATGAATGTTAAACACTGGCCCACAAACATGAATAAAGACGAGACTAAATCACACACACACACACACACACACACACACACACACACACACACACACACGTACTCACATGTCGAAGCCAATTACACACATTACGCTGTTAGTTTTATTATTATTTTTCTTTTTATTTTATTTTATTTTTTATTTTTTCTCCCTTTTTAACCTAATGACAGTTGACAATGTCTTTTTGGGTATCCTTCAAGCTTAAATATGCTGAAGGAAGCAACGAGCAAGACACGACAACAGTCAAGAGAAAAACCTCTTGACCAACGACTAACTCAACAAACAAGAACAACAATAACATTATGTTGTTAAATATTCAAGGCACAGCACTCTAACAATCAAACCGAACAACTGCTGCTTCAGTTGACTTAAAAGAAAGACGACAGCCAAGACGGTAAGTAAAAGAGAAACGCAGACAGACAGGTCATACGTAAAGATACACAAGCACAGGAGTATAAAGAAGAAAGAAGCCATCAGGAAAATTAATAGAAAAGTATTTATAGAGGATAGAGGTGTATGTATGTGTGTGTGGCAGCATAGCTTATTGAACTTTATTGGCACACAGCCTTAGTTGACAGCCGAACGACCACTAAACTTAAAAAAAAAACGTAGTAGTGGCAGGGACACGCGTATATAGAATCCTATGTACACTCGAGTTGATAAATCTTAGAACCTTAATCTTAGAATCTTAATCAACTGACGCAACTATAACTTCCGTAAAAGGGGGCGGGAAAATTTCTTTACGATATGCTTTCAAGTCCATTTATAAAAAAACAAAATTGAGTCCTTGTAGAGGCACGTCCAAAATTGGTTCGTTTTTGCGGTTGTACAGAAAACCATACTCAGCGTAAAAGTTGACTTTTTAGCTGGAACGTAGTGCATACACTGAGGGCGGTATCGTATACCTCCCAAACCAAAGCTAAACTTTGTTTTCTTACTTGTTTTCAATTATTTTTTTTCTAATAAAAATATAAAAAATTGATCAATTTAAAATTAAACTTTTTTTTTCAAATAAAAAAAATTTCAAAAACAAAAACCAAAGCAATAATTCTATTATGTTATTTTTCTTTTTTCTTTTTTTTTTTAATTTTAAGCAGTGATCTAATATATTTCAACCTGACTGTATATTTACTTTTAAAGATATTGAAAAAGAAAAAGAAAAACAAAAACAAAAACAACAACAACAACAATGAAAAGTTTTCTTCTGTACATTTCTTATAATAAAGTTGATGGGTGTGGTGATGCATTGAGGTGGATTGTTGTTAGTGGTAAAGTTAAGTAATAAGGCAGAGGGGCCAACTAGTTATAGCTGTGGCAAAATTCAACGTTGATTTGTCTTTTATTTAATTTTTTTTCTTTTGCTAAATATTGGCACAAAACGTTCTTGCCACACACACAAAACTTTGGCAGTTTCGGAGATTTTGCACTTTTTTTTTTTTTGTTCCTCCTTTAAATATACATTTAGATAATGTTGTTATTATTGTTGATTTGTTATTTTTGGTTATGTTGTGTTGTGTTTTTATCCCACTTCATGCTTCAACGTTTCTGGTTAGGGTTGTAGGGCAAACTTGTTAGCTAACAAACTATTTAGCTGATAGTCATAATAACCAGAATATATATAAAACAACAACAACAACAACAACAACAACAACAGTTTTAATAATAATAATGATAACATTAAAACGCATATCACGCTTTCACATATGCGCCACAGTTATCTGATTGGCAATTATGCCGACTACTGCTGCAGCCTCGCTTTCACTAATTATGGGGGTATTTAGTTTAATGAGAGCATTTCAACGAAAGAAGCAAAAGAAAGGAACAACAAACAAACAACAGCAACAAAAGCATGAAAACGAAGAAGAAACTTTGAGCTTTAATTTGTACGCTTTTAATTTTGGGTTTTGAACAATAAACGAATATCAAATTTTTATACAATATACAAGGATCCTGTATGCAAGACACATCAAGTGTTTTGTGTTACTTGGACTTTTCTTACATCCTCCACCATAGCAGTGAAGGTGTACTAAGTACGCTATTCGGTTTGTATCTAGAAAGAGAGGTGAAATTTGGTGAACATATCGATGTAACATAAATAGGTGCACTCGCATAACAGACACGCCCACAATTAAACAAAAAAACCTTACATTGAATCAGAATTTGATTCATTCGTTGATAAATACCTTGAACACATACGTATTAGAAAACGTAACCAGATGCATGCCACGCCCCCTATGTGTTACTTGTCAATTTCTGTGCTTTTGGCTGGTTATAGAATCGATCGATTCCGAATCACTTTCTGAATCGATTCAACCAAATGAAATTCGATGAAATTTGGTACAAGGACATGTTTAAGCCCAAAGATGAACCCTTTTAAAAATGAACCATTTTCAAGCCGAAAACTTGTAAAGTAATTCTGTGACACCGACAAGGTACTTACTAAAGCTTAAAAGCATTGTAGGGTATTAATAAATTGGGTTTAACCGTCTGTAACATTTTCATAAATTTTTTTTTTACATATATGCTGGAAAAGTTCCAGAAATAACTTAACGACTGACTTAAATAGTTTTGCCATTGAGGAGATTAAACATTTATTATTAAACAAATTAACTGAAGTTTTAATGGCAGTAAATTAAAACTGAAGTGAAATGATATTATGGGCGAGAACTTTTGCCAGCAGCAGTAGGAGAAAAAAGAAAGAAAAAAGTACAAAAAATTTTAATCTGAGGACTATTACAAAATGATTAACAAAAGCGTGTTCAAGTTAAAAAAGATTATTAATTTGTCGATTTTGTTGTTTGCTTTCTATAGATTAAGCCATTTGCTGGGAAATTATGTATTTGAGGTTTAATAATGACTTGCAGACCAAAGCAATGCAGTTCAGTTCCTATTCTGTTATGATTTAAATAAAGTTTAAATTTACAATAATATTTCCTTGGTCAGGCGGCACTGCCACACGTGACATGACGGGTGTAGCAAAAGCTCCACCAAGTAAATTTATTACAAAAACATGATAAAATATCGATTATAGATTACGTTTCCCCCCATTCCCGCTGTTGAGCATTCTTCAGTTCGGTAAATTTAAATATCATTGATGGCATCATATGCGCGCCACTCATAAAACACGCCACAAAATGATATTAAAAAAAAGAAAAAAAGAAAAAAACGCATCAATGTGGAGACAATGACTTGAAGGTCTTGTGTTAAGCTTGTGCAAACGTCAAATTTGATTTTCTGCTGGATGTATTTTGATTGACTGTCTGGCTGTAACTGTGATTGTGCAATTTCCAGAGCTTTGGCGGTTGGGTTTATGCGCATGGAAAAAAGGAAAAAAGAGTCTCTGGCGTAAATGTCAGATTGATTAACTGGAAAATAAATATAATTTTCTATATGAGTGTGCAAAAAACTCACAATCCAAGTTAATATTAGTCACCAGAAGCGGTTAATCAAAGGAACGATCTTATTTTACAGAGGCATCCGCCATATAAAACAACACTAGTGTTGGGGCATTCTACTCGGCGGATCTCACATCATATAGATTACTAAGAAACTGGTAAACGATATTTATCTGTAGGCAGCCGTCGTAGCAAATGTATCACGATTTGGACAATGCTTAAACTTGCTCATATATCAAAACATTGATAAAAATTTATTAATATTGACTTTGCGTATGACATTCTACCGGCCAAGACCTTTCATTTGATATCCATATTGAATAGGTTTTAAGAGATACTAAATTTCGGGTGGCCGCCATTTTGACTTTAGTAAAATGTCACTTAGCTTGTGGCATTCTACTGGACAAGACTTTTTATTTAATATCCACAGTCACGCCCTATGATAATGTGCAACGCAGCTTGGGGCCTTGGTCCAGACCCATGTCAAAACATAGTTTACTATTTATATTGATAAATATCATGTTAACCGTAATCTCAACGTTGATGACAGTAATGATCCGTACAAAGTAGGAGGCATGCAGTGGATTCTTGTTGTTGTGTGGGTTTATACGTGTGTGTCTGTGTGTGTTTTATTACGCTTTAGCTAGCGTTCTAAAATAATAAAAAAGAAGCAGAAAAGTCAGCATCCAACGCTATATATAAAAAATCTTCTGTCATGTCGTCATATGGTTTGGTTATGAGAGTTGGTTTTTCGAACAACGCGTTTCAACATTTGCAATATTTTTTCATATACAGGATGTCCCGGAAGTACTCTTGTTTCCGGGTCCCAAATCACGCCACGAAATATTTTGGTCGAATTTTTTAAACACCCTGTATGTAAATGTGTACGCACAATATGCAAGAGGCAGAGCAATAGAGCGAGAGGTTGCTGGGTAGCAGGGTGCGAGTTGCAGTAAGTACTTTAATAAAGTTTTATTCCTATACATATACATATCTCTTGAATCTAATTTTTATCCTCATCTTCTTCTTCTTCTTCTTCCACTTTTTTTTTTAAATATAATATTTAATGCATATTTGCAGCAGGCATAATAACACGTTTTATGAACATTTTTAATATGACACGTTTCGTTTGCCGACATATACGCCATACAGTGTAGAGAAGAGGTACATGTCTGGGCGTGGTGAGATCAATAACATATGGCATCATAAGTAACAACAGCAAAACTTCATATGTGTACATACTCAGCACATGTATAGCATTTGAGTGGTAAAGTGGTAAAGTGCTCAAAGTTAACTGTGTGCGTATGTCTCTCTACATAGATGAAGAGTGTGTTGGTAATATATTGCTATTAAGGTTACACGTTAGTTGTAGAAGCTGTGATATATGCGAAAATTAATAATTTATTTTATTCATGAATTTTTTTCTTTTTTTTATTGAATATTTTTTAAGAAATTTCCTGAATTTTTTTTCTAATTTTAATAAATGTTTATATGAAAACTTCTAAAACTTTAAATTAAATTAGATTTATTTTATTCATGAATTTCTTTGTTTTATTGCATATTTTTTAAGAATTTTGTTGAAATTTTTTTCAATTTTTTTTTTTTTAATTTCTTATTTCTTAATATTTATATGAAAACTTTTAATTATTATAAATTAAACTTGATGAAAATTTAAGTTTATGACATTTGTAAAAAAGAACAATAACAACAACAACAAAATTAAAATCAATCAATCAACAGCTCATTAAGATTTCATGCAATATTGCAATAATTCATTGCAACCAAATAGAAATAATTAAATTTCCGATGATATAATTACATCATATAATTATAATATAAACGTATTAAACAAAAATTATGGCATATCTCCAGTTTTAACACTAAATAGAAGTGTACTCTCTCCCTGTCTCCTCGTACAAAAATTATAATATGTCTGTTCTTGTTATTATTATTATTATTACTATTATTATTATTATTATTATTAATTACTTATAACATACAATTTATATAAAATTACTCTATGGATGACAAATTGTGATAACTTCACATCCGATAGTTGCAAGTTATTAATTGTAAAGAAAACTTCATGCAAGTCGATATCAAGATGGGCATAAATCAAGTACTAAATATAGTATAAATGATAATAAACATACGTATACGTGCTACAACATGTAATATATTTATAAGTTTTATTGCTTTCAAAAGTAAAATTTGAGTCGTAGTTATTATATGTTTAGCATGTTGGGACGACTGAGAAGCAAACGTGTTTTTTGAGACTTTTCTCATAGATCACTTTCCACTTGGACAGATTCACCTTTCATGCTTTTAATATAAAAATATTAAGTAAATCTTTCTGTTTGGAATATCCAAAAGGAAAGCTTCAAGCATCCCAGTACAGATGGAAATAATTTTAAAAATGGTCTAGATAGCAATTTTTTCTTTTTCTACCCTGCATCACTTGTGACAAAAAGTATATTAAGTTTGTGCGAATGTTTGAAACTCCTAAACGGCAAATGCCACACCCACGTACAAGTATTCCGATCGATTCAGAATTAAAATTTGCATCGATTTAATCATGTCCATCTGTACGTCTGTCTGTACATGTAAAGTGGTGCGCAAGCTACTGATCGCATTTTTTAAGATATTTTAATGAATTTTGGTACAGGGACATGTACTGATCCAAAGAAAAACACTATTGAAAATGGACCAGATCGGACCATTTTTAGAACCCCTCCTCATATAAGGTTCCATTATAATGAAAGTCTCTATATGACGAAAAATCGCAAGTTTTAATATTTTTTGGCAAAATTTAATGAAGATTAGTTAATTATTAAAAAAATGGTCAGATCGGGTGTAATAGATTTGGACCCGATCTGACCATTTTTAAAACTCCTTCCCCCCTAATGATATTTTACGCAGCCACTTGTATAGCAACATCTCGCGTTTACTGACACAACTAAACCAATTGTAGCTAAATTTTTGCAGCATATGTAGTGTAGGGTGTTAAATGGTTGGGCTTGACACTTGTTTTGAGTCGTTTAATTTGAAATTTTAATCTTTGATTAACAGCAAACGATTTCCTTTGTCACTGCCCAACATTTATAAACATTTTGTTGTTGTACAATTTTCATATAATGTTCGGTTTTAATTGAATAATTGTTAAACCATTTCAACATTAATATATTTATATGTATATGGATGCACCATTCACTTCAGTTGAATCCCAAAAAACATTCTTACCGAAGAACGTGCAATAACCAACAAAATAAAACTAAAATTCTTCTTTCATTATAAAAATTTTAATTTAGAGACATGATTTTGGTGTTAACCAAACCATAAACATTCATTTTATTATGTTGTACAATTGCACTAAATAGAACGTACGTACGTCCGTAACTGTGTTTGTCTATTATTAACAAAGATAAATAGTTTAATTTCCAAGCAATTCAGCAAAATGAAAATACCGCTTGGTAACACATAAAATACCCAGAACAAATTATCATTTGAAAATGTATGTACAGGATATATCACACACTGACGACCCTGCCACCACCCAGTCAGTGTACAAATAAAGCACACACACACACACAAAGTAATGAACGGCCATACCAGACGATGCTTGCATTTAACGTATAAAACAAACAAATTTAATTTGCACGTTCTGTTGGGATGGGAGCGGTGACTCACATATCGTAAATGTTGTATACATACACACAACAATAACAACGTCAACTAACAAATTTACACCAAGTGTATGGATAACAGCAGCAACAATAAATGAACCCAAAAAATAATATTTATACAACCAATAACATACGCTGGCCAGAGATGTATTCCTTTCTATAGACGGGACAGTTTACCGAACCATATGTCGATATATGTATGCAAACATGCACATATGGTTGGTTTCATATAATAATAACAACAACAACAAAAACAAAAACAATGAAAACAGCAACGTTTGGTGTCGACTTGTATTAAATACCCTATAATTGCATGCGCAAAAAAGGGGGCGCGACAGGTACTTAATTATGCTTGGCTCTGTATTACGTACCAGAGTGCAAATTGGATATTTCCCCAGAAGAAGGTATATTATACAACCACTCCCCCTTTTAGCATGATGGAAGAATGCGGTATTGTACACAAGTGGCTAAAAGTTCATTTTCAAAACTTATAATTTGTGGCAGATAAATAGATTATGGTCTATTATGAGCGTATTTATTACACGACCACGCCCATGTTTAGCACTTATATAACTGTATTTATGTATGTAGGGTCATTTTAAATTTTACCTTCTTAAAACTGTTTTTGTAATAGGTGACTGCAATTTTGCCCATTTTATGGGCGTGGTTCTCTATCAATTTTGCCCAACCTGAACCAAAAATAGAAATAATATATATATGTAAAAAATGCCAACTACCTATCGGAAAATACTACTAATAACAGACGGACATAAGGACAATCATGTCCAGATCACACACACACACGCAGTTTTTATTGCTAATCAAATATATAAATACTTTGTAAAATTGCTGATGCCTTTATGTGAGTGTTGCAAACGGAATAACAAAACTTAATATACCAATACATCTGGTAGGGGTATATAGGGTATAAAACAATTTACAAACAAAACAAACCAGAAAAAAAATGAAGAATAATATGCAACATAATAGTTAAACGGAAAAATCATGGTACGTCTCTTGGGCAGGGTTAAAAAAAACACATATCACACTGGAATAAAAACAAGCACTGTTTGTTGTACCCTTACATATAATACATACAGCAAATTAAAAGCACGTTAAGAGGCAACCATCTCCACACTATATATGCACAAAGAAACATATATACTGCAATGTATAAACATACACACATGAGTGTGCAAGTGTGCAATTGTAAACAAAACGAGGTGAAAATTTATATGGCGCAACAACAACTATAACAACTGCTACAACTAGTAAATATGTTCAAAAACCAAACACACTATGTTCGTGTGGCTACTTACATAGGGTGTACGTGTACATACTTCTCTCTCTCACTCTTATATTTCTGATCTTAAAAATGAAACTTTTTTTACAAATTTTACTAAATGTTGAACTCTTCAAATAACTCTCATTTTAGACACGCGCGTGATAGAATTTCTAAATTATATAAAATTTTAGTTCAATTTCAGTTCAGTTCAGATACACAAAAAAAGGACAGACATGGCAGGTTTTGATTGTGATTTCAGCTGATTTTTTGTTAATTATTGTATACAAACGGTTTGGCACACTTAACATGTCCGCCACAAAACCACTTGAGTGCAAAATATTTCCGAATTGATGAAATTTGCCATTAAGATGAATCACGTTTCAAAAATTCATATAATATTGTGCATTTTTGAAATCTTGACAACGTAACGTAACATTTTAGACGTGTGCGCGGCGCATCAACTGATTTGACCAGCACACCCCACCGCTGCGGCTTACGCTTGCAATACATAAATAGTCAGACTCATTGTAGCATAACTATTGTGATATTGTGTATATATATGAGTGTGTGTATCATAATATATCCTTGTATGTGTGTGGGGCACCATTCACTTGTACGTACACTGAGTTGGCATTTAAATCCTTTTATGTTTAAACTCATGCCATAAAGAGCTATAAAATGAAAACGTGTGAGGTGGCGTGTGTGGTGGAAGGGCAAACGAGACGAGACTGGGCGGGATATGATAGGGAAGGAAATAGCCGAAAACTCGACCAATTGTTATTGCTGACCTCCGTGTAATAATATCCTTTTATATCGCCACAAACATGCTAAGGACGTACGTACACAATGCACACTTTTATATAAATGTACGAAAATGTATGGATGGAGCAACTCTCGTTTAATTTTAAATTTATATCATATCTGTCCCGTTTCTCTCTCTCTCTCTCTCTCTCTTCATCTCTACCTTCCCAGTTTATTTTCATTTTAAGTTTGCGATTTTTCTTTTTTTTTTTTCTGTTAAATTCAGCATAATGAGGCAATTTATTAAATTCAATTATTTTGATGATATAAAAAGTGTTACAACACGCACGCACAGACACGCACATGCACAGGTCTATGTAATAAGGTTCGCATGCATGTGAATTTACGGATTTTGTATAATTGTTAGTGTGTGTATGTGTGTGTGGTTGTGCATGGTGGCGGAGAACAGTCAAGTGTTAATGCAATTATATCCGACTGGGGGGAATATGCGATATATTGAGTGGCACACCGGCATACAAAAACTTAATTTATTATGACCGCATAACTGAACCAAAATGAAATAACAATAATAATAATCATCATGCAGACACATGATGTCCGCTTGACAAAATGTTGGAAAATAAAATAAAACAGAATTGTAGCCGTTGAACAGGTTGATTGTGAAAGTAACCCAAGTTTAATTTTAAATTAAAAGCAATCAAATTTGAAACAAAAAACATGAAGAAGCTGCAGGATTAGAACAGCTAAGTGGAGGTGTTTTGAAATTGGACTTGTGTCACTTTCACAATAAACCATTTAATTAGCTTTTAAACAAAAGGTGACCAATTAGACTTTTGCGAAGGTAAGACAACAACAACAACAACAATTAAAAACCATTTAAAGTCCTTTTGATATAATGGCCTATATATTACAACAAACAAATGGAAGACAGCAGCAAAGAACATAAAGACAGACGGAGTGACGGACATGATTGTCCCTACAAAGTCAGTAAAATGTTTGGTACAATGAAAGGTGTAAACGTTACAATACATTTACATAAATATGATAACGTAGAGCAACGTAAAGAATGTTGCTTCCATTGTCGTTCTCTTACAATGCATTGTACGTCCGCACATAATCGCCCCTTTTTTTTCTTGTTTGCCTTTGAAGTTTGCCTTTTTGGTAACTTTGCAAAAAATCCATTCATTTCTTATTCTATGCCAATGCATTTAAAGCAAAAGAGAAAAATTAAATTTGGAAAAAACAAATGAGTCAAATTTAAACTCAAACGGAGGGCGTGGCAAGTGGGTAATTACGCCTTCTATGATATGGTATTACGTTTTACATAAGAAGTTGGATTTTGCTTAAAAAAAAAGATTTTATTAAATTGTGGGCGTGCCTGTTAAAACCCGTTTGAAACAAATTTAATAGCTCAATTTTTATGACTAACAGATAGATGTATAGCCATTGTGGGCGTGGTTCTCAATCTATTTTGCTCACTTTAAATTGGAACTTTTCTGTGCAGCAACTAAAAAGTAGAATTTTCACACACAATCTCAAAATGTATGACCTTGCGAAGGCCCACAACAGAGGGACACACGGACGGACATAATTGATGCTGATCGTATACAAACTTTATAGGGTCTCTGAAGACTCCTTATCGATATTGCAAACGGAGTGACAAACTTAATATGCCTCCCATCTTAACCCTATAAAATATTGTTTTCCGCGGTTGAAAACTTTTCAAAAATAAAAAAAAATAAAAAAACAATACTGTTTGCCACTCGTGCTTATCTCTGTTAAAAATTTACTACGTTGTTATTGGAATGGAGGTAAAAATAAAGACCGCACAAAAGGATAACTCAACACACTTGACTTATAGCGGAGTAGACAGAATGCGAGACAAAAAAAATAGAATAAAAATATAAATAATTTGTATGTGATGAAGTGCGACTATGAACTACACCGCACGAAATACATGAAGACCCCTCGAGAGATTATCTTTTCTAAGTGGAAAACAAGGAAAACAAACACAAAACCAAGTTTTTTTTTTTTTTTTTGAGAAAAATGAGACTTTTTCACAAGAAATTTTGTAATTTGTTGAATGCTCGAATAAGTTGTAATAATGTGATAAAAGAACGAGCACTAACAAATGGCAGAAGGACGTTTGCAATATAAATTTAGAGTTTTATTATGAACGTTACGAACTATTTTTGTGATTCATGGATATGAATAGATAAAGATAGATAGAGAGAAAAACAGAGAGAGAGAGAGAGAGAGAGAGAGAAAGAGAGTACTAAGGAGTGTGAGTAGTAGTACCGGATGAATTAAAATCAAGTGAGAGTACATTGGTTGTATATTAACTGATTTCAGAGTAGATTCAAAATAATAGTTATCAGGCACGTGAATCGATTTGTACAGAATTTATGGAGAAGTGGGACTTCATGGGTAAAATTACACCCAATTTTGTGGTAGATTTACAATGATTGTTAACAGGAGGACGTCTGCACCAATTTTGAAGTAGATTCGGAATGAAGTTAGAGTTAATTTGATATAATTTGGGAGTAGATGCAAAATATTTGTCAACAATTGTAGGATTTAAATGAAATTCGGAGTTAAAAAGTGGGCAATTAGTTAAACCTGAACTAATTTCGGTGTCAATTGGTAGTAATTGTTGTCGCAATAAATTCGAAGCTAATTCTAAACAAATTTCGTCATGCATTCGTAAAAATTGTTTCGAAGAGGTCTCTGCATTAAATTCCGAGTATATTCGGTTTAAATTTGAAGTGATTTTAGAGCTGATTGAAACTAACCAGTTGAGTTGTTTGAGAAATGACCGTTTTTACTAATTTCGGAGTAAATTTTAACTGAATTCGGAATCAATTAAGAGTATGTTTCAAGTTTGTTAAAAGACAGAGAGCATCTATAAGTGATGGAAAATATGTAAAACTATTGTTGAAAAGTGTATGGACCGATCAGACCATCTAGGAATCTTACTTTAACAAGTATTTCATATGTTAATAATCTTTACAAAACCTCATTATCTCCCGTAACGATTAAATTCAGTTACTAAAGAAGCACACGAAGCATAAACAATAAACATCCTTGAGGAATTTAAAATTGTGGAATGTGTGGTTCTATGTTTTTTAAGTATTTTAGAAAAAGGACCCAAAGTTATAGAAGAGAAAAAAAGGAAACCCTAACATAAAAACGCAACCAGACGCTTATGCATGAGACTCCAAAACAATAACAAAAAGTACTTCTCTAAAAAATATTTAATCTATGAATAGAAAAAAAGCTACCAGCTACCTTTTATTGTAATAAGAATAAGCAGAAAAACATTCTTATACAATAAGGAAAAACAAAATAGAACAAAAATAAACGGAAAAACGGACGGAAGGACGTACCTTGGTAGTAGTTGCATAGTTAGCTGAGTGGAGTGGATGTAAGTGCATATGCATACTTATAAAGCAAAAACAACAAAATATTTTCGAGGAAAAATAAATCCACAAAAATATAAAAAAAAAAGTGAAAGAAACTTAGCAAGCATAGTTAGCATGACATTAAAAGTGAATTTCAAGAAAACAAAAAAATTTAAATAGAAATAAAGGGAAGTACTTCATTTTATGCTAGAACGTAGTTCGAGAGAACTACGCACTACATATAAAAAGAAGACGAAGAAGAAGAAGACGAAAAAACAATACATGAGCCGCCCATTCTGTGACATGTACGGTAAAAATCGAAAAAGAAAAAGAAAAAAAAAACGACAGTAGAAAAACAAACGACAGCTTTTAAGGCGTCAGTGTATTATTTGTTGTTCTTACTACATTTTTATAATCATCGTTTTGGCTTTTGCATGCATACTCACTACATTATAATGTTTGCAACAGCCCGATGCAGAGAAGATACAGAGAATTTTTCAAGTGTTTGTAATTATAGTGAATCAGCATCGTTCACTGAATCGAATTAATCATGTCCGTGTGTCCGTCTGTTAAAACGCTAATGTTTGCAAAATTTGTTATGTATTTAGTTAAAACTAGAAATTTGAGCATAAATATTTATATAAATTAGATATTCTGAAAATGGGCGTGGCCGGACTACAGCCACGCCCACAATTGACAAAAATCGGAATTGAAGGCAGTAATTGACTTAAGATGTTTTATAAAGCTTGAAAAAAGAGCACAATAAAACACATGCCACGCCCACTGATTACATATAAATGTAAATTTGGCCTACGCCAAATCGTAGCTTTTTACCCATGTTTTCGGAAATGCATTAAAGTAGAAGTAGAAAAGAACAATTGTTAAGTTGCACTTAAAAGCCAGGCCTACAATTTATGGTGGGTGCGTAAGAGTTGGTGTAAGCTTAACAAATCGTTTTTGAAGTTTTTCACTGAATCTCTTGTTTTTCTTCTTCTTCTTCTTTTTCTTAGGAGACATAAACAGTGTAGGCGGCAACACGATTTAGTTTCTATTTTTATATCCACACAAGTAAGTTTTGCTTTTTTATTTCCTTTAACACTTTTTTTGCCCTTCTGCACAGTTATCCTTGTTAAAATTATTACACTTTGTTTTCGACATAACTTTGTGTATGGATATGTGTGTGTGACTATGTGTACATATGTATATTGTTTTTTGCTTTAATTTTACATTTTTTATACATTTTTTTTATTTTTCTTTCATTGCTGTAGTCTTCAATTTTGTTGTTGTTGTGTGTTTTGTAACAGTCAAGCATTATAGTTTGTTGTCGTTGTTGTTGTTGTTGTTGTTGTTGAGGAACTTTTCATGTGCGAAATAATTAATTTATAAGTAGTTAAAGTGTTAATACATGCAAACTGGCAAATAGGTGGGCAGACAGGCAGGCAGGCAATCTACTAACTACCCTTTCACTTACATTGCATATCTCACTTTTTGCATACCTACGATATGTATATACATGTATACCCATCAACATTCACTTAAATTTTCTTCATTTATTTGGAATAATTTTGTTTGTTTTTGTTAGTTGTTAAATATTTTTATAACATTAAATAATCGTTTTGTTAACTTTTAAATAAATTCATTAAATTGTTAACTAAGTATATACTTACAATAACTACAACAACAACAACAATTGATAAATACATGATATTTTATTACCATATTAGAATTAGTTTTTTCATGCAAATGTACTTATTTAGTCCGTACGTCCTTCAATTGAAAAAAAAGAGTAGCAGCCGAATCATGTATTCGATCGTTCCATAATTTGCTACACATTTAAAGGTATTTATTTTAAATAGATCAAAGATTCCAACGACATTTTTTGCAAATTATTTTAATGGTAATCAAATTTAGCTTTCTTACTTGATTAAAATGTAATTAAATTGCAATTGATTAGGGATTAAAAAACGTTTCAATTTTTATATTTTTTTTATTGTTTTGATCGTTATTATAGAAATCGATTTTTGTAATTTTTAATTTTTAAATCATAATATCGACCAATTGTCTATGGTAAGAATTTTTTTTACTTTTTAGTTATTTAATCGTTAATAATCATTCTTCATTATAAATTTCGCTTAAGGATCAAAAATTTTTTTGGATTTGTTAACGATTATTTAATCGTTATTCTGGATTTTTAATCATCTTAAGTAAATTTTAAATTAACTGATTATAGATTGTGGGCGTGGTGTTCATGCAATTTTTAAGTGAAATATTAAAGTCCCGTTATATACTTTTTTCTAAGAGAAACGAAAAAATAAAATAAATAAAAAATGTTAAAAAATTTGTGGTGGGCGTAACCGATACTTTTTATACCCTCCACCTTAGGGAAGAGGTAAAATATTCATTTTGATCATCCGTTTACAAAACATCGAAGGAATCCTCGGAGACCCTACAAACCATATATATTCTTAATCAGCATGAAAAGAGAAATCGTTTGAGACATGTCCGTCTGCGTGTTGTTGTTGAAATTTTGTACAGGCACTTTTAGTTTTTGCACGCAGGTCGCTATTTAAAATGGGCAAAATCGGTCAAGAGCCGCGCCCACAATAGACAAAAATCTATTTATCTACCACAAAAATTGAGCTGTAAACTTGAAATTTGGTATGTACACCTACGAATATTACTTTCATCGGTATGCAAAAAATGGGCGTATTCGGATTACAGACACGCTCACAATCGATAAAAATCTTAATATCTGCCACAAAAGTTGACCTAGGAACTTGAAATTTGGTTATCCCATTGACTGACGTTCCAAAATAGGCGTGGTCGGATAAAAGACACGCCCACAATTTACAAAAACCATATTCAACGTAAAAGTAGACTTGCATGCTGATACCTAAGACATACACTATTAGAAGGCGCAATATATATATATATATATATATTTGCCACGCCCTTTCTTGTAGAGGTGGAGGGTATTTAAAATTTGGTCTAAGCCGAATTTAGTTACTTACTTCTTTTTTTATAAATTTTTATCTTTTGTAATATTTGAGGTGTACAGAACAACGCCTGATACGTTTTCAATTTTTATTTAACCATGGGCGTGTCTATCACATAATTTTGCTCAATTCTTCTCCTATACCAACCTGCACGTTAGAAGTACGCAATGCTTCTGCCAAACTTGAAATCGATATCAAAGTTTTGGGGACCGGAAGAATGTTTACTAGAGACAGATATACAGATGGACTTGACCAAAAAGATATATATTTGACCTGTGAGATAAAATGCAAAGCTTTGATAGTCTGTAAAAGAATGTTCTATTGTATGTCTGCAACGCGCCAAGTTTTCTTACAAGAAGCATCACCTGATAATGTTTTCATTAATAATGGACATCAAGTCTTTAATGGGAAAGAGACTGATTTGAATATAAGTTCTTAAAGTTACACTAATCCCTTTAAACAAGTATCTACCATTTTGTTTTTTCGTTTATCCATAAAGTTCAAGTTGCTGGGATAGGAAGCTTATATTTTATTTTCAATGAAAGCAAAGCTCATAAACAAAAGTGAAGGGCACTCCAGTTGCAAGACTCAGTAGCAGCCACAGAAGCAGCAGCAAATATATATATTTTTTTGTACTTTTGCTGCTTTATCTCTTTCAACTCTAACCGTAAAGCTATTGCTGATGGTGCTCGATGCTGCTGTTGCATATAAAGTAAGAGTTTCAATTTTTCTCATGACTTCTCTTACTTCTTTTTGCACCCTCCACATAAGATGGCGGGGTGTACTAAGTTTGTTATTCCATTTGCAATACCCAGAGACCCTACAAAGTATATATATTTTTGATCAGCATCAAAAACTGAGGCGATCTAGATATGTATGTCCGCGTGGTCGGTCTCTTGTTACCATTCTTACGGGCGCAAATTTAGAGAAATTGACACTTTTGGTTACATACACTATTAGAGGGCGTAATCATATACCTGCTACGCCCACATATGCAGGGTGTTTAAGATTTGACTTAAGCCATGTGTAGTTTTCTTACTTGTCTTTTTTTTGCTATTGCGGCTGGCTGACTGAGTGGTTGAATTGTGTTCTTTTGATTCTGTGCGTTTTTTTTTAATTTCCCATCTAACTCTTGAGGGAAATTCCATTCTATTATTTGCAATCTCTCGTTAGATCTGGTCTTTTTTAAATTTCTTTCCATACATATGCCACAGTGTGTATGTGAAATATATCTATGAATGTATATGTGATAAATATATTTTTGTTTTTTATATCCACCTAACTAGTAGCAGAGCTTTAATTATACCACCCACTACATAAGATGCGGGCGTATACTCAGTTTATCATATCGCTTGCAATGTCCAGAAGAAATGGTCAGGGACTCGACAAGGTACAAGATCATTATTGATCATTATAATAATATGAATCGTCCGTGCGTATGTGCGTACTCTCATGTGGTCAGTTATAAACTCTTTTTAAAGAAATTTTGTGTCGCGTTGTATAATTTGGACGAAATTTTTCAAGCGCCACGTTTGCAATACACGAAAATGTATCAGATTGTGAAAATGAATCTTGGTTCACATATTTCAAATTAGTAAAATCATAGATGCGCCCGAAATGGGCGTGGTCGCATACAATTTACAATAAATAAACACATTTGGCCCAGAATGCGACTTGTGAGTTGATGATGAAGACTTAATCAGATATCTGCCACGCCCCCGGTTTATATGTACAGTTGTGAAAATTATTGAAGATTTGACTTAAGCTAAATTTAGTTATTTTACTTTTATACGCGCCACTAAATTTTTTATTCCTTCCGCTACTACATCTTAGCGGCTTCAGAGATCCCACTCTTGATCAGCATCAAAATCGGAATCATTCTAGCCAGAACAATCACTTTGTTTTTTCGTAATCAAATTAAATAAATAAATAAAAAATTGGTGTATAGCCACGCCCACAATACACAAAAAGGAATTGCTCACGATAGCCAAAAATAACGCTAAGAAGTTAAAATTTTAGTTGTAATGTATTGATCGGGGTGTATAAAATGGGCGTGGTCGGATTACAGACACTTCCACAAAAAAGTTTCTTTGTTGGATTCCCAAAGCATACATGCCACGCCCTCTGGTTATAAGCAAATGTGCAGGGTATTTAAGATTTGATTTAAATCAATTTTATGACTTGTTTTTCTTTTCATTTAGAATGTGTCTTAGTTTGTGTTTTGCTGAGAATTTTTTGTTGTTGTTTTGTTTTGTTTGAAAAACGTCAGTATTGTGGTTTTCTAAATCTGCATAGTTTTGCGTGACAAATAGTGTTTTGGAACGAGCACCACCATCATAATATTGAATATGTGAGTGGTGTGTGTGTGTGTGTTTGGAGGGTGGGGTGGTGGTGTACTGCACTCAGTTAGCCAAACAGTCAAATACAAATAACGCAAAACGTACAAATAAATAAACAAATAGTGAGCGCCTGGCAAAGTAAAGCTGATTTTATAATGTTAACGTGGTTGGTGGGTATTGCTGCTGCTATGTTGATGTTGATGCTGATGCCTTTAGTAAAAATGTTATTGTTAGTGGTGTTATTTGTGTGTATGTGTGTGTGTTTATGCTCTTTGCTCTACTACAATTTTTCTCATACTTTGCACACAGATAACGTAAATGGGAAATGACAAAGTAATTAAGGGTCATAGTTGAAAGTGTAACACGGTCGCTCTCTGTACCTCTCCAACAAGCAGCAACTTTTTGTTGCTTTTAGTTGTATGGTGTATGTAGTGTATGGTTTTTTTTTGCGCTGTTATTGTTGTTGCTTTTTTGTTGTTTTGCCAGGCACATGACAAATATTTATTTTGATTTAAATAGAATTGCACAGTATGAATACCATGCATGTTGGTGCGGCAGTTGCGACTTAACTCGCACACGCTTACATACGCATATGCTAAAACATAACATCGACTCGTAACATAAAAAACCAATTTAGTGGCATATTGTTGGTGACAAAAGGAATTTTACAATCAACTGAAAAATGGTAATTTAAATAGCCATACGCACACACACACACATACGCACACATGTCTAAAGAAATATATTCTAAACTAAACACTAACACAAAGTTCAACTTTATTTTGACTAAATAATCGCTTTTAAATGTTTTTACCGTCTAATGGTTCTTTTATCACATCAGCTGTGTATTAATGCTGTGGTTTGATTGGCTGGGTTTTCATTGATTTTATAGCGAGAAATCACATAAACAAGTAACTTTGGGATATATTATGATTATACACCCTACACCTAAGAAATGAGGTATACTAAGTTTGTTATTCCATTTGCAACATCTATAATAAGGCTTTAAAGACGCACAAGCATCAATCTTGGTTGTCTGTTATGCTTGTGAATTTAGGGCTGACAAACATTTCAGAACATTATGTAAATTGAGCAAAATCGATTGACAGCCACGCCCATAATTCACAAAACGCTAACCATTGGCTACAAACATTGAGCCACAAGAATAAAACTCATTAAATATATTAATGATACGCTTTTCCATACATGAGCCAAACATAAGGGCGGGGTTTAATAACGCCAACAATTTGCTAATTTTTTTTTTCCAGCAGAATCCGATACGGTTAAGTGTTACATATATTATTATTAACAAATGCAATTAGGTATCTGTCACGCCTACATTTTGAAGGGTCAAAGATGAAGAATATTTTAGACTTCTCCTAAGCTAGTTAGTTTTTTGTACTTATTTGTACTCTTAAGTATTTTTACTTCATCTAACGATTTGCTAAAAATGGACGGAGCGGGGGCATAATAATTTGTCGCGCAGAATTCGATCATTGTGGTAAAAGGCAACCCACACAATACTTTACTTTAATAATCTTTGAAAGAAATTGTTATTGTAAACATGCCACGCCCTTAGTTGAAGTATGTCTGAAGAAGGCATCCTAACTTTAAATGAGATTTTCTATCTTAAAGAAAGTTTTTTTTTTACCATCTCCATAAAATTATTTCTACCTGTCTCGACTAATTATCGTAAAAAAAAATCATGCGATTACACACAAATTTATCAACTTATACCATTGATTAGCCGTCAAAAATATAATTACGCGCAAGTTTTCTTCATTAATAGCATTCTTCAGCATTATTCATGACATGGAGAGAGAGGAGGAGCGAGAAGGGGAGTCACACAGCCTTTAAATTAAATTAGAATTAAACAACACTAGTAATGAACGTCAGGTGTACACGCCTGCGTATTAATTTACTAATACAAACTAATTAAAGGCGACATTGTAATTATAAAACAGTCATCGTGGACATGTTCTTGTTGTTCAATTAGGAGTAAAATAAATAAATAATCAGCAGAATGGATAATGAACACGGAGCAAGCAATCGAAGTGATATAAATTTAAAATATTTGAGATAAGCGTGAGCAGATGTATTCCAGACTCCCCCAAAAAAATTCTTTAATAAATTTAATTTTGTGCCTTTGCTTATGTTAATACAGGCACGTTGTACATGCAAACGAAATGTATTGTTGAAGAGCATATATCACAGTGATGTATTCCAAAAAACTATTCAAGTGCATGCGTTTAGAATTTTGTATTTTTTCGTTGTTATTTTTGGAGGAACAACATTTGTCACAAAACACATTTTACAGTGGGTGACAGTTTTGAATAATAACAGCAGCCAGAAAGTAAAAATAAAAATAAAAAAGGAAAAAATTGAAAAAATTACGTGTTGAAATGTTGAGATTTTTTATGTATTTTATTTTATTTTTTGTGTCATGAGAGAAAGAGATATAATAATGTTGAAGTTAAGGTACTCGTACACACAACTAAATGTATTAGATTCGTTTCGTTTTTTATTGTTGCAGTAAAGTCTGTTAAGCGAAACGAAATTGCTTTCTGCTACAATTCAACCAAAAAACAAAAACAAAAACTACAAACGCACAACCCACTGTACATACATATATGACAATTAATCTTGTCCGTTTGTATATGTAAGCAAATGTTTGTATATTCTCATACGCTTGAACTAAAAAAGGAAAGAAAAAATTGTTTGTTCTATGGAGGCCCATTTTCTAGGTTTCTCTATTTCTCTCTCTCTCACACACTCTCTCTTTGTGTATATCTTGACATGCAATTGCATAATGTACGAGCGGGTTTGTCAGGACAGGTCATTGGAGATTTATTCAGAACACGCACTCTATTCAACAAACCAACTAACTGACGCATGTTAGTGGGTTTATAAATTTTTTTTTTAATTTTTTTCCATGAAACCGCAAAATTTTTATGACATTTGTCCACAACATTGTGGTCTATTGTTGAGGTGGGCAGAAAGAGTCAGTAATGTAATAACAACAACAAAAACAACAATAATAGATGCAACAAAACAACAAAAACAACCAAATATGAACAGAATGGACAGCAATAACAATAACAACATGAACAACAACAAAAAACAATAGGAGCAACACGTCCGTGCATTAGATGGAGGAATAACACTCGTGTCCCTAATACAGGGGCCATAGTTTCGATTCCCCTATAGTGCACACGGCGGCAGTGAAAGTCTGTGCAAAAAAAAGGTAGATCAGCACTATGTATACACTTGTAGAACTTTTCTCCTGAGCATCGATATTTTATAAAAAAAAAGCAAAAACAACACGAACACCATGAACAACGAGAACAACTGGAACAACAACAATAACAATTTATACCAACACCTAGAAAGCCTATCAAACAAGCCAACGGGTAGGTTAGTATTATCTAAAAAAAAACTCGGTGCCACAACAATAAACAAATTTTAAGTACAATCACGGGGGCCTACTATGTAACTCATTCGACTCTCGTCCGAATCGCTGTGAAAAACTATTGTGAATGATAACTAATGATATGTACAAATAAAAAATAAAAAAAATTGAACAATTGAACAATTTATACAATTTTTTTGTAGAAATTTTTTTTATGTAATTTTTTTTTTTTAGTAATTTAAACAATTTGCCACATTTTTATATTTTTTCGAATAATTTTTGAGAATGGCTTTGGTTCAATGTGGCAGTTATACGTAATACTAGACTACCGATTTTGGTCTTAAAACGTAATGATACAAAATGGTTCTTCGAATACAAGCGAATGTTCTAAGGTTACATAATGGACGGACGTACTGATATATTTTAAATTATGTCAAAAATTTTTTAAAAACCGCAGTTTTCCCTTAATTAACACACTAGAACGTGGACAGACTGACAGACAATTATAAAAATGTCCATAGTTTCAACCTTTCACACAATTTGAATACATGCCGATGACTGTAATCATGTAAAAGATGGGGCAACATTATAAGCGAAACTAATGAGAAGTCGCATCAAAGAGCGCCAAGGGAATACCAAGTTTTGCACGCAATCAGGAAGGCACGCTTCACAGATTGTGCAGATTTTGTAGCGTAATGTGTGTGACTGTTGCCACTACTGTTGCATTGTATCTGGTTGTGCCTACACATTCTAACTGTTGCACATAAAGAAATGCTTTTACATCTTGAATATGTATACATGATTTATAGTAATATATATGTGTGTATGGATGCAAGGGTAGCATGTAATTGCGTACAACTAGCGTGGCTCCACTCTTTTAAAGCAAGGTCATTTATTGACACCATTAACTCACCTTTCTTTACACCTTTCATGGCCCTTTCTCATGTTGTTGGTGCAAAGTTACAGCAATGATTTCTAATAAACTCTGGCGGCCCTATACTGTATTAGCCTTGGCCTGTAGCCTTGGAACGCCCCCAGGTTTGGCATGACCTGTTTCAAAACATATGTTTACACTGTATACGCTTGCACCAACACTTACTTACAATGTATGCATAAAATAACTGAATTTGAATCAGTGAATCAACGGCAAGAATGTACTAGAGAGAGAGAGAGAGAGAGAGAGAGAGAGAGAGAGAGAGAGAGAGAAATCGCGCGAGTGTGGGTTATTAGATAGAACATGTGGCTTTCCCAGTTCCCAGTTAAAGTGAACTATATTGGCCAAAGGCAATGTTGAACTCATGTTTGCCGTTTTTCTTTTTTATACCCTCCACCTCAGTGATGAGGGTATACTAACTTTATTCTTCCGTTTGCAACACTCAGAACGAGGCGTCAGAGACCCTACAAAGTATATATATTCTTCATCAGCGGCAAAAGCTGAGTCGATTTAGACATGTATGTTCGTGTGTCCGTCTGTTTTTGGCACTCTCACGGGCGTAAATTTTGAGATATTGAGCTGAAATTTTTTCAGGCACTTTTAGTTTTTGCACGCAGATCGTATGGGTAAAATGGCCAAAATCGGTCAAGAGCCACGCCCACAATAGACAAAAATCTATTTATCTACCACAAAAATTGAGCTATAAACTTGAAATTTGGTATGTCATCTACGAATATTAGCTTCATCGATATGCAAAAAATGGGCGTATTCGGATTACAGACACGCCCACAATCGATAAAAATTTTTATATCTGCCACAAAAGTTGACCTAGGAACTTGAAATTTGGTTATCCCATTGACTGACGTTCCAAAATAGGCGTGGTCGGATAAAAGACACGCCCACAATTTACAAAAACCATATTCAACGTAAAAGTAGACTTGCATGCTGATACCTAAGACATACACTATTAGAAGGCGCAATATATATATATATATATATGCCACGCCCTTTCGTGTAGAGGTGGAGGGTATTTAAGATTTGGTTTAAGCCGAATTTAGTTTTCTTACTTGTTCTTTGCTAACATATTCCACACATTTATGGTTTCGTTCATATTGTTTTCTACGGTTCTTCTATTTATTTATTTTTTTTCCATTTTTCTGATTTTTCCTGATGGGTGGATAAAGGATTTTACTAAGGTTGTCAATCCATTCAGGCACCCTACAAATTATACATTTTTAAGCAGCATTCAAAAATGAAACAATCTAGCCATGTCCATGCGTCCGTCCGTCCATTCGGAAATGTTATAATATAAATCTTACAGAAACTTTTAACATAAAAAATGTTGGAAATCGAAATCGGCTCATGCCGAGTCATGCTTATAATAAAAAAATATGTTGTAAAAAATGAACCATTTAATGAGAATTTGGTTCATCCAGGGACACGCCCATCATTTACGAACCTTTTTTGGAACCCCATGAATTCATTTACTGTTAGAGAGCGTCATCAAATACCTGCCACGCCCACTTTTGCCATATAGATGTAGAGGGTATTTAAGATTTGTTTGGAGTCAAGTTCTGTTTTTATTTGTTTTGTTTTTTTTGTTTTTTGGTATTTTGTCCTTCTTTTATTTGTTTGTTGTTTTGTTGTTGCAGTTATAGTTTTTACATGTCACAAATGAGATTTATGTGCGTTTACTTTAAGCTTTATATCTGTGTGTGTGTAATGCTACGTTTTTTTCAGCGACAAAGAATTGTGTTTGTATTGTATGCAGCGTTGGTATGTACGCGGATGATGTTGATACGTCAACTTCAAAACCGGAACAAGTACAAATACTGTCATTTCCTTTTACAATGACATTACCATCTAACACATGCATGCATACTTACTGCACAACACTAATATAAATATACTGTTACACAAAATACTAACATCCTGTATGAGTATTATGTGGATGATGATGATGATGAAGTTTAAGGAATGAAAGAAAAAATGAAAAACAAATAAAAACAGAAAATATAAAACCTAATACCGTCAATATAAATTTGGCTGACAGACACACACACACACATATATATATATATATGCATTCTTATGACATACACAAACAGCAAAAGTGTTAAGACTAGATTTTCGACTTCTACACCTTGTCCCCAGAACACTCACACCCCAAAGTTGTGTTGTTGTTTCTTTTATTCATTTTTTATTTCAATTTTTCTATTGTTTGTATTCGTGTGTGTTCATGTAGCCAAGTAAACATAATTTATATGTTTTCACAGCCAAAATATATACATGTATGGAAAATGTATGGTTATGAAAATGTGCTGGTGTGACGGCACGATGTTGTTCATCCAATCATGTGTTTATGTGGTATAAAGAGGTTAACGTTAAAGTGTGGAAGCCATCGATAAACAAAGATAATCAAGTTCAATTTGTTTTTACTACATTTGTGCAGAATTTTCTTTTCATTCAGCAAAATCAATAAATTTATATGCATTTGGGTTGCGGTTAACTTACATAATATTGCATTATAGATAACGAGTGTTTCAGTGCAGTTGAACAGAATATTTATTTGAATTTTATTCTCAACACTGAAGATGGAGGATACCCTACAGATACCCTAAACCTAAAAACCACGCCCACAATTATTAAACATCATTCTATTAGCCACAAAACTGAAGCTACAATATAGAAATTTGATAAGTATATGTATATTGGTAGATCTTCATTGATGAGGGCGTGATCGAATAATTGCCACGCCCACTATTTATAAAATATTACATTTGGCTCAGAATTCGACATTTAAATTGACACATAATATATACACAACTATAGAGCATAATCAAAAACCTGCCACGCCCACTATTTGTATATATGCTTGTGTTATTTCGTTTTAAGGAAATATTAAAAATATCCATGCAATGATTTCCTTTTCCCATTTTCAACTTGTCTGTCGCGTAACCCACCAACAGTTCAGAATATTAGCCCGAAACTCGAGGTGGACTTAACATTGGAATGAGTTGTAAGTTTGTAAGAAGCCTTGGGAAAGTATATGGGGAAGGCTCACAAAAATATACAAAAATTGGTATTATTTGTACAAAGACCATGTTTGAGCTAAAATATTATATATCTTTATAGAAAATTTCTTCGAAGTATTCTCAAAACTTCCACCTCTTTAGGAAGACAACCTAGGGGCTAGACGCTCATTATCTAAGTGGTTGTGGAAATAACAAGTAAATCAACTAAAATTGGCTTAAATCAAGTCTTAAATACCCTCGATCTCATCTATATACTAAAAGTGGGCGTGGCAAGTACTTGATTGCGCTTTCCAATAATGTATGTATTAGGCAGCAATTTTCAATTTTCAATTTTCAAGTAGAGTTGGAGGCTGAAAGAAATTTTTTGGAAAATGTTTGTGGGCGTGGCTCTGCACAAATTTAAACAACGTACTACGAACAAAAACTTGAAGTGTTTGCAAAAAAGGTTAGTTCAATATTTCAAAATTTACGTGTGTGACAACAACAGATAGACGCACGGACACACACACGGACTTATTTCGATTGCATCCATCTGATTGTTGCTAACGCAATGACAAACTTAGTTGAAGGGTATAAAGGATAAATATCTCAAAAATATTTTTATAAGAAAACATAAACTCATCTAAAACATCACCGTTTCACCAACACCAACACCAACAACAACAAAGCAAAAAAACATGAACAACAATAAGCCAATAACGGACTAACATTTATAAATCCTTTAAATTGAGTTATTCTTCAACAACCTCAACCTCCGCCACAACACAACAATGAAACATTTCATATAATCAACCGTAAATAATGATAATAATAATAATAATCATCATCATCATCATCATCATCATAAATATTTTAGTAGTATAACCCAACTCAGGTCATTTTAATGTATGAGTGAATGCTAACAAATATACAACAGGAGTAATAAATGTATTGTGTGGACTTACCGACAACCTTAACAAAGCCATATTGGGTTTTTGCTGTAACCGTATTTATTTGACACATGTAACGTCCTCGATCCTCCTCTTGGACATTGTTGATGTGCAGAAACCATGTACGATGTTTATCATGTTTGTCGTGTGTTACACTAATGCGTGGATTACGGGTTATCACATGATTGTGTACGGTTAATATGGCGCTCTGTTCAAAATGCATCCACGCCACCTGATAAAAGGGAAAAAGAAAAAAAAAACAAAGCAAAGTGGAGATTATAAATATGAGATAAGTTAGTAAAGTTAAATAGAAGAGAAAAGAAGAGGAATTTTTTTGTTTTGTTTAAGATGAATAAAAAAAAACATGAATTGAGTGTTTGTTATTTTATATTAATTAACTAAAGTTTCAAAGTCTTACATTTTCAAACACACATACACACACACGAATGTATGCCATGCTTCGGTGCTTTTGTCTTAAATAATATTTTAGTTTAAAACTTGTGCTATGTCACGTATAATGTTTTCTATTTCGCTTTGATTATTGTTGTTGTTGTTGTTGTTGTTGCTGCTGTTTTTCCGTAAAGGAAAAGTAATTTTTCTTTGTTTTTAAGCTATGTCATCAAAACTGACAAATGTGTTATTTTATCTTTTAAATAGTTTTGTGGCTTGACTGAATTTGTCTCTCTCTCTCTCTCTCTCTCTCTCTCTCTCTCTGTATCCTTTTCAAGCTAAAAGTTAGTTAGCTTCTTACAAAAACGCACACACACACACGTACACACACATACTCGTACATGTCAGGTAAGAAAGTTTTTTGTTACCTTATAAAAGTCATCAATTTTCTTATATATGAAAGATTAGCAAGAAAAACACATTTCCAAAACTTTTCCTACTCGATTCATTTTTTATCATTCATTTCAGGAATGTATGTACATGCGTATATGTGTTACATCTATGCGAATGGTGTTTATATTGTACATTTTCTTATGCGTATTAAAATTGTCCATCTGTCTGTCTTTTGCTTACATGAAATTTCTTTTTCATATTCTTTCTATTTTGGGTCCAATGAAATTCTTAAATTTTGTTCACTTTATACCCAAATGTATTTAATTTTTGGTTTTTTATTAAAGACCAACATAAACCGAAATTAGACAAAAAATGGAAACTCGTTAAAATCTTACTTTATTAGCGCAGAATGCAAGCTTTAGGCTGATCTCAATCTCCATTAAGAGAGAGAGAGAGAGAGCACATTACTTTTGTGGTTTCAGTTTTGGAAATTAAAGAAATTTGTTGTTTATTTAATTTTTTTGGGATACAGTCTTAATGCAACTTTTAGGTAATTTCTCATATTGTGCTTTTTTTAAATTTTACATATATCGAATTTATTCATGTCATTGTTTATGGTAGACGTGGCCCATTTACCTTTGCACATGGTAAAACGAAAAGTACGCTTAAAAAGCATTTTTCTTTGTAGGGTCCCCTTTTGTAAGTTGTAAACTGAATGATTTATTTAGTATACGCACCGCACTATCTTATATGTAGCGGTTAAAAAAATTTGTAGAGGAGAAATACATTTTAATGAAAAATAAATTAAATTACATGAAAAAATTAATTTTGTATAAAAAGCATTTTATATCAAAAACAAAATAATTTGAAAAAATATTTTTTTTTTTATTTTTTTATGAAAAATAATTTTGTTTAAAAAATATTTTATAGGAAAAATAAAATAATTTGAAAAAATTACTGATTAATTTTTACATGAAAAAAGCTTTCCTTTGTATAGAAAAACATTATTTTTATAAATAAAAAATTATATGAAAATAAAATAAATTTTGTATGAAAAGTATTTTATATAAAAAAATATTTTATATTTAAAAATATATTTGTATATATTTAAGAATATATGAAAACAAATTATTTGAAAAAAAACATTATTTTTTATAAAAAAATTAAATTGATATGAAAAAAAAATTTTCTATAAAAAAATTGTATATAGAAAAAAGTAATGCATAAAAAAATTACATAAAAGTAATAAATTTTGTGTAAAAAACGAATAAATTTATATGAAAAAAATTAATTTGTATAAAAAAATTTATATGGAAAAGAAAATAAATTTGTTGAATATATAAATTTGTGAAAATTGTATGTAGTGTGTAATTAAGAATCACAGTGAATGCGCGTTTTGTTATCGTAGTTAAAATTACATACTTATACTGCCATGTGTGTATTATGACTTGTATATCTTGCGTTGCCTCCCTCTCTCTGTGCCTCTATACGTATGTGCCTGTAAAAATGTTCACACACTGCCATCCTCTCCACATGAATATTATAAATTATATCAAAGGAAGTGTAGGGTATGGTAAGCGAAGCTAGATATGTGCTGAGTAAGACATGTGTGTACGTAAGTACGTACAGACAGACAGTAATACATGAAAAGTCATAGTTTGCAAAGGAAATGCATATAAATGGGAAGAGTAATATGTATAGATACGTAAATGTTTTGTAGCTTATTGTAGCTTTAACAGATGATAGCACTTTTTCATCACTTTACTGGGTACCTTGCCGTAGAGGAGGCGGCAAAGTGGGAGTTAGTGAGTGAATGCTAAAAATTGTGTGCGAAAAACTTTTTCAATTTATATAAATAGATATACGAAATATGTTTAAGCTGTTTTTATACATTGCGAAACATTTCCCCTTCTCCTACTCTTTCCTTATCATTTTTTTTTTTGTGTATGTGTTTTTGTTATCCTTATTTGTTTGCATGACAAACTGTTTACCAAATAAATGTTGAGAAAGAGAGATAAAATTATATTAAAGTTTCTCATCTAAATTAACGAAATGGAAAATGTTTGACATACTAGATGCTACAGAGTGAGAGAGAGAGATAGAGAGAAGGAGAGAGTTTAAGTATTTCATATTTAACCCACGCATTAAAGAACTTTTCCAACACAATTTATCATTTTCATGTTTATTATAAAATCATACAAACATCACATGCAATGATTATGACTACACTAACACACACCAACGCACCAACACTACCATTAAATATTAATGTGCTGCAATAATAATAATAATAATAATACGTACTAGCACAGCAACCTTAGGAACTCTTGTGACCACAGCATGACTTTAAGTGGCATTTTAAAATAATATCAATCATACGACTGGTTGCACAAGTTAAAGTGGAAACATAATGAAACGAAATGAAATGAAAATGAAAACTTTTTATATTAAAACAGAAATAAAACCAAGAACAATACAAAACATAGTGTGTGTGCGTGGGTGGTGTATTACCATTGCCTTAGCAAAGGTGAAAAGTGTGAAATGTATAAATAAGCAAAGTTGTCATTGTCGCGGTTATATTTTTTTTGGTTTTTTCATTTTCGCATCTACCATGAACCATGTTTTTTATGTTGTGCAATAACGTAAATGTCACAACATGCTATCGTTGTTGTTGTACGCTTTTTTTTTTTTATTAAACTACAAAAAAGAAACAAGTAAAAAACTACATTTTTCGCTTCAGCCAAATCTTAAATACCCTTCAAATTTACAAACAGTGGGCGTGGCAAGTACCTTATGACGCCCTCTAGTAGTGTATGTATTACGTAACAGCTTAAGAGTTCAGTTTTACACCTAATAAGAGTTTTTGTAAATTGTGGGCGTGTCTGTTATTCGACTCAGCCCATTCTTGGCACATTGATTGATGGGGTAATTATAAATATGACATTTTGTGGCAAATAAATAGATTTTTCTTGGTTGGGGGAGTGGCAATCAACCGATTTTACTCAATTGTAATACTAAACCTCCATTCAGCTCAATATCTCCAACTTTACAAGCGTAAGTGTTTCAACCACAGACGGACATAGATTTTGATGCTTTTCAAGAATATATACTCTCGTCCTCGTCTCAATCTAGGTGTTGCACATAGAATGCCAAGCTTAGTATACCCACCATCTTCAAGGGAAGGTAGAACAAAAGAACAGTAAAAAATATGACATAAGCAGATCATGAAAGATGTTAACAAAATGTTTTATTTATAAAGAAATGCAATAAAATGGAAAATGTGTATGTGATTGTGAGTGTAAAAAGGTGCCTTAGTCAGTTCTGACTAAGGCAAAGTGGACAGAACAAAAAAACATATAATAAGAGACACAGAGGAAATAATGTGACATTAGATTATATTAAATGTTAAGTAAGACATTTGTTATGAAAATATTTCCTTTTAAAAGGTGAATAACAGACAAATAGATAGACGAATAGTGAAGAATAAGAAAACGGAGATCCATAGAACCCATAGAACGAAGAAAGAGATTAGGATATATAAGACGGACAGACCGATAGTAACTCGCAGTAGGACAAAGTCTACGATCAGAAGCATCGACCTACGACCTATCGATCGACCAATTAAAAAAACACACAGACAGACACATTATGTGAGATGGTTAAAGGGACAGAATAAAAGTACACACTTTCAGGCAGGCATACTAATAAAGACATATGCTTTTAAAAGTATAGGACGGACTGGCAAACAGATTGTGATCAGTAGGATGAAGCGATGTAGACAGTTCTATTGAATCGTGCAGAATGGATTCACATACAAATATATTCAGTCGTGTAGAATGAAAAAACATATTAAATCCTGTAAGATGGACAGACAGACAAACAAACTAAGCAAAGAAACTTACAAGAACAACAACAGTTAAGGCACACTAGGACCTATACTATATAATGGACAGAAAGACTGTTGTAAAAGGGACCGGTAGATTTCGATTCTCCTTCCGAACGACAAAATAGAAAGAACAAATTTACTCATTATACCTACACTATTAGGGAGTGTAATCAGAACCCTGCTATGCCCACAATTTATATAAATATAATGTGGAGGATACTTAAAATTAAGCCAAAAAAATGACAAGACAGACAACAGACTAGAACCAGTATAGCGAACCTTTAGTTGTTTGTTGAATATTTCATAAATAAATAAAACTTTTCAATTTTGAATTTCCCTAATTATCAGCAAATCGCTTAACTAAAGAGGACTTTTTACCCATATAACCATTTCTATAAAAAAAAAATCTCATGACATAAATATTCTTGACATTTATTTTTTCATTTTTTTTTTATTTGAGGTAAATTTTAACTCTGTATTAAATCATTTTAAGTACGTAAGTATTGCAATATATATGTAGGACAGGAAAAGTGAAAAATTTATGTATTTAATTCGTCTAAAAAACAACAACAACAACAACAAAATGTAATAATTGCCGCACAATGAACAAGTTGAAATTTATATAATTATATATACATCTCTGTGTGTGTGTGTGTGTGTGTGTATATATACATAAACACATTGGTGCTAGTATAACAATGTTTGGCAACACTTAAGCGATAACCAAGAACCGACAGGCAGCCAGCCAACTAACCAACAACATTCAACGAACAATTTCAACCATGCAGCCACGCCAAGCCATGCCAACGAAGCCAGCCAGACCTAACACAAGGCATCAGTCACATACTTTATCCTAACAAGTTGGTTAAGTTTCATACTGTTTTGGACCCCACCCCCACCCCCTGCTCTCCTCTCCGCGCACTCTCACTTTTTGAGCTTTGTGTTGGCATGAGGGTAGAACACCATCACCAACCACATAATAGCATACAAGTATTCAACTTTAAGGCGGCCTTGTGGTGTTCATTATAATGCACTAAACTAAGAGCACAAGTAGATACGCACACACACACACAAATATACTGGACTAATTAATTTTATTAGATGATATGCTCGAGTAATAGACGCGAGCAGCAGCAGCAGCAACAGCAACAGCAGAAATGCCATTTAAAAAATACCGCAGAGAGCCTAATATGAGTAAAGAGGCAGCAAGGGAGCAACAGAGCGATAGATAAAAGAACGGCATAATCTGTAAACTTGTAACTTTGCTGACATTCTACAGATGTGCCTCGAAAATTTTGACAAAAATGTGATGCCCAACTGTCCGCGCAGCTGTATTGGTGGGCATTTACCTATGTACGTGTAAGTGTGCGTACGTTTGTATAATATAAATTAATATGTAAATGGGTGGCATAGTTTTAAAATGCCTTTAGGGGAAGAAAACATAACGTAACCTATCTAACCATAACCTAGACAGTTAGAGCACCGAGCAACAGAGATAGTGTTGGAAGGATAGACACAAAAGCATTATAAAATGTAATTAAGTTTTACTGTTAAATATGCATTATAAATAGACGTTATCATATTTTGCATACACACTCAAACACACACACAATACCGCAAAGAATATTTTTATTTTTATACAAAAAATTCGTTAGGGAAGTAAAATATTACATTTCAAAGCAAGTGGAAATGTAATATAATCGATCAAGCCCGGCCGTTTAATACCCTACACCAGATATTGCCATATAAGTCTCTTCGTGAAATATCATTATATGGGAAGGGGTTCTACAAATGGTCCAATCGGATTCAAATTTGGCACAGCCAAATATTAACTCACTGAACTATTCTTTTTGTCAAAAAATATGAAAAAGTGCGATTTTTGCCACATAAAGATTTCGATTAAAATAAGACCTTATACGGGAAGAGGTTCTACAAATGAACCAATTCGATCCATTTTCAATAAGGTTTTTCTTTAGGCCAATACATGTTTTTGTTTCAACAATTCTTCAAAATATCTCAAAAAATGCGAGCACAAATTTACATGATTAGACAGACGGACAGACGGACATGATCAAATCGATTCAGATTTTGATTCTAAATGGATCGGTATACTTGTACTTGGCATTTGCTGTTTAGGAGTTACAAATATTCACACAAACTTAATATATCCTTCGGCACAATGGGTGCAGGATATAATAAAATAGAAGAAAAATTAATAGGGTTCAAATAGTTTAATTCCGTATTAAATGGATTACTTTTATAATTAATACGTCGCTTGCTTATTTTAGGTCGCCCACCTATTAGGCAATCCACTCTCATATAACAGGTCAAGCCTAAAAGTAAGCTATATTTTTATTATTTCTAATCATAATTTGTACAATTTCGGGCTACATTTCATTCTCATATTATTATTACATTTTTAAGTTTATTGTTTGTAATTATAATTATTGTTGTTGTTATTTCCTATTTTTTAAATCAATTTATATTTCTAGTTAATATTTTTCATTAAATAGAGATTATAAACAAAGTTTTACAATTTAATCGGTCAGCAGTAATCATCTAAAACTCTAAACCGCTTGCGGATTGCTCCAAATTAAACAATGTCTAGATTATTATAAAGTTGATAAAAATAATTCGACAATTTGTTTCTTATTCTCATTACTCTATGAAGGATTACTTAAGGGAATTAACACCCAGGTAGTTTCAGCGTCCCACCTACTGATGCTTGCAACGTGGCCATCAGGTATAGTGTTCCGTATAACAACTTTTGTAGGAGTTTTAAAGATGAATAAGAGGTGAGAGAAGACAATTTATTGCCTCTGATTTATTATTAAAGAAATGGTTGTCTTGGTTGTCTTTACTTTATATAGAGTATCGTAATGATCCATTCTAGCCTTTCAATGAATTATTCTTAAGGTCGGACTATACTTCTAAACTAATACAACAGTTTTAATAGAAGTGACTTTTATAGGTCGATCTAATCATGTGTGGTAATCACTCTCCTGATTGCTAAAGGTTACTCGGCGGCAATGGTTGTTAGGTAAGGGTACTAACTCTGTATCGAGTTGTAGAAGGTCGTTGTCAACACGGTTACAGAGTAACAATGAGATGTTTAGTTCACGTTTGACTAGCACGAAAGAGGTACCGTAGATCGAGTAGTAATTGACTAGCACATAGAGAGCTAATGAAGATACAGAAAAGATTGAGTATCACAGAGAAGATTAGGTAGAGATGAATAGCACCTGAAAGACTAAAACAAAGTACGATTAGCCAACTAACACCAAGAGGATTGGTAATAAGTTCGTAAAACGACTGGTTAACACTGAGAAGGTTAGATGAGTAAGCACCCGAAGGGCTAAAATAAAGATAGCGTGTATAATATGCCGTATGGTATAACGGCTTTAAGTCCATCATTCAATTTCTAAGTTAAAAACTTATATCGCAATAATTAGAGTATAAATAGCGTATTAAAACCTCCAAAAAATCTTAAAATAAAATAAATAAATCAAAAAGCTTGGAAGAGAAAGCCTTGCATGATTTGATTATTAATTAAATATTTACAAATCAATTAAAATTCGTTTCAACTAAATTACATACACACACACAAACACACACACTTGCACACACGCGCTCAGTATTTAATTGAAATTCCCCGCGACACGAATTTCATAGAAAATTTTTAATTACCAAATAAAAATTCCCACAAAATATGTATTAGCCCATAATATTCTAATTAATAAATTATTCAATTTCCAACCGAATAAAGCCCACAAACGAAAAATTCATTTTAATAATGTAAACAAAAACAAGTAAAAAAACTAAATTTGAATTAAGTCAAATTTTAGATACCCTTTACATCTATAATGCTTGGCGTGGCAGGTATATGATGACGCCTTTTAATAATGTATGTATTACCATCTGGAAAGTCGGCTTTTACGTAGGGTGTGGTTTTTTATAAATTTTGGACGTGTTTGTTATCCGACCACGCCCATTTTCAGCACATCTACGGAGGGGATAACTATAGATGCACACACTAAATTTCAAGTTCATAGATTATTTTTTGTTGCAGATGTATAGATTTTTGTTGATTGTAGGCGTGGCTCTTGACCGACTTTGCCTATTTTAAATAGCGATCTGCGTGCTATAAAAATTAAAAGTCTTTTTACAAAATTTCAGCTCATTATCTCAAAATTTACGACCGTGAGAAAGAAAACAATAGACGGACACACGGACACCCAGACATACACGTCTAGAGCGACTGAGTTTTTTATGCTGATCAAGAATATACATACTCTGTAGAGTCTTTGACGCCTCCTTCTGGGTGTTGCATATGGAATGACAAATTTAGTATACCCCCCATCTCATGTGAAGGGTATAAAACTAAAATCAACTTTTTACATAAATGATTCAATAAAACAAATTTTACGGAAATTAACAAATTTTTGTATTTTTCATGATACTCTACATACAATAAAAACAAAAACAAAAACGAATGCTTTCACATCAATATTCTGACAATAAAGAATGTCTACTGGTATTAATTTTTCAGTAGAGTACAATTTTCAGGTTCCTCTCAGTTCTTTCTATATTTACTTGGTACGTGTTCAAAGGGTCTTTGACGATGACGATAATGATGATGATGATGGTAATGGTGTCTTGTGTAGAATTTTATTATTGTTTAATATGAAAACAAGTAAAACGAGACATGAACTTAAAACAGTTTCAAATTTCAATGCCTCCTCACCTCACTCACCCCAACAAATATTAAACTCTTGCAACTATTATTGTAATGATGATAATATGTACACATAAGAATTTGCTTGATCTATATACGACACATATTCATATACATACGTACACGTATATATTTATACAGAGACAAGGAGTGACTGCATCAACTACTGCAGGACATTAGTTTGCTTAGTATACAAGGACACTAACGTAATTTTACAAATAATACCCACTGACATGAGTCAGTCGGTCTAACGTTAAGAATTAATGACGTGTAGTTTATCTACTGAGAAGCAGAGACTGGGCAGTTTCAGTTCAGTACTCGACCGTTACAGAAGAAAAAGTGTAATAAACAATTGCGACTGTAATGTTGTCACATTATGTAATGAAATGGAGTGAAGGAAGACTATAAAAAAAAATATAAAAAAAATATATATCAAACATCCTTCACAAGTAATATATATATATATTAAGTGGAACGTTTTAGACTTTGCTTAAACGCCATGACATTAAAAGGAAGTAAAAATAGGCCAAATCTTATCAAATACCCTCCACCTTAATAAAAAAAGCAGTGGGCATGCCAGGTAGTTGTTTACATAAGTAATACGCATCAAGTTACATGTCAGATAATAAAAATAGATAAAAATAAGGTTTTTTGTAAATTGTATACGTTATCCGACCACGTCCCTGCATTGATGGATGCTTTAATTATAAATATGTCTTCCAAATTCCAACTTCTTGGTAACGCTTTTGTGGCTTTGAGAAATTTTTATCGTTTGTAGGCGTGACCCTTGACCGATTTTACCCAGTAGAAGTGTCTGTACAAAATTTCAGCTTGAATCTCAATTACGGGTGCGATAGTACCAACGCGAACAGACGGACGGACATGTGTGGACTGGCTCAGATGTTGATGCAACGGAATGACAAACCTAATATTAGTTTTTTCACTTGTTTTTATATAGAACGTGTACCAAGGACAAGACAATACTTCTGTTAAGTTTATTGAAAGAAATATCTTTTATAATATAATGTACGATGTACGCATAAAATTTAGGGGTCAAAATTGGACAATCTGTCAGAATTATTTATTAAAAATTATGTTCCCTGCGACGGAAGCAAAATTTTTTTTTATAATTTACTATAATTTGTGTGACCCAACGTCTGAGTCATGCGGCTGCTAGATGTTAAAGAAACTGTGACTCAACGTATGTGTCGCGTAACATTAAAGGTTTAAAAAAAATTTCCTAAATTTCCTAAATTTTTTTTTAAATTCTCTTAATATTGTTAAATATTATAATTTTAAATAGAGTTAAAAATTGAAAATCTAATAAAACTAATGCTATGGGTGAATAATTTTAGGAACAAAGGAAAAAGAAAGAGAAGAAAACATTCAAAAAGTTACTGTAAGAGTCATAAAGATTTATATTTAATTAAATATGCAGTAATAAAAAGAAATATGCAGAGAAGGAATAATAAAAAAAATTACAAAAGGAAAAAAAAGTAAAATTATATCATTCATACTTTACAGCAGCGGTGAGCAAACGTTTCTCTTGCCTTGTTTCGATAGAAAGAAAACGGTGTGTAGCAAATTTTGCATTTGAATTATATTTAAATAATATCGATGCAAAATTTAAAGATCGAAAAACGTTATTAGTACGCGACTTCAAAATTAGAAGTAAAATCCATAACGATTGAAATTAAAAGAAAAAAGTAATAATCGAACAAACTTTTTGAACTTCCTCTGAACATATCCACTCTCATTTCTGGTGTATTTATCTGCTTGACCGGGTCCGTTGCAAAATATATTCAACTTGTATATGACAAAAATTATTCTAATCAGAAGAAACCCTCTTTCACTTTAATATTATAAAACATATAAGATTTGAAATCGATCGAATCTATGTTTTGGCTGCCAGCTCTATTTTTCAACTGATGGACGCATGGACACAATGTAGTGTCTTGTCATGCGTAACACACATTAATGTGATTTTTTCAAAATATCACCAAAGGTACCCCCCATGACACACTCGTTTAGCGTTACAAAACTCTTGAGAGACTTTGAAAAATTTTTGATGATTTTACAACTCCACACAAGTGTAATTTGGAAAAGTATGGCAATTCATACAATAATAATTTATTATTTTATTGTCTATGTTATAACACATGTACGACTTGAATAATTTTTAGATATTTTGCTCATGCTTATCACGTTTTTAACAAACTCGCAAAAACTATGCAGACAAATCTCCTTTCATGCGGCCACTCATACATATACACTCAATGGTATAATCAAACCAAACATAAGACGCTAGAGAAAGAGAGAGAGAGAGAGAGAGATAGAATGTATGAATGAGATAGTAACGGTGAATTTATTACTTTCCACTTTTTACATAACATAGAGTTGAAAACGAGTAATCTAACTAAATTGCAATTATGTGATGAGTAAACAAAGTGTGCACGTCTGTGTGTGTGTGTGTTATGTTTCCTTTTAAAACCATACATAGTGTATAAAACATATGTAAACATTGAACGTATACAGTTAATGTTTCCTTTCTTGTTCACTATCTCGGTTTCTCTTTCTACCACTCTGTATACATATGGTATACACACGGTATATAGACCCGTCTCAACTAAATTTGTGTTTGTTTATTATTTTATGGTGTTTGAAATAATGCAGCAGCAGCATGTAGCAGCACCAGCAACAGCAATAACAAATAAAGTTTTAAGAAAATTTTATTATTTGCCTTTCGACTCCTTTGGATATACTTTGAGCGCGTGCGTGTGTGTGTATGTGTATGTAGGTGGGAATAGCGTTCCCTCTTTAAACACGTAGATGGGGTGTTTTTGTCACTGTTTGACTTTTAAGAGGCTTATGTGGTTGCACAAAAGCTTAACGTTCAACAACAACAACAACAACAACAAAGTTAATTAGTTGCTTTAATTGAATTTATTTAAGAAGCAATTATGTATGAAACTTTATGAAAACTATATTTTTCATATACGAGGCTGGTTTTGGAAGTCGCGGTTTATATATTCTTACTTCCAGCAAAAACCTCAAGTTTAAAGCTTTCAATCTTTAGTCGTTGTGCCAAACATGGGAGCAGTCGAATAACAGACACTCCCATAATTTAAAAAATTGTTTTTTTTTTTTATTTTTGTGCAGAATCCAACGTGCCCCTTAATACGCATTACATACGCTTTTAAAGGATTCAATCAGGTATCTGCAGCACCCACTTTTTGTATGTGTTTAAGTTAAATTGAATTCCTTGCCTAACTTAAAAAATTCTGCACTGTAGAGGAACGGAGGCAAGGTCCACTAATTCTGTGACTACCTTCCCATAACTCCATATGGAAGACTTTTAATTCAAATATTTCACATTTCATTATATTATTACTTTATCATTAAGTCTGATTGTATAAAGACTTCATTTAAAGAAATAATTTAAAAAAAAACTAAATTTGATAAATTACATATATATACAAAGAGTGGGAGTGGCAGGTAGCCCCTCTATAGTTTGTGTAAAGCTTGTTAAGTAATAAAAAAGATTCTTTAAAAAAAAAAAGTGAGTTGAATAAGGTGGATGCATATGTTGTCGGACCTCGCCCATTCACAGCATAATGGATGATGGAGATGACTTTCTACGATTTTGCCCGTGTCATTTCAACAATTTGGCCACAAGAAACCACAAACATCTGACAGAGTTTTCATATCTCAAAATGTAAAACTGTAATGTTTCCAGCAGCAGACATGCACTCGGACGGACATATCTAGATTGAGTCAGATTTTGAAAAAAATATATCTTGAACACCTTTTCCTTGATGGTAGAAATGGAATAAAAAAGCGGAGTATATGTCGCCCTATGTGTTGGGTATAAGATGCCAGTGTTGATTAAAAAATATTTATTATACCCTACATTATAATTCTGACCCGATGGTACCATTTTTAGAACCCCTTAACATGTAATGACATTTCACGAAGAGATTTAAATAACAATGCCTCGCGTTCACTAATATAATTCAGCATAACTTGTGGAGCCAAGTGACGTAGACCGACGATAGCATTTTCACTTGTTTTGAATGAAACTGTCTGTACTTGAGGAAAGTTTACATTTTTCAATTTTTATTTTTTATTTTTTATTTTATATTTCATTTACATTTATTTTATTATTTAATTTACCATTAAATAATTTATTTTATAAATGTTTCATAAAAAATTTGAATCCTATTGCAATTCAAAAAAAAAAAAATTTGCTTAAATGAATTTAGCAACAATCGCCTACCAATCATAGCATTTCCATAAAAGTATGTGCTCGCTCATATGTATACGAATACATTCAACAAATATTAACTTGAAAAAATGTGTTGCGGAAGAGTTTTTTTTTGTATTTTCCGTTTCTCTGGTATATTCCTTAACTAAGCAAATATTATTTTTATATTGTATTACACACATATACTGTGTACACCATCCACATATGCCAGAAGGGAGGCAGAAAGAATATTAATATAACAAAACGTGTCACCATATATGTTGGAGCCTTGACAAGGATATATTCGTATGAGGCAGTCTGTGACGCGGGATAGATACACCATTCGACTCGACTCGACACGACTCGAAAGTTGAAATATTGTATAAGAAATAATCATAATTTTTTCTTTACTCATTGACAACAATACATATATAAGCGTACACAGTGAGTTTAACAATACAACGTGACTATGAATGCTAAATAAAGAAACTGAGTGAGTATGAAAGGGTGAGAGAGAGAGAGAGAGAGAGAGAGAGAGAGAGAGGGGTTTTAGGTAATGAAGGTACATACAATATATGGCAAACAAATATAAAACCGTATATAAATAGTCATGAATGATAAAAAGTCATTTCATTTCATTTCATGATCGTATTAAATTGCAGAAAGTTAAAAAGCTTGAATAAAACGAAAACTTTTTTAAAAATGAGAAAAATTTATCAAAATATACGACTGGAAGGAGTTATCATGTGACGCTAACTTTTAAGTAATTCTTACCTTGTAGGAACCGAGATTTTTTACAGAGCAGGCTAATTTAATATTTCTACCAGCGGGTACCGTAATATTATCGATGACATCTGTAAATTCGGGATCTTCTGTTTCCACTACAAGTGTACAAAAGAAAAACTTTTTATTATCCCGTTTTTTTTATTCTATTATTGTATAAAAAAAGTAAACAAATACAAGATTAACAACAATTATCAATTATGTATAATGCGGGCGTGGCAAGCAGGCCTTTACAATCGTATACTGTTCTAAAAAAAGTTTTTGTTGGGCAAATTAAGTTATATCCCCGCGCCCATTTTCGCTTCTTAATGAAGGGGCTAATTATACACATGTAAACCTAACATTCATTTGAATATATTTCAAATGTTGTAACGATTATAAGTTGTGGACGCGGCTTTTGGAGCGATTTCATCTTATTTAAACAGGACTTTACATCGTATCTAAGCAACAGCTAAATCCTTGTTGTTGTTGTTGTTATTGTTTAACTAAAATCTACATCGCTATAGATATATAATTGCCCAAAATTCCCCCCCTACCAACACATAAACGTAAATGCGAAAATTTTCAAACAAATTAAAATCCTAACAAGATGTGGCATTTGATGGTAAAGCAAAGCAAAGCGAAGTACTTTCACAATATTCGCACATTAGTGGAAAATTACATGCACTTACGCAACCGCTTAGTTTGAGACACACACCTACACCTACACCTACACATACACAAATTAGTGCTATTTAGTTAAGTTTCGTTTATGTGTACGACTGTACTAACTCTGTAGACCTTTACTTTATACATATGTTTATATATATATATGTATGTAAGTACACCCTATACTCCCTGCTACATGTTTGTAACTCTTAAATAACCAAGAAGAACGCCACCTTTTATATCATACCGATCGATTCAGATGATTTTCTGTATCGATGATCTGCCATCCAACCTCCCGTCCGTCCGTCTGTCTGTTTATGTATATATATTTTACTGAAGCTAAAGATTGCATTTTGAAAGACATATTTTGAACCAATAAGATATTGGACTGAATATCTATCGAAGTGAACCCCATCTCAAATAAGGTCCCATTGTAAACGAAGTCTTTGTTGTGGCAAAAAATTCCCAGTAATTAATAGTTTTTTAAGCAAATCTTGATGAAAAATTTCTTAATTAACTTTTTAATTAATTGTTGACAATTGTGGATGCCCCTGGATGATTTTTAGAAGCTTATACCGAATAAAACGTTTTTATGAAATAACTTTTCTTTAACCAGGACTCGTAATTATTAATAAAATTAAATTAATTTTAACCAAACTTTGAAAGGGTGTAGGGTATTAAATGATCGGTTAGAAGCAACTATAACTTTTTCACTGATTACACTAATGTGGATTGTGTAGGCATGTGTATGTTATGTATGGCTACGCATTTAATTATGTTTGTATGCATGTACACGCGTACACACACACACGTCTATCTATTTATTTTACACTTGGACACATTTATTAGCCTACACAAAACCCAGGAGAATTTTACAGGTTTTCTAAGGATGTTTATTTGCATGCCCAATGAACAGCATAACAAATCGTTATAAATTATAATGTTTTTGATATCAATGTAATAATATTGTTGTTGTTGTTATTGTTGTTGTTGTTAATATTTTTGTGTTTGGCATCATATTAATATTTTATAGAAAGTGTTTAATGTTTTGCTTTTGGGTTTCGGTCTATTCAGTATTAATATTCTACTACGACCCTTCCAAAAACTATTTAAATCAACCACACATACTATAAAAATAATATTATTGAGAGAGTGTTTACAATCCTTTCCTATATCCTTTGTTGTTTCCGTCCGTCTGCCGTCTGCAGTTAAGCTTCCCTTATTTCATTTACTCATTCCATTTCGTGTGTGTGTGTGTGTGTGTGTGTGTGTTGTTTCTGGCCAATTGAAGTTAATAACCCAAATTGAGATTTTTGGTGGTAAATAAATATTCTAAGCTTTAATAAGCTGCATTTAAGAATGACACACAGGGATAGAGTGAGAGACAGAGAGCAAATATTCTTTAATCCCAATGTATGTATGAATGTGTGGTAAACACAATTGTTTTGTCTTTGGCGCATTCACAACATTTCATATGGCACTAATAATACACAATTACAATATTCAACACTCTGCACTTACTCTTCTCTTCCACTACCCTACTGTCGACAGTCGCATATCGTTCCTTTCTCTACCATGCCAACAATACCATAATGTTATGTACTGTTCCATCCCAATTGCCGGGCATTCGCTGTGAATGGTTGAATATTTTTTATTCGTTCGTTTTTTTCGTTTGTTGGTTCGTTGGTTTGTTTTACTTAATATTTATCCGGTTGTATATTACCGACATTTAAGGTAATATGTGTGTTTATTATACTAAACTGACCTCTATCAGTTGCCTGCATATGTTAGTATACAGCATTTAGTATTTGGTTGTAGAGACTAATTTCTCAATTTGGTCGGTTGTGCCATTTGTGCAGACAGAGATTTTCCATTTCGATAATTGTTTCAAAGGCAAAACACACGCAAAGATTTCATTTGTCTGTTATCACTTGGAATTCAATTTACTTCGTATGTACATCATTAGTGTTTATAAGTGAGATGGGGTGGAATAGTTTGTGCTTGAAATGAAATTATGGAAATCCAAAGTACAGCAAGACTAAATGCTTTAAAGTCACAATTATTTTAAAACAAGTTCAACCAAATAACACCCTCCACCATTACAGTTCCAAATATACAGCTATTCGAGTGACACAATTTATGCTGTGATTCGTTCAATTACAATATATTGTAACGAGATATTTTCTAGCCGGGGTTGAAGCCGTCGGTTTCTAGGGTGACTCGCACACGTTTTATTATTCACTTGTGGCTAGTTTACGATCTGATAGGTACTTGTCACCATATCAATGTTATTTTCCTTGACCGTGAGATTTCTGAGTACTTGTCACCAAGAAATCGTTATATTCACCGTTGTTGTTCACTAGAATTGCTGCATAACTCGAATTGTTTAAAGTTTACGTTGTTGTTAATTAAGACTCATGATTTTGTAGTACACAGCAGCGAGATTAAAGACCAAGCCAGCCCTTTTGATCCTCACGCTTTCACCGTCGACAGCCAAAAGAGGTCGAGAGTTCTCGTCGTTTTTGTAAGAAGGCATTTTTGCCACGTCGCTATTGGAATCGGTCGTTCGTATATCGTCACGAACCTGATGACGTGGACATTGAGTGGGGTGGCCAGATTAATTAACTTAGCAACTAATGTAACATATTCTATTAATACAAATTTGTAGCATGCGATATATTATTATAGTTAGCATGTATAGGTATTATATATATATATATACAAATATTATCTACGTATGATTTTCCTCCGTCACAATATGCGAGTCAGTCTCTCCGTGTAAACACTTTACTGGTAGAGAGGTTCTAAAAATAGTTCAATCTGGTCCAAATTTGTTAATAATGAAATGAAATATTAAGCTAATTGGCTATTTTAATACCCTCCACATATGATATGGGGTATACAAAGTTTGTTCCCAAAAGGGAGACATTAGAGGCCCTACAAAGTATATTCTTGATCAGCATTAAAAACTCAGTCGATTTAGATATGTACGTCCTTGTGTCCGTGTCTCTGTCTTTTATTGTCATTCTGACGGGCTTATATTTTGAAGTATTGAGCTAAAATTTTGTACAGACATGCAGATCACTATTTAAAATGGAAAAAATCGGCCAAAAGCCGCGCCCCCAATCAACAATAAACTATTTATTTGCCACAAAAATGCAGCTATTGAGTTGATTATATTGGTATATATATTTAATATTATGCCATCCATCAATGTTTCGAAAATGGTCGTAGTCGGATAACAGACACGCCCACAATCGACCAAAAATCTATATATCTGCCACAAAAATTATGAACTTGAAATTTGGTGCACGAATTTGAAGTTATCCCATCCATCGATGCACCAAAAATGGGCGTGTTTTAATAACAGACACGCCCACAATTTACCCAACATAAAACATCAGACAACCATGTTTTAATCAGTGACTAAATCACAATTCAAAAATTGATTTTGTAATCGATTATTATAAAAAAATATTCACGAACAGTCTTTAGCTTCTTAGCTGTTTCGGAGTTGCAAACATCAATACGAACTTAATATACCTTCTCCTAAAAGCGGTGTAGAGTGTAATATAATGAATTTTAAAAGAAATAAAAATAAATAAATTTGCCTTAAGCCAAATCTTAAATAACCTCCTTAAAAATATACAAAATGTGGGCGTGGCAGGTATGTGTATGCTCCCTTTAATAGTGCTTGTAATATGTGCATATCAACTTTCACACAGGACTCTACACAAAAAGGGTTTTTTGTAACTTGTGAGCGTGTCTAATATCCGACCACACCCATCTTTGCCATAATCACGGTTTAATTATTTCATGAATATGTATTTCTAATTTCATTTTTATAGGTCACTTTTTGTAACTGATAGATGGCTTTTTTGTTAATTATGGGCGTGGCTCTTATTACGATTTTGTTCAATTTGAATAGAAACCTATGCATAGAAACCAGAAATTTGTGAAAGAAGGAAAAACTTTTATTTCAAAAAATTTGTCAAATCTACAATAGACAGACAGATTTACGGACATGTCTAAAGCGATTCAGATATACTTGGTAGAGTGCCTGATGCTTTTTTTTTAAATGTTATACAAACATAATGACAAACTTAATATATCGTTCATTTTATGTAAAGAATGCATCCTCATATTGAACAGCTATAAATCACAGTTGATTATAACTGATATGCCAGCGTAATAATTCCCAAAATGTTTCTGTCATTTAAGCTGATGGCAAACAAGTTCTTCTTATGGCACTACTCCTCTAACATATTGTGTGTGTGTGTGTGTGTGTTTGGGTGCGGGGAATATAATATTTGATTTCTCGTTCTTTTTAAATCTTGATATTATATACGTTGTGTATGTTGTACGATAGAAAATAGTTTTCTTTCTAAAGGCTGCTCTGCTGTGTAATTTTTTTTCTATCTACCACAGCCTTGCCTTTAAATATTTTATATATTATATGAAATGTGTTTAATATTAACACATTTTCTTTTTAGTGTACTTTTGAGAATATTTATGCTTTCCTTTATCCTTGCCAATATTTGTCTGTCTGTCTGCCTCAGCTTAGACAGAGACATATTTTTTTTATCATTTCTGTTAAATGTGTGTTAATAACGTCATAAATGTCATCGAATAAAATTTTTGATTTATTACCAAAAAAAAAAAAAATGAAGTTGAATGAAGTTGAATAGAATAATAATTTAATAATAAAGACACAATATTTATAATAAAGAAAATATTAAATTGGTTTAATTATAGCAACAAGGGAATAGAATGGTTGTTGGACGTACAGACAAAACTATTATTTAATTGCTTTTATTTACATTTTAGCATATTTTTATACCCACCACATTAAAAATGCTACAAGAAATTGTTCTAATGCGTACAACTTATTTATATTCTTGATGAGAATCAAAAACTGAGTCAATATTGCAGTGTCCGTGCGTGTGTTTGTCTGTTGTTGGCATTCTCACGGGCGTAAATTTTGAGATAATGAGCAGAAATATTGTGCAGACACTTTTAGTTTTCACGTACAGATCAATATTTAACATGGGTAAAATCGGTCAAAAGCCACGCCCATAATCAACAAAAATATATTCATCTGCCACAAAAATTGAGCTATTAAGTTGAAATTTCGTATTCAAATCTATAGTTATCCCACCCATCGATGTGCTAAAAATAATAAACACGCCCACAATTTACAAAAAACTGCACTCCACGTAAAACTCGACTTGCAAGCTGAGACGTAATGCGTACAGTATTAGAGGGCGCTATCACACACCTGCCACGCCCACAGTTTGTATAAAAATGTGGAGGGTATTTAAGATGTGATCGAAGCCAAATTTAGTTGTTTTTTTTACGCCAAAAAATGGGAGGTTTAGCATATTAGACACGCCCACAATTTCTAAAAAACCTTATTCGTACTACAATTGAACTTGTTTTTTAATGAGTTGTATAAAGGGGCGTAATCAGGTTTTAGAGAGCGTCATCAGGTACCTACCACACCTTTTCTATATTATAAATGTGGAGAATATTTCCTTTAAACTATAACTTCCATTGTTTCTCACAGATGCAATTGCCTCTTAAGTCATATCATTGGCTGCGTAGAATATATAAAAGGATGCGAGTTTTGTGTTTAGCTCTTAAATGAGTAATTTTTACACAATACTTTTTAATGAAAGCAAATGAAAAGTGAAACCATATGTTTGGTTAGCAGATGTTACTACAGACTACAGACTTTATGGCGGTGTAACTAGAGATGGATGTGGAAAGCAAGTAAACATATTACAGTTAGTTCTATTCAACCATTAATCAACCTACATTTTATGATATTTTTGCACAAGTTATGCTACATATCAGTAAACGAGAGACGCTACCATTTAAGTAAAAAAGTTTGTTGAAAATATGTTCTATGGAAAGTGGTTCTAAACATGATCCGATCGAAGGCAAAAATGTTCATTTATTAATTGGTATTCTTCACTAACTATACCAAACTATACCAAAGCATAGTGAAAATATTCTTCACTAAGTTTTGTTAAAAGGATTTAAACAATGACAAAGACATCTATTTTAAAATAGAAGATTAAAAAGGAAGGGATCTTAAAAGTGAACCAAGAATGAGCATTTTCTATAAATATCGTTTTAGATCCGATTTCATTAAAAAAAAATATTTAAAAATTGGAACCACTAGCTTTTTGACAAGATGTAAAAAATGCAGGGACAGACATGATTAAACCGATACAGATTTTGATTCATGGCCGGTGATCGGTCCGCCCTTTTACTGCCTAACAGTTGCAAACATCTGCTTAATATGCTTTCTACCTAAAGTAGTAGCGTAGGGTATAAACAGCGACTGGCGGAGATAACCTTTTTCAACTTTTAATTATTTATAAAAAGATTAGAAAACAAAGCTCATAATAATAATGCACTCACAATAAAATATGAAAACTTAATAATAATTAGTACACAAGGAAACTTTAAAGTCTCTAAAGTACAAAAAATAAATTTATTTCAATTAATTTAAAAATGCTGAAAATTTTATTATTCATTACAATAATTTACTTAGTTGAGCCGGTACGCTACATATATACAATATACAATAAAAAATTATTTAAAAAAAAAAATAAACTCCACTTTTTGCAGATTTGCTCAACCATGGAGATGAAATTAGCGTCGAAAAAATTTCAACAACTATTTATAAATGAAATGTCCAACCATTTCGAGATATTGGCTAAAGAGCAATTGAATGAATATTTAAAAGAAATCAAATTACCAGAAAACATTAACAGCAACTACAGAAATGCTCTGCAGCAAGCGATTGACAATGATGCAGCAGTGGACGGCAAGTGCCTTTACATTAAACAGTGGCTGGATGTTGTTAAGGGACTACAGCAGCAGGAGCAGCAGCACCACCACCAACAGTCCACGGAAATGTTGTATATATTAAGAAATGTCAACTTTTTGGGCAAATTGAAGAAACAGTTGAACAAAATGCGAGAAGATAGCGTGGAAGAAATGCACAATCTGCGCTACTATCAAATGTGCAGTAAATTCAAATTCAAACACAATGATCAGCAGCAACAATATTATGCGCCCACCCACCTGCAACCATTTATGAATGATACCCTCTATCAAGAGATATACGACAAATATCATTTATCGGCCAATCAAACGATCAACATAAATCTGGTGCAATTTGGTGAAGAGGTGTACGACAAGGTGAAAAGCGCCGGGGCCGAGATTATTGACGATTATTTACAAGTGATTAAACAGCTGCTGCTAGACATTATAGAGACGAATAAAATGGAAGAGAATGGACCGGTGCAACAACACCAACATTCCGTAGCCTTGGAGAAGATTCTCAACGAAATTGACGAAATATTAAACACCACAGATTTCTATTCGAAACGACAGCACTTGTACGATTATCTGCAAAACAATTTAACACTGGACTTTGAACTCATGCACAGTAGCGAGCAAGCTGAATTGGAATTATTGCAAATTTACAATAAATTCAAGCAAAAAGGCATGGATTTGGTGGCCACGTTTCTATTTAGTAATTTTGAATTTTTGGAAGCACTACATCAACAATGGTCTCTGTTGATACCGGCCGTAGCGCCAGAACTATACAATGCCAAAAGTCGTCTACTGCGCCAGGTGGAATTGTTGTATGAAGAGTTCAAGGCCGATGTGGAAGATTCGAATACCTATGAGCGTTACTTGCAAGCCACCAAAGAATTATATGAACAAACTAAAGCAGATGATATGGATTTGTCGCACATTTATGAACTGTTTTACAGTGCAGTGCAAAATATTGGCGCTTTACGTATTAATATTATAGCCGAGAAGTGTAAAGAATTGTATGAACATTGAATGTGTTTTTTTTATGAAAAGAAAAAATAAAGAAAATGAATTAAATGTAGGCGGACAACACTTTTGTAAAGGGTCACCAAGTCCCATAGCAATATTAAAAATTTATGAAAAACAAGTGAAAATACTAAACAAAATAAAATATGGGCGTTGCAGGTAACTTATTGGGCCTGATTATGTATACTATGAGTCAACTGACAAATTTTTATACATTAAAGATGTGTCTGTTATGCAGCCACGCCCATTTTTAGCATCTATATGACAGCATGGTTTGATTTTAATATGTCAAAATATACGACCATGAGTGAACCAACAATAGACGGACGCACGGACCCACGGACGCACGGACGCACATATCCAAAAAGGCTCAATTAAACACTCCTCACGCCTACATTTCGCATACAGGTGTGTACGGTGTTTAAGTTTTTCATATTTTCACTTCTTCCATTTAAATTTATGCAGTCAACAATTCGAAAATTGTGCTACAAGACTTTTACTAAACAACGGCTGGATATCTTATTATAACTAAAACACAATAACAATATTTCTTATATGGAATAATAACTCATCTATATAAACGCACACGTACACACACACACACGCACACTCACACAAAAGTCAATTCTCCTCCTTTGTTGAGTGACATAAGTAATTAGTGGCAAAGGTTTTGTGAACGCTATCTAAAATTGATCTCTCCCTCTCTCTCTATCTCTCTCTCTCTCTCTCTGTTCAGGTAGATATGTACTCTTATCAGTGATGGCCTAAAAATTACATTTTACCAAACACAACAATTACACAATACAATCATGACAATAATAACAATAACGACACAACGACAGCAACATAATTGCACGTTACAATCACTATTAATTCATAACGTTAATACTTAATTAACGTTTAACAATGACGCACAAATAAATTATTAATTTAAACATAATAACTAAATAATATGACAGCAAATATACATAAATGTCACAAGAAAGAAGAAAATTTTCACATTTCAAATGATGGGTCGCGTGAGAGGAAAATTTTAAATATTTAAACGTAGTAGAAATATGAATTTTTTAGTAGAAAATTATTTTCGTTGCAATATATGTATATAATGAGAGGATCTTATTAACTTAGTTAATTGAATGATATAATTTGGAATATTATATTTTGTGGAGTGGGAAAGGCTCGGTTATTAGGTAGAGCAAAAAAACACTTCTTTTAATGCAACTTGATTGTACACTCGCTTGTATAACAGTTTGATAAAATTCATAATTTAATATTATATTTGGATAATCTGTGTATAACAGTTTTATAACAGTACAGCTTTTAATACAAACTGAGTAGAAGTAGGAAAAAAATAATATAACAGTTTAATAAAATTTATATAATTGTATATAAGATTTGTTATAGTTAATTAGTTTGTTTATAACAGTATCACATCTAAATCGAATAGAGAATACAGGAGTTTAAGCAACAGTATAACAGTTTTATTGCATTATTATTATTTCTAAATTTTTATATAAATTTTATAGTTGATTAGTTTATGTATAAAAGTTTTATAACAGTACGACTTTTGGTACAAATTACCATTTTTGTCAAAATTTTAAAATTTCCATATAATATTTTCATAGAATTTCAGTATAACAGTTTGTGTATAATAATTTTTCACGTACTTTATGCATCATTTTTATTCGTAATATATCATCAGATCATTTATAATTTAATTTATAATATATCACTTATGTTTAACGTGTCAAATCTAAGATAATCGAGCGGAAACGTTAGAGTTAGGAATGGTTAGAATTATCGTTTATCGAGATTATTGTCAGTATAAACAATATATATGTAATATAACAGATTTATAACAATTTTATAGCAAAATGTTATTCATACAAATATAACAAATAATTAAGAGCACTTAAGCACCACTTACTGTCTCTGTCAACTTTTTTGTAATCTCCTCGTACCATCAAGTGAGTAAGTGAGTATAAATTTGTTTTGTTGTAATTTTCATTTGAAATTCATTCGCCTACTATATATGTATTGTAGTATAAAGCTTTTATGTGAAATGACATACATTTAATAAGCAGCTTCATTATTTATTACATGTGTTTTTTTTCACTTTTTTGTTTTGCACCAAACATGCACAACATATGAACTAGATTTTCCAGTGCACTGAAACATATGAACATTATGTATTATTATACATTAAGTGTATAATACATTAGCAGGCTAAGTGTATAAATATATGTGCATACATACATATATAGCATATATAGTATATATTTTAATTTTCGTAAAAACTTTAACACAATGCACTTTAATCTTTGCCCTCTCTCCCTCGCAGCAAATAGCTTATGAACCTCTTGCTCTCAGGTACAGCAGCCAAAGAGTAAAAAAACGAGAATATATTTTTGTCTAAATAAAATTTCATAAAGACTCATGTATGTATAATATTTTGTGGCTAAGTTTGGTACATTATATTGTACATACACATGCACACAGGCACTCAGCAATTTTTTAATCTTAAAAAATGTTTCGAGTATACCGGTAAGTATGCTATTTATGTGTATGTGCACACAGGTATATATATACAAAAGCATATTTGGCAACAGTAATCTTTGGTAAAAAAAACTCATGTATAACAGTTAATGAGTTATTAGCATTTGATACAATTGATGACCCTTTTATGGAAACGCCTGCAAACACATTTATAAAATATTTCATAAAAACTATTTTTTCTTAAATTTTAAATTCTTTTCTTTACCAAAGCAACAGTTCAATATGGAAAAAGGCTAAAAACTCTTAAGCGAAGCACAACACACAAAAAATTGTCGAAGTAGACACAAAAGCGTAGAGGCAAAGCAAAAAAGAGAGAGTCATTTGTTGTTAAATTGTTTCCCTTTTTTTTTGTTTTTGGTTTTTTAACAAGTATGTATATCCCTGTGAACAGTATGTGTTGGAGAGTATTGCGATTTTATGCCCCATAAACTAAACTCGAAAAGCAGCTGATGACCATAAAGGGAGCGACAATGTATATTGGGTGCTTCTTTGGTCTGTTGTCCTTCTTAAATTTATATTTTTATTGGTTATTTCTGCTTTCTTTTTTTTTATTATTTAAAGCAGAATACATGATAAAGTAACTTTTTGGTATGTAGCAACAAAGAAAGAAGAAATAGTTCTACTTGAAAATAATCTTCTAATCAATAATGGAGCAATAATACAAGAAAAAGTAATTTGGGAATTTTTTTACAAATATACCTATATATCTCTATGTAGTGTCATTTCATACTATATATAAAAATTGGTTTAAAACTTTACCTAAAACAATCGATTTTTGTTACCTGTATATATGTTTAACAGTTATATAACAGTTGGTAATATAATATATGCTATAGTAAAAGTGCGACATTTTAATAGTATAATAGTTTTTATAAAATAGTATACCAGTTACACATCTGTTATACAGGAATAAAATTAAAAATATATAAGCATTTAATTTAAATATAAGTTATAATTTTAATTTAAAGTATTTGATAGTATAACACTTTTTATAAAATACTATACCAGTTACATATCTGTTTGACAACAATTAAAAATAAATATTTAAGTATTTAATTAAAAAATATGTTATGAATAAGTGCAAGATTTTAGTCGTATAACAGTTTTTACACAATTGTACACCATAACTGTTATACAGCAATAAAGCTTTAAATATCTAAGCATTTTTAGGTGCTTTATGATGACGTTTTTGAATAAAGACAATGTGCAGTATAACCGTTTGTTTACAACAGTTTAGCTTGTGAAAGACTTTCTATGCTATACCCTACACTACAAAGTGTTGTATTAAGTACATATCTATTTTGTATTTGTGTGGATATATGTAACTCCTAAACGGTAAAAGTCACTCTAACCATTCGGCTTAGAAACAAAATCTAATTGGATTTAGTCATAATCAACGTACAACGATTGTCTCTCTATTGATTGCCTAGCTTAAGGCGTTACAGAGATATTGAGTTGAAATTTTGTTCAGACTTTTCTATTTACCATATGTAGGTTGCGATTGGAGCGGAGGCCACGCCTCTCGAATCGAAAATAATCTATCTATCTGTCACAACCATTGATCTACAAAGTTGAAATATTTATAATTGTGTTCTTTCATTGATGTGCCAAAAAGTGGGCAGATTGGTAAAACAGACACGCCCATAATGTACAGAATATATATAAATATATATATATAGTATATATATAGTAATAGTACCTGCCCCGCCCACATTTTGTGTACACAGTCGTGGATGTTATTTAAGATTTGGCCAAAGTTCTTTTACTTATCGTTTGGTTTTTTTTTAAGTATCCTTTAAAAGAAAATCGGTCTCATTATTGCTATTTGTGTAGTAATGTGTATACGTACACAATTCTCGTATTGCTGAGTTCAGTCTGCGTGTTCAGTAATTTATCATTGTGCCGGAAGTTGGCAAATTGTCTGCTACCGTGTGTCGACATGAAATTGGCCAAACAATATAAATGACATTAAAAACATTAAATGCAACAACAACAACAACAACAACAACAACAACAACAACAACAATAATAATAGCAACAGTAAACAAAGTGAATATTTACCGTTAATTAAATACCATTAAAAATACATGAAAAAATTTTTTACAATTAATTTTACTCACATTAAAAACAACGGGAAGAGAGAAAGAGAGGCAAAATAAGCATTCAACTCTCCTTAATTTATAATGAATTTCTCTTGAGGTTTACCTTTACCATACCATACCATACGACTGACATCATATCGTATTGTGTTGTGCCTCTCTAGGTATGGGCAAATTGCATCCAGCAACCGTGCAATATTAACATTACTTTGTACAGATGTCAGATGTCATCTTGTTCCCGGATGTATAGAATTTTTTTTTTTTTTTTTTTAATCATTTTTAATCCTTATAGATGGGTTTTGATCTCTTATCATAAGCAGACTTCTGGGTGTGTGTGCACAATGCGCTCGAAGGTATTTTACAAATACGAGTTACATGTGTATGACTGACTATACGGTATATAATATGTTTGTTTGTTTGTTGTTGTTGTTGTTGTTGTTGTTTTGTTGCCTGTATATGCGGTTTATCGTCACCATCGTCAACATCATCATCATCGTCATCGTCAACTTTTAATGTGACATATGCAGTAGGAGCTTGAAATTAAACCTACGTATGAATTTTTTAACTTTCACGTCACATTTCACGCAATTATTTTCACTGTTGTTGCTGTTCTTGCTGTTGTTGTCGGTGTTATATTACCATTACCGCAACTTTACCGTTATTTATGCACACGCACACATACCATATTTAACGTAATTTCAATATTTTCATGGCTGCTGTTGACACTTGGCAAGATGTATGCTTTCTGGCCAATTAACTGATCAAAGGATATGCATTTCAATTTCCTTCTCTCACTCTCTCACTCTCTCTATCTCTCTCTCTCTCTCTGTACAATATGTTAAATATTTTTAATCAAATGTGAAAATGTTATAGTCGGTCAAGCCCCACCATTTAATACTCTACATCACTTAGCTCCTTAAATTTTTCTACCAATTAGTTTGGTTGTGTCAGTAACTTGGACCATGATATACAATTTATTGCAGTCAAGTATAGTGTGTATGTATTACCTGTAACATGTACAGAATCTTAGTTACAACATAAGCAAACAGGATGTATGGTCATGTTCATATGTTATAACAAACAATAGCAAAAAACTTTAAAAGAAAACAAGAAATCACTTTTCTTTTACTACCTCAAAAAACAATGGTTCAATAGAATATGTTTTACTAAAAAAAAAAAAAAAAAAAAAAAAAAAAATCCTCACTAAAGAAAAACATGATTTGTTAGCATTGCTTTTATTTCACTCTTATTTTCCTCCTCTTACATGTTCCCATTCTACTTTTTAGGACAATTTATTCTAAAATGCAAAATGTATCTGAACAGAATGTAACAATAGATGAACGTTTTTTCTTTTTTTAAATAACACAAATTGAATGTCAATAGTGTGTGTGTGTGTTTTTAAAGGGTAGAGAGGCAGACACAATAAGGAATAAATATTCCATATTCCATATTGTTTGTACATATGTTTCAATTGTTATGTATATTGTATCTGTATCTGTATAGGATTTAAATAAGAAAAGATAAAGTTGAAGTTAAACATGATGAAGAAGAAGAAGGTAATAATAATAATGGCCAATAATAACGATACAATAGTATGAAAATGCCCTAAAGTTGTTTAGTACAGCACTCGAATATAGAATCGCACACATACACACGCACCATTTTCATACACTTTCAAAACATATCAGACGCTACAGTAATGCGAAAAGTGCAACAACGTATTACTATAGAATAATAAGAAAACAACAGCTTTGTGAAAATCGAAACCATCATTGTGCTGTTACAATACATATGTACTGTGTATGCTGGGCAATGAACAGTCATTCGCAGCTAAACAGTACAATACAGTATAACAACGTGATCAGACATCATATGAATTTTTATTACAATATATTGTAGTATTATGCATGTAAGTGCAAGTGTATTATAAAAGTATCTTTTGTCAAGGAAATGTTTGTCATTTCTTTTATTGGAATTGTTCTTTTCTTCTTCTTCTTCTTATTGTATTGTTTACACAGTTAGACAACTGGCCCTTTCACTGCTCTTTCTTTCTTTAAAAGCTACAAAAGTTAGCCCTAAAGGTAGCACTTTTTTATGTAAGTATGTGTATGTATGTGTGTATGTATATTTTAACATATGTTAGAATATTGTTTAAACATATTTATACGTATACAACAAATTATTTGTTTCCTTCCATGACTTTCTTTACGCCCTCCCTCCACCTGGTTGTAAGAGGTTCACTAAGTTTTGCATCAAGCACAAAAAGGAGGCGTCAGGGACTCCAAAAAGTATATTCATTGTGAGCAAAGAACTCTAAATCAATCTTGGCATGTATGCCCGTTGTCCATACTATTGTTGAAATTGGCCTCAGTCGCAAAACCTGCTGACATTTTGTACAAATACCACACAATAAGTGGCAAAATGCCACGCCCACAATTAAGAAAACGTCATTCCATTTAGTTGGAAACTGGAATAAATATATTTATCGGCAGCTCTTATGCATCGTTATATCCAAAAAGGGGTGTGCTCGTATAACAGATACGCCCAGAATTCATAAAGAAACCTTATTTGCAGCAAAATACAATTGCTACATAATACATACACTATTCAAAGTACTCAACAATTTTAAATGGCACATAAGTCAAAATTACGTCTCACAAATAATCATGTCCGTCTGTCCATGTAAATTTGTGCGCAAGCTATAGATTGCACTTTTTACGATACTTTAATGAAATTAAGTGTAAAGACATATATTTATCCAAACGGGAACCCTATTAAAAATATACCGATTTAGACCTGCTTTGGAACCCCTTCCCACACAACCATCTATTTTAAAAAAAGCCTTTATATGGCGAAATTTCGCAATTTTTAATATTCAATCACAAAAATTGATAAAGAATAGTTAATTCACTTAATAAAAAGCTATGGTAAATTTTGGACCCGATGGAACCATTTTTACAACCCCTTTTCATATAAAACTTTTTTGCTGAAGTGACTTTTCTATGACAATGCTTCGTGTTTACTGCTACAACTAAACTAATAATAGCATAAATTGTACAACTAAATGGTGACGGGGATACAGTGGTCGGGTATAACCCAACTATAACATTTTCTTTTGTTTTTTCTTTTGTGACAACCATTGACACATTTCTTTTTCTGCGATCTTTTATTATTGTTTATACAGGGAGAAACACATAATAATACGTGATATATATAACATATATGAAGTTGGTTATGAATGTCACAAAAGTTGTGGAATTGTTTGAACATTTCATTAAAGTCTACGAACAGTAAAATTTTTCAAAGTATTTTGCCTCTAAGCTAAATGATCTACAACAGCTTGGCTTATATTAATTTTCCGCCATTTTCCTATATTACCTTACAGGAAGCTATTAATTATATTGGGACAACGTGGCTCGCATATATCCTTATATATGTCTCATGCCCTTAACAGAAGCCAAACAACACCATTTTTGAAACGTTTTATAATATACCACTGAAAATCGTTTTTATACCTTTCACCTGAATAATACCCAGACAAAGGCATCGGATATCTTACAAAGACTATATTTTTGATCAACATCAATGTCATTGTCCGTAAGTCTATTGGTTATGGAAACATTTAGGGCTGACAATTTTTGAGATATTGATCTAAAACTAAAGAGTTTATGCAAACATTGCCGAACTCTGTCTAAAGGTCGCAAATTTAAATTAAGATAAATCACTTGAGAGACACGGCCACAAACGCATAAACTCTATTTATAAGTCACAAACAGAATGCTATGCAGTTAAAATTCAGCTGTTCTATGAAAGTGTCAAAAGTGGGCGGAGTACACCCACAATTTAGAAAAAAAAACACTTTGTTTTTTATACACAATCTGGCGTATAAGTTGATACTTGTTTTTATCTCATTAAATAGCGTAATCAGGCGTCTGCCACGCTCATATTTTTTATTTTCATATATGGAAAGTATTAGGGATTGTTTAATTTTTCTTTCTAACTCTACTTCTTATTCTCAATTTATGTATACAAATGAAATAAAAAGGAAACTCTTTAAAAACATTTTTGTTGTTGTTGTTGTTGTGGTTGTTGTTGTTGTAATAAAACAAAAATTCTTAACTATATAGTTGGCAAAATGAAGAAGAAAATAACAAAAACACTGATGACCGGATACGAGTAAAAAACTTTTGTCATTCATTTTCACATAACATTCAACTACACATACACACACACATATATATGTACATATAGAAACGTAATAAGTCTTCCCACATATATATGGTATGTACCATGTTGCCCTTCCTAGTTTTCTTCTTCTTTTTCTAGATAATAATAACCATTACATAGCTACTTAAGGGAACTCAAATTCAAAACGAGCATCATGTATTGTTAAGGAAAAACTTAAGTGTTTTCTATGTATGGGTGTGTGCGTGTGCGAACAATAAAAATGACTTGAAAACTGTTAAAATAACTTTGTCCACACACACACACGCACACACACATATATACGCATATTACTCGTATAAAACTGTTTTCTAACAAGTAACAAAATTTGTAACTTGTGCTGAAAGAACAAGCGAGAGAGAGAGAGAGAGAGACAGAATGTAAGACAGAGAAGAAGATATAAAGGACAGTAAAAAAATATATATAAATATCCAGAATATTGGCACATATTAAATGACCACTTATCTTGGAAACTTTTCGCTTCAGGTGTTCTGTTGTGTTGTATGTTCATGTGGGCGGGTATTGTGTTTGCTTTTGGACAATTTATGTATATACCATATAATAAACAGGCTTTGTGTACATTAGTTGAATTAGTGTATAATGCCACAAGCAGAGATAATTGTATTTAATTGAGTGTAAAATTTCTCAACAAAAACTTTTCCGTGCCTTTACTATGCAACACGCAAACGAAACCTTTAAACAGACGCTGTCACAAGTTATTAATGAAATTGTGATAATTTTGCAAGAGAAAAATCGAAATTAATTTGAATAATTTTCAGATTATTTTCCAAAAAATTTTTTTTTCTTCAATTCATAGAAAACCTGATTGTGCTTAAACAAATTTCTTCATATACCCATAACTATGAGTTGATAATAACAGACGAATACCGCTATTAAATAGAGCAGAGTAACAACAAAGAGTAGAATGAGGCTTAACAAAACACTCACACACTCACACAGTCACGCAGTCAGTCAGTCAGTCAGACGGATGGTAAGCATTCTATGTTTTGTATTGTATTTAAACTTGTCTCTAAGGTAGATACATACTATTCTTACACTTTGCTTTAATAAAAGTTTGCTAACAAATGCGTATGGTGGTAAATGCGTGCGTGTGGCTGTGCGTGTGTGTGTTTTATAAAAAAAATTATTCATGCAAGAGTGAAAAAGCAAATTCTTAAACACATGCATACGAAAACTCTTCCACGTAAACCTCATTTTCTCGCTTGTTTGTTTATGTTGTTCTTACACTACGAGGTCAGTTTCACAATTCGTTGGTATTGAGGATAGGTTAAGAAATAAATCCAAAACAAACTTTATTTCATTTCAGTTAATTTTTTAACATTTTTGGCCTTGCAGTGGTTGTGGGCGTGGCACTTTACCACTTTGCTATTGAAATAAAAAAAAACAACATTTTTTTTGCCAAGTTCTACATATTATTTCATTAAATTATTTGTGGGTGTGGCATGCGCCCATTTTACCATTATTTAATCAAATAAATTAAACTTATTTACGTATGTTTATCAATAAATGAATTTTGCATTAGATAGAAATTCTTTAAATAGAAGGCGTGTCTATTATACGATTCCACTTATTTGTGGTGCTTTGGTGAATGCATTAAATGCATCCTCAATGAGTAAATGTTGCCCTGTTGGGTTCTTAAATGCCGAAGGCTATTGTCGTCCTCCTAAATGTCAAACCTTTACAATTTTATCGAATTACCTAAAAAAAAAAAGAGTCCCTTCATCTATTTCTTTGGTCAACCTCTTAATATCCTAATATATATACGTATCAGATTTCAATTTTGTGCCTTTACTTTTGTGATCGTGAGAGTTAAAAATAAAAAAATTTTCTTGGGTCAAAAAACCCTCAACATCTATATACTAAGAGTGGGCGTGGCTGGTACAAAGTGTATGTATTCTACATCATCTTGCAAGTCAGATTCAATGTGAAAAAAGTTTGTTTGTTCTAAATTGTGCGTGTGACTGTCATTCGATCACGCCCACTTTTTTCCTTTCTTTAACGTGTACACTGAACTTCAACTTTATAAATCAATTTTTATACTGAATCGGTATTTTTTTTTTATTGATTTTGGGCGTGGCATTCAATCAATTTCTCCCCAAATAAAAAGCGATATGCTTGTAAACATTTCGGGTGGATGGATTTAAATCAACGCAGCTTTTTAAAACGTTTAACAAAACTTCAAATTATGATGCTGCTCTCGTGTGAGATAAAAACGTCGTGCTAGAGTTCGTGAGACAAACCAAATCACTTTTGTGTTTTTTTTGTTTTTTTTGGTTTTTTGTTTTGTTTTTTTTTTTTTTACTTACAAACTGTTGTTGAGATTGACTATTGTGAAGCAATTTGGAATTGTTGCGGTTAGAATGGTTTAAATTTCAAATTCCCTTAAGGATGTTTATTTTTCTATAATGCTTATGGTGTAAAGTATATTAAGTTTATGCTAATGTTTGCAACACGGAAAGCGGAAAGGGGGAAATACAAAGAAAAAATGTCCATTAAATCGAAGGGTTTCTGGAAACTGTGTTCACCCCACATACCTTTGTTGGATTTCCACTTACTGATAATTTGCATTCAAATGTAATTTTTTTTCATTAACTAAGCCTCTCATTTATTTATGTTATCTACCTTCTGTTATCTGCTCGTTAAACTCAATCGCTATCTTCTTAGTATTTAACTATGTTTGTCTATCGGTCTCTCTGTCTGTCCTGCCCTGGGTGGGTAACTACTCAACAACCAATACAATTATACAAGTGATATTTTAAGTGGCATTTGAAAGTCTCAATGGTATTGCCTGATCCTTGTTGTAAATGTGCATGTGTGCATGTGTGAACACATAAAGCATAAGGAGCAATAAAATGGAATAATAATACGCTCTTTCTCTATCAAGTGCTACTAAAGGACTCTGTACACGGAAGTTGATACTACTGCTGCTGCCGCTGCTGCTGTATTGTTGTCGTACATTATTGATGATGAAGCTTAACCATCATAATCATAATAGTGAAGAGGAAGATGATGATGTGGTAAATGATGTTTTTCGAGACCGATATCAAATATTGGCAAAATTGTATGCGTTTGTTTGCCGATGAGTCTCCCTCTCTCTCTTTCTGTCTTTCTCTCTCTAATCTTTGAGTATGTTTTAGCTTGTTTCGTATGTTTTATCCCCAAGGAGTCTCCTGTTCTACTGTTTCACTATCTCTCTATTATAATTGCATTAAGTCAAACCTAGTGTTTACAAATACATCTCTGTACACATAAAATTCTTAAACATCTTGTTCAATAAAATGCAGACACTTGAATATGATGGAAAGCACTTTTTTAGTTGTTTTTAGTTTTTGTGGACACTATAGTGATATGTCTACAGTGTCAGGTAACTTGTTCAACGAAAGATTATTTGATTATAACGCAAAACTAACGATAAAGCGTTCATGGTGATGGAAACATTTTAGATTCAGACAGACTTAATTCTGAGTAAATCTTTACTACCGTATAAAGAAAAACAATGATATCTTATACCATGAAATACAAAGGTTTCGGTTTAAAATGCAAAAAATTCACAAAATTTGAAATGAAAAAATTTTTTTAACTTAAATAAAAAATTTTAATTCAAAATGTAATCTTTTAAATTAAAATAGAAAAAAATTCCTAATTTAAAATGAAAAACTTACCACTTCAATTTGAAAAAAATCAAATTGAAATGGAAAATTCGAAATTAAAAAAAAATCCTAAATGAATATGGAAAATTTATGAATTGAAATGGAGAAAAATTATAAATTTAATGAAAAATTTTCAATTCAAAATCAAAAAAATTGTATTGAAATTTTTATTTAAAACTGGATTTTTTCCATCACTATAAAAGCAATTTCTACGTTAGTTTCCACCGAAAGAAATTCTTTTAATTGTAAGCGTATCTGATATTCGATACCGCCCACTTATTGACACATTGTTCAATATAAAATTGTACATAAACTTCATTGGTCCATTTTTATAGCTGATGGATGAATTTTTAAAGATTGTGGGTGTAGTTCTCAACCGATTTTGCTTTATTTAAAAGAGTACACTCTACTGATTTTATGTCACGCTTATTATAATCTCTCTCCATTACTATGCAGCTATTAACACATTTATCCACTTGGAAGCGCTTCAAATAGCCAAAGTGAAGCTGTTCAACAATGTTGAGTAATAAAAGCTTTCCATCAAACGTCAATTAAACTCACATAGTAAGAGCTTGTAAACACTTAACACGTTATGTTGTAATGCACGTCAAGTGGGGGTAAGCGCTCATCCGAAAAATAGTCAAAGTTTCTTTGGCCCGGTTTATGCTCTTCATCTACAAAACATCCTAATTTTTGGCTACTGGTTATTAAGAGCCGTTTAAAGTTTACACTTAAACATTATTGTGCGTTCCTTTCCTACCCTCCTGATTAGATTCCTCTTTATAAGAAAAATCCCTGCCCCGTCGACCAATGAAACATTTCTTCATCCAACCAACAAAATGAACTTAATAATGTTTGTGTTGTGTGTTTTGACTAAAGGACGAATACTGGTTAAGTGGCAAATTAGTAGCAAGCCATTGCGACACTATCACACCATCATTATCAAAGCAGTAAATTTTTCTTTTCTGGTGAATACAAGAGGGCTTAACCTTTCCTACAACTTAATTATGTCTGGTTAATGGGAGCGCCTACTGCACACAGCCCATGGTAGCAAACCGTGAGATAATTAGCTTCACACATATACACCATATATATACACACAGCCAGAGAAAGATATTCAGGTCGACAAATCAATTTACGAGTGTTAAAGAGGCTGACAACAATAACAGCAACAGCAACAGCAACTGTTAAAAATGTGGTAGAGACGGTGGAGAGAGAGGGACGAGACAAGAAAAAAAAACGTATAGATAAGCACCTTAATGAAGCTGAGAATGGTGTATAAGCTAATTTACGGCCTAAGGGTATAACCTAACAAAAAAAAAATTGGCGGGAATTTATAACGGTAAGTGTTACATTGTACAATTGAAAGAAATGGCAAAAAGTCAAAAAACGGAAATACACTATTAATAGAACGAAATGGCCACAATGACCTTAAAATTATTTCCCAACAAATTTTGTACAGATTCGATCCATTTTACAGCTCCTAACCACACTTTTCAATAGAGGAACGAAAGGCAAAAGGAGCAAAATATTAAACTAAATTTGGCTTAAGCCAAATTTCAAGTGCTTTCCACACCTATAAAACAAAAGTGGGTGTGGCAGATCTGGATTAAGTCCTTTAACATTATTTTAATCACTTATCCATTTATCAGTGGAATTCTTCACAAAAAGTAATTTTAAATGTTTTCGGATTTTTTTGGAAAATGTGGGCGTGTCTGTTATTCCATCATGCCTTTTTTTTTGGCACATCGTTATATATATATATATGTGGTACAAATTTCCACTTCGTAGCTGAATATTTTTAGTCGATAGATAGATTTTTATTGATTGTGGGCGTGGCAGTTTTAAATAGCAACCCAAACCCATAAATCTATATACAAAATGTCTGCCCAATATATAAAAATTTACGATCGTAAAAGTACCAATAAAAAATGGGAACACGGACGGACATGTCTAGATGGACTCTTTCTGTATCTCTGTAACTTTCTTCTGGGTTGTTGCAAAATAAATAGCAAACTTAGTGGAGACACGCTATGAGAACTCCCACAAAGGGGAAAGGTTCCTTTGTCCGTACGTCCGTCAATGGGAAAAATCGAATCCTTCAGGTCTAAAATTTGGTACATATAACCATGCCTGGTCAATCCGTTGACGCTCACTTTTGTAAAACAAAGAAACATTCCCCTAAATATATAAAAAAAATCCATGCTTGAATTGATACATATTCCATGAGTATGTTAACAATTTAAAAAAAATCTCATTTAGATGTTATTTTCCAGCATTTGATATGCGCACTCTCTATATTTCCTCTTTCGTTCAATTTATATGCAAATATCTTGCTAGAGTTTAGAAAATTGGAATTTTTGCTACCGCTTTAACTTGTTGCTTAAAATAATTTATATACTTACGTAGCGTCTGACATGTAAAAAGTAAAACCCAGCATGGCCTGTGGTGTGCTTTTCCCCCTTCAGTTGATTCTTTTCCAATATTCACTTATATTCTACGTAACGTGGTTTTGTTTCTTTTGGGACTTTTCTGTTTCCGTTAATACTAAATCTGCCCCAGCTGTGGGAGTTTGTGCTTCTCCCACTTTCTATGGATAGTTGTAGTTATTGTACATACGTGTCCTTCCTTGACCCTTCATTTTCTACGTATTGTTTACTCGTTTTAGAGAAATCAACAATTTTTTAACCATGCTACCCTAGTCCTGTTCTTCTGTTTGGCAAATATTTATATTGTCGACCAAATTGTACAGTTAGACTACCGAAGAAATAATGTCACAGGGTGCATTAATTAAAATGCAAAAGGGAACTCTTGTATATGGAAGAAGAAGAAGAAGAACAATAATTAACAAATGTAACACACAGTGAGAAGTAAATAAAATATTCTATCTAGTGGGCACGACATGTACCTGATTATTTATTATATACATAGCAGCAAACAAGTCAGATTCCACGCAAAATAAGTTTTTTTTTTATAAATCGTGGGCCGTCCTCAATGGCCGAAGCAATTACAAATATACATTTTTACTTCATAGTTTAACTTTTGTAGCTGATAGATAGATTTTTGGCGAGTGTGGGCGTGCCTCATCAATAACAACTAAAACCCTTATGATCACATTCCGTCCCTCTATGTAAATTTGAGTGCAAGGTAAATTTTTTTTTGAGATATTTCGATGAAATTCGGTACAAGGACTTGTAATGACCCAAACAAGAGCCCTTTTCAAAATGAACCGCATTAAATCATTTTTGAAACCTTTCACCATATACATAAAGTTTTATTATAATAGAAGTGTTTATATAGCTAAAAATCGGTCTTTGAAGTATTTTTTTGACAAAATTTAATGAAGATGTATTGAAGGAATTTGCTGAAATAGAGTTTAGTACAATATCTACTACTTAACTTAAAACTGTAACTCTAGTCATAAAATTCATTGCGACTAACCTATCAACTCTCCTTAGTAAACATCTTAATTTTAAATAATGCAATCAACTTAAATTATTAACATATAAATAGAGAAGAAAAGAAAGAGGGAGAGAAGTAATATGGAAATTATTAATCAAAATTCATAAATTATTCAAATAGAGTGAAATGGCAAACAAAAGTGCTTCCTACTCCATAATAAGAATAAAAACATTGCAAAAAAATAACTGTTTAGTTAATAAAATAGAATAAAAAAAAACAGCAATTATCATATAATGAAAACAAATTTGTCTATAGACAATACACACACAAGAAAAACGAAATTTGACTTCGGCCAAATTTTAAATACCCTTCACATCTATATACATACAAAACGGTGGACGTGGCAGGTAGATGATTGCACTGTCTAATAGGGTATGTTTTACGTATCTGCTGGCAAGTTAGGTTTTATGCTGGATACGGATTTTTGTAAATTGTGGGCGTGAATAACAGATTCAACCACGTACATTTTTAGTACATCTACGGATGGCTAATTATAGATATGTCAACCAAATTCCAATTTAATAACTCAATTTTTGTAACATATATGTATATATATTGTATATTAGGGGCGTGGCTATTGACCGATTGAACCCTATACTTTGTGTAGGGTGTCTGACAACTCCGTTTGGGAATTGCAAATGGAATGGCAAACTTAGTATACCCGTCAACTTATGTGATGGATATAACAACAACAATAAATTCTCATCGAGTTGAACAACTGGAAAATGACTGTAAGCAGCCAACAAATTATAAACTAACACAAATAAACATAAGTATAAAAAAAGCAAACCGAAGAAGAATATAAAACAACACAAATAACCACAATAGAACACAAAAATAATAAAACCTTCTAAAACGAGATACAATAATAAAAGTAAAAGAAACTGAGAAAGGGGGGGGAGTTAGGAAACCGTTGTCATATGAAGGGGACTAGCTATTAGTCTTAGTTTACTATAAAGCTGTAGGGAAAAACAAAGGCAAATATTACAAACGGTTAAGCCCGACCATTTAGTACCCTACACCACTTAGTTTCACAAATTATCTAATTCATTTTGTATCAGTATACGCGAGGCATTGCCATATAAGTCATTTCGAGAAATATAATTATATGGAGAAGGGTTCTAAAAATAGTCCGATTCGATCCATTTTCAATAGGTTTCGCCTTTGGGCCAATATATGTCCTTGTATAAAATTTCGTCGAAATATATCAAAAAATGCTGTAGCTTGCACACAAATTTAAATGGACGGACAGACGGACATTGATAAATCGATTCAGATTTTATTTCTGAATCGATCGATATAAGTGAAGGTGAGTGTAGGGCATTAGCCATTTAAGAGTTACAAACATCTGCACAAACTTAATATACCTACATTTTGCGACAAGTGCTGCAGGGTATGTATAATTAGTAAAAGAAATAAATATGAGTAACACCAAATCTTACGCACCCTCTTTATCTACAGAGTGAACTTCATAGATCAATTTTTGTCGCAATTAAATAGATTTTTACCGATTTTGGGTGTGGATTTGATCAAGAATATATCATATATACTTTGTAAGGTCTTTGATGCTCATTGTGGGTGTTGACAAACTTACTAAGTAGAGGGTATAAAGTAGTCATTATGCCATATAAAATAAAACCCTTTATAGAAAAGCATACATAATAATAATAACAACAACAACAATAACAACAAATCCAACCAACTTACAATTTAAGTTTTATCAGAAAAATGTGTAACTTTCTTAATAAATATTTTGAGTTCAAAAACCCGGAAAACCGAAAAAACCACAATTCAAGTACTACCAAGAAATTGTCTTAACTGCTTTACAAACAAAACAACAAAAACCCAAAATTTCATATGTATTAAACAAACCAAAAAGACAAGTTAACAAACTAAATTTGGTTGAAGCGAAATCTTAAATACCCTACACATCCACATCCATATAAACTGTGGGCGTGGCATTACGTTCTTCATCACTGATGGTGATATGTATCCACTTACACGTCAGACTCTGCACAAAAAGAAATGTTGCAAACGGTACAGCAAACTTAACATACCCACCAATTTTATATGGAGCGAGTATAAAACTAAATATATTTTCAGCTTTAAATAAACAATCACACACAAACATATAAGCATCATAAGCATATAATATAAACTCTCTCACCTAAACATGTTTAAACATGTATTAAATTTAACTTCAAACACAATGGACTCTGACATCACATCACTTTATATAAATAAAGTGTTATACATGTACTCCATACATGGTGAGAATAGACGTATAAAATATTTTGTGGTATTGCGCTCAATTAGTTGTGAAATTATTTCCATTTTTATAAATTGAGGGGAATAAAAAGTGCAGCAAAAACAAAAAAAATATTATTTTACGGGCTTTTTAAAGTTACAAAATTGCAACATATTCTAAAGGGGTGGGGGCTTGAAGGAAAAGAAATTGAAGCGTAGCAAATAAAACAAACTGAGAATACTTGTCGCAATTTTTGATATTTTTTTAACAAATCGAAGACATTTTCATCTTCATGAGTACAGGCGTTAATTCTTAGGAATTCTTACACGCATGCCTTTGCAATGCTCCAATAGACATGCCACGATATTATTCAATTAGGTTAGCTATGGATGAAGAGGACGATTATATGACACAGAGCTGGGGTTTTGAGAGAAACTTTAGACAACAACAAACAACTTCACTGTCCTTATGAACAGTTCCAATGTACGGATTCTAATACTGAAACAGAGATGCATTAGCGGAAAACCGTTTGTTTTCATTATCGTATATCTGCGGAGTCTTGACAACATAGAATGCTCACCACCAAGGTAAGCAAAGCGACTATCCTAACTCTTAACTCCAAGATAATAAAGTCCAAATATGTGGCGCAATGTTTGACTTCTCTGACTAAAATTCGACAATATGACATTACTACTTGCTGTATGCGTATAAACCGCTCTAGCCCGTATGATAGCTAATACTGATGGACCTCGGCAACCAAGACGTTTACTTCTTGCCCAAATGATTATATCCATAACTATTATGCTGCAACTGGAGAAATACGTTGGAGAAATATCCTAGTTACAATAAGCACTGACGTAATTGACGAGCCACTTAGCGGTAGCGCTATCGCAAAATACATAATCAGAGACAACAATGTATGGACGAGCGTAAAGGACGTAAGTGCCTTTACGCTCATGAAAAGTCTCAGAGCGCTAGAACATCATATATTCAGACAGAGAATGTGTGACACTGTACGTACGAATTGAGCATAGTCTCAGTCGGTTTCTCCTGACGTAATATTTAACGGTAGTCCTTGGAGAACTGCCGTCGGACGTTAAAGGGGTTTTAGTGGGTGAAAGTCCCACACTGACTAGGCTTTTAATCGTTTTCCCCTTCGTTAAAAAAAAACCTGCTGTATGCGTGGAGACCCGAGCATGCCCAGGAAAAAGATGGCAGATGAGCCCGCCCATCATTTTTCAACTGAATAATCACATGTCCATACGTCCAGATTGTGTTCTTTCTCTAAGCACACACAGATTTTTTAAGTACTGAAACAAGGAATAATCTTTCCTTTACTTTCATTTAAAGTCTTTATATATTTGTACATATCTGCTTATTTATCTTATGGCTATTTCCTTACTTCACACCTGCCCAACAAAGGTGTAAATATGTTTTCTTTTTTCTTTCTTTTAGCTCGTTATAGCTCTACTTACTGCACCTCTCTTTGTACCTTTCTCTTCCTTCCTCAACTTGCAATTACCATTACCCATCTATACGGTACTGTCTGCTTTTATGCGAACTCTTGCTCATTCCTTAATTGCACTCAATACTCAATACTCTTGTGGTATAGTTTACAAACAAAACTATCTTTATCCGACTACTGCATCGATAGGATCAAATCAAAAACGTTCATTAACACAGAATTTCTCTTTTCCACTTTTCTCTCTGTTTGTTGCGACTACGTATTTTTCACCTTTTTTTTTTATATTTCTTTAATTTCCTTACTTGTAATCAGGACCCCCCCTCTCTCTCTCTCTCTCTCTCTCTCTCTAACACTGACTGACTGACTAAAGGGCATTTCCTGAAATATTTGGTTCATTAAATCGAAAATTACAATGTGTTCAAAAGTTTAAAGCCAATAATGCTGAAAGGGTGATCTTGACTTTGATGATGAAAAAAATATCAAATTTAAATATAAAAGCATACCTTAAGGCTTTAAATAAAATTACTGCACATATGCTGATGAAAACAAGGAAGGGCCTTATAAAAGATTTCAGTAATCCTTCCTCTTTCTCTCTACAATTTAACACTTTATTCAGAACTTTGTCCCATTATCGTATAATATATATAAAAGTATGCTTTAAATATCGATTATTGCGTATAAAAGTCAATCTTAGTAAAGGGAATGAAACTTTTTTCTACCTTAAGGTTTCTGTCTGTATGTCTGTCAGCCTCTTTTAAAAATGTTGTTTATAGAAAAGAAAGTAACATACACAAGTAAGTTTAGTAGTAAAAGTTTAAGTTAAAGTGAAGTGAAGTGAAGTGAAGTGAAGTGAAGTTTGTTATGTTGTAGTAAAGTTGAGAGAGTTGAGTGTAAGTATTTATTTTCAAATATTTTATTTAACTTTTCCACTTTATTTAACTCATTTTTACTTGTGCTCAAATTTTTATAACAATACTACTTAATTTTCACAATTTATATATATATATATATATGTGTGTGTGTGGTGTGCGTGTGTGTATGAAATCGCTTTTTGCTGCTTTTATTTTCTGTACGCTTTTTCTATACTTTGCATTTTGCATTGTTTTTGTTTTGTTATTATATTTAGTTATCATACTCACTGCAGTGCTGCTGCTTCTTTTAGCAGCATTAACACTTAAAACAAAAGAACCTTATAGCTCTAGTATAAGATAATGTATAGGCACGCATATCTATGAGTGAGAAACGAGAGAATATCAAATAAATAGCTCTTATAGATGTGGGTGTGTGCGTGTATACATTCGCATTTTGTTGTTATATACACAATACATAAAAACAAATTGTATAAAGAAAGAAATAAACTTGTAACCGAGTAAGGAAGAGCAGCAGAGTAGAGTAAATATTCTTTATTTACTGAACTTCTCCACCGTGCTTTGGTACAGACATTCAATAACCGGGCAATTATTTAACAATTTTTTTTTATCAAAATTATTGAAGCGTTCCGTTTATTTATTATTACTCATTTACTAATGAGCAGAAGTGTGCCCTTGTAATTCTACGGCATACTAAAGTTGTTATTCTACATATAACGCTCACAAGTAAATGATAGAGATTCTACATATATGCTTGATTAGTATCAAAATCTAAATCAACTACATGTTCGTGTATGTGTTCATTTATATGTCCGTCTGTTGGTTGACATTATAATGGTTGAAAAAGTTCATTTATTGTGGATGAAATTTTATATAAACATTTCTTTTTATCTTTGCTCAGAGGCTCGTTTTTAACACTGCGGAGAGATGAGTTAAATAGCCACGCCCACAATCAATATCATATTGAATGATATTATTGCGCTTAAATTTAATCGTAAGTCGTAAAAACGAAATTTCGTTAACAGCAAGATAAAGTGACGATTAAATTTAACCGAAGGATATTGAAAACGGCCCCTAGTCATTAAAAGTTAACCTTTATTCTAGTTATCGACTATGAATCAATTGAAACTCAAATGTCCATCTGTCTGCCTTTCTTTTATGTTTGGTATGTAACATCAACACAATTCATGCACTTAGAGGACATTTCTTTAAGTATCGATGCTTAAAAAAACCCTAAATTGAAGATTTTACTTTTCCCAGATCCATTTATACAAATCCCACTTGTTAGAGTAAATGTTAAGCTGCATTTAAGCTAGACGGAAGAAAAAAGTGGCATAAATCTTTTATGGCAGCTAAGGCAGTAAAGCAGAAAGCAAAACACAATAACTGTACATTTGTAAGTGGAAAAAAAACACAAAAACTCATACTAAATGATTGTATGCAAATGTAACCTCTCTGGGTAAACACTACCGATATGAACCTACCACCGCTACTATTACTACAAGTTGTAGTAAAAGTGATACCACAACCAGTAGCTGCTACACACTAATTTATGCACTCGCTCAAGTGTACGGGAGAAGTGTGTGTACGTAATAACAATAACAACAATAGCGAGAGTGAGAAAGCATACGTGTGCATGTGTGTAGTGTGTGGTAATAACAAATGAACAAACAATCTTTGCTAACCATAAAGAAAAGACATCAACAACGACACCATACACTCGCTGCGTTCGTATGAAAACCTTGTCTGACAGACACACACACATACACACATGCGCGCTTTAGATATTTTATACCTTTTCCTGCCAGCAAAATATATTCTTCTTATTATTTTCGCAATTTAGCCTCGCATACACACCCAGACTTACTCCCACATGTAGTAAACATGCCTACCATAAAGCAGACAGACGTTGACGTAATTGTAAACAGTAGTTTACAATAGGAGCGTAACAATAGCAACAGCAACAGCAACAACTAAAATAATCAAGTTTGACGTTGGTTTGGAAGAAATCTGAAACACCCTTCACATCTATATAGAAGCTTAGGGCATATTTGTATTTATTCATTTATTTTTGTTTGAGTGGAATTTGACCCACATTCACAAAATGTTTGTTTTCTGTTTAATATCTTAAAATTTTCGACCGCTGACGGACCGACGTGGCTAGATTGTTTCAGGTTTTTAAGCTTATCAAGAATATGTATACTTAGTAAGGCCTTCTTCACACACACGCGCACACACAATTCCATAAATACGCCTTTGTTTGCTGTTAAATCTACAAGGAAGTCAGCTCGTTAATTTTCAAGTGCCACCTTACCAACAACAGACAACAATAATCACATACGCACATACAAACAATTTTACAGTACTGTGAACAACAGCAATAGTGTTCGTCTGCAAGTCTGTGTTGATTTACAAAAATTATCCGATTATGTATTTAGGTGGCAACCACATAACAAAGTGGTTTACCAGAAATTTAATTAGAAATATAACAACAACAACAACAACAACAACAACCAGCAACAGTTCCGACCATCAACATAATAAAAAACATTTCAACACAATGTGTTGTAAACATACGAAATACTTGAATCATACTCTTCCGTATAACGCCCATTGGTTGCTTAATGAGGAGTCAGTCATTGAGGATTCAAATTTTATAACTAAACTGATTAAAAGTCAATCTAAATTCATCAACTCTCTAAACTCATTCATTTCATTTACTTGAAATAAAAGGCTCTTGTAAATGCAGTTGAAGCTGAAGATGTTGAAGAAGAAGAAGAGAAGTTTGGCATTACAAAAAAAATAAAAATAAAGGAGAAGTTTGGCATTACAATGGGGAAACTCTTTAATGAGTTTGTATTTTCTTCATCTCACTAATCATTTGTGAATCATTTACAACAATTAGCATTTTGCTCTAGACGGACATTCTGTTGCCGCAACACTTTTTATAGTCATAGAGTTCGTAGGCATTGTGTTTATCAAATCCACAAAACAAACAAAATGTTTACGCAACAGCTTAAAGATTATTCAGCCAGCGGCATCTTTTACCCGCATTCCCTCTGGCGATCGCCAAGTGCCCAATAGACAAACACGCGGGATATTATAGCAGCATCTTTAGATGAAATTTTTTTTGTCTATTCTGTATTCATTTAAGTAATATTTAGAAGAAAAAGAAAACATTTTTATACCCTCCATATGAAATGGGAGAGGTGGGGGAGTGTACTAAGTTTGTCATTCCGTTTGCAACACCCAAAAGAAGGCGTCTGAGACCCTACAAAGTATATATATCCTTGATCTTGATTTTACACGCATATCCTTATACAAAATGTCGAAAATCGGTCCACGAGTCGATATATGTCTTTGTACCAAAATGCATCGAAATATCTCAAAAAATGCAATCTATAGCTTGTGCCCAAATTTACATAGGCAGACAGATGGACATGGTTAAATCGATTTGCTGTTTAGGAGTTATAAACTTAACTAACACTCAAACCTGTTTTTAGGCAGTCTTTTTTGGTGCGGTTTTTGTTTTTGTGCAATACACCTAATTCTCTGTTTGTGTTAACGTTTTTTCCACGAATTTGATTTAACACGAGTTAAAACGAAAATAAATTCTTTTTTACACGAATTGTTTTGTTTTAACCTTAAATAAACTAAATTAAATTAAATTTTTATTTTTTTTTTTAAGTCTGGAATCAATCTACTATTCTTCCATTGGCACGAATTTTTTGGGAACGTATTTATCATGTAAAAAGAGAATTGGGTGTATATGAAAATTTGAATCAAATTGGAACATAATCGCAGTTTTTAAGAAAAACTATGTGAAGCTAACTTTTAGATACATTTTGGAGAAGTTTGAAAACGATGCAAAAGTTGGAAAAAGTTTTCGATATTGGACTGCATACATCACGCTGCTGCAGCAATTATTGAAATAAAATAACACACACTGAATGCGATTTATTTCTATGCGTTTTCTTTTGTGCGGTTCGTATTCACTGCACAAAAATAGGTTTAAGTACATACGCTCTACCACACGTGATGCAGTGTATATAAAAAATCCACTTTTCCCCTTCTTAAAAATTGAATAATATTTATTTTTCAAATTTTGTTAAATATTATTAAACAATAAAAAAAAATATTATTATTACAAAAAAATATCAAAACATACAGATTTATACACTATAATAATTTACAACGTTCATTGTTTGTATTTACATATTGTCACATTGTCTAAACAATAGAGACCATTTTCAACATTTTTTACACACAAACACACACACATACACAATGTACCTAAATAACATATAAATTATTCATATTGTTGTGATAATTTTCCACCGCATATAATTTGTGGTAAAATAACTGTTTTGCCGATTCTCTTCCATAACACAATTCTAAGCACCTTCTTCTCTCTCTCTCTCTCTCTCTATGATTCATTCTATGCACCGTTGAGGTTTCCTCAACGGTTCTTGCCCAACTTCAATTGTATACCTATTTATATATGAGTTTACAAACAACACACACACACACGCATTTATTATTTTGTATCTAATGTTTATAATGAGGGCAACTAAAAACAATAACAACAAGAACAACAATAACAACGCTAAAACAACATTTATCAAATTGAGCATTGTTGGTATATGGGTGTATAAGATAACAGACTGAAACTGAACGAGCCAACGAACAATAACAACAAATAACAACAACAACAACATAAATGAATAACAAAATGTTGCACTTAATTTGGCAGTTAAGTGTTATTTTATTCATACGTTTAACGTTTTCCCATTGAAATGCTGTGTACGCCGCCTTGGTCTAGCCGGCTGGTTAACTTGTTGTCTGCCGGGCTGGAGTGTCTATTGTTCGGTATGAGAGATGATACTTATGATATCATATTTGAAGAGTAAAGAGCATGTTAGGTGTCATGTTAACAAAAGCTTCTTTTGTTTGACACCACATGCTATAATTTTCGTTTTTATACCCACCACCTTAGGGTAGAGGGTATATTCATTTTGATTATCCATTTACAACATATATATTCTTAATCAGCATGAAAAGAAAAATCGTTTGAGACATGTCCGTCCGCGTGTCCGTCTGTTGTTGGCACTCTCACAATTGTAATTTTTGAGATATCAAATTGAAACTTCGCAGACCTATTCTTAGTTCAATTTCGCTGTTTCGTATTGAAATTGGGCACAATCGGTTAAGAGATACGCCCACAATAAACAAAAATCTCAACATACCTCGAAAAAGTTATATCTTTAAAAAATTGACATTTGGTATAAATAAAAGTGGTACCGTTGTCCAACACTTCGCTAAAAATGGGCGTGATTGAAAAACGCAAACGCCTATAATTTAAAAAAAGCTTTATTTGCGTAAGTACAGGAAATAGTCACATACATAAATATGGCAATTGGAACCTCTTTTTTAGATGATTATAAAAGGTGGAGGGTATTTAAGCTTCGGTCTTAACCGAACTTCTCCTTCTTGTTTTTTTTTTTATATATTCACCGCATAAGCTGGGGGGTATATTAAGTTTGTCAGAGCATTTGCAACATCCAAAAGGAGGCGTCAGAGATTGTACAAAGTATATACATTCTTGATCAGTATTAAAAATTGAGTGTGTCCGTCTGTTTTAGGCATTCTTAGGGGCTTAAATTTTGATATCTTGAGGTAAAATTTTGTGCATTTTTAATGGTCAAAATCGGTCAAAAGCCACGCCCACATTAGACAAAAGTCTATATATTTACCACAATAATGAAGATATGAACTTGAAATTTTGTATAAATATCTACAGTTACCCTATTCATCGGTGTGCCAAAAGTGGGCATGGTCAGATAACAGGTACGCTTACAATTTACAAAAAATCATACTCAACGTAAAACTCGACTTGCAAGTTGATGCCTAATCCATACACTATTAGGGCGTAATCATATACCCGCTGCGCCCACCTTTTATACGCAGACGTGTAGGGTATTTAAGATTTGTGTAAAGCCAAATTTAGATATTTTATTTGCTTTTTTTTCTTTTCTTCGTATTTTCATTTAATACCCCCAGCATTCTGTTGGTTGGAATACCTACACAGCTCATATAGAGTGTAGGTGTGTTTGTGCATCACACTCATGTCAAGAGGTTTTCCACTTGTAAACTTCTGCCATTCTGCTCCACCTCCTCCTGTCTATCATACTTAATGTTCCCTGGCATAGCAATAAATGTTTAAATTTCTTGCTCATTATATTACCCACTTGAACACTTGTAATGGTAAATGATAATACACACAATAATAATAATCATAATAATAGTAAAGTATTAAACTTTTATTTTTATTATTTGCTAATATCATAAAAAAAATGCACAAAAGGAAATTTAATATTGAATAGCATACGATTTAAAACGTCATTGAAATGGAATAAATTTTAATGGCATGCGTTTAGGTGTTAATAGATTGAAAGTATTAAAGCATAATTTTAGGTGCTATTATTAAATATTGTATACATGTGTGTGTGTGTTTGCAACATAATTCAGCAACTTCCAAGTATATGTATTTGTAATCAGTAACAAAATATAAGTCGATCCGTCCGTTAAAAGTGAAATGAGCTGAAGTTTCTGCACGTAGATCGCTATTTAAATTGGGTAAAATTGGCCTAGAGCCATGCCAGTCAGCTATAGAGTTTAAAATTGATTTACATATTAATAATTACGATGTGCCAATAAGCGTGATCGGTTGACAGACACTCCCATATTCTATATATCAGTAAAACGTAAAATATCAAAGTAAATCAAAAATTGCGACCTATCGGTTGACTATATAGATGAGCAGACCTTTAAATCGATTCAGATTCAGCCGTTAGATGTATTTAAACGGGCGTTTGACATTTGCCCCTTAAACGCTACAAACATCCGCATAAAAACAAAATATACACTTACACCACCTTGTGGTGTTTGTTCAACTTGTTATATAAAAACTGTTAAATTAAAAATTAAATTTTATTGAATTAAATTTTCTTTTTGATAGAAAAAATTTTCATATAAAATCTTGAATTTTTCATAAATAAAGGGTAAGTAAGTAAGGGTAGAAGAAAATATGTCTCATATCATAAATTTAATAGTTTTTTACCGTTATACCGCCTTTTTATTTAATTAAATATTTCATACTTTGTTTTACAATTTATTGTAAATCTATAAAAAGAAATTTTCATTTATCAGTTAGGAGAATTTTTTTCATTTGTATACCCTTCACATAAGATGGGGGGAATACTAAGTTTGTCATACCGTTTGCCACACCCAAAAGGAGACGTCAGACACCATACAAAGTATATATATTTTTGATCAAACACGTAGAACACGCTTTTGCACGTAGATCGCTCTTTAGAATGGGCAAAATCGGTCAAGTTCCGCGCCCACAATCGACACAAATTTATTTATATGCCACAAAAATTGAGCTATTAAGTTGAAATTTGAAATATCCCATCTATCGATGTGCCAAAAATGGGCGTGATCGAATAGCAGACGCGCCCACAATGTACAAAAACGATACTCCACGTAAAACTCGCCTTGCAAGCGTATACACAATATATACACTATTAGAGGGCGTAATCATATATCTGCCACACCCACCTTTGTGGAGATGTGGAGGGTATTTAAGACTTGGTTGGCCAAGTTTAGTTTCCTTACTTGTTTATTTATGAATTATGAAAAAAAAACAACGATTTTATTAATATTGTTTACACCCTTAAAAATCATAAAAACACTTTTTGGTTATTAATATGATTTTATTTTTAATAAAAGTGTTGATGGAAAAATTCACTAACTATGATGGACATTTAATTGTCAACAATAGTTGTGTGTGTGTGTGTGTGTGGGCGGGAACATGTGTGAAAATGACATAAAAACTAACCAAACGCACACATTTACACACACACACACACACATCCGGTTTATAAACAATTTTTAACACATTATTATTATTATTATTGTAAGCTTTGTTTTTATTGTTTTTGTATCATTATTTTTTTTGCTGGATGTATGTTATACATTGTTTTTTGCCATATACATACATACATACAGTAGCATTATTCTCTTGATTAACATTTTAATATCTTACTCTCTGGAATGTTTTATTTAAAGCTAGAAAAAACGAAATTTGGCTTAAGCCAAATTTTGATAACCCTTCACACAAAATGTAGGTGTGGCAGGTACCTGATTATGCCCATTAAATCAACTTTTACACCGGATTCTACACAAAAAAGAGTGTTTTATTGTTTATTGTGGGCGTGTTTGTCAACGGGTGCCTTCACATATACATACACGGAGAATGAACAAAATAATATGAACACCATGTAATAGAATACGTCTTGCTGCATGTTGGCAACACTGCTTCCGTGTAAATAATGCGACGTGTGCTTATTGCACAGTTAACGTGACAAGTCTTGTATTTCAGTGTATTATACGCTTTCTTCTGCGATCAAAAAAAACAAGCGATTGGTGAAATATGCGATCTCTCAGATTTCGCGAAAAAGGGCTCGGTTAGCGGAAGCATTTGCAACGCAAATAGTTGAATTGTTTAACGTTTCACGAGCCACAGTATCCACAGTACACAAAACATGGTAAAACATTATCGCCGAACAGTAATTGTGAGAGAAACTCAAAGTTAACTGACGGAGACCGACGAACATTAAAAAGACTTGTGTCCGGACCACATAAAACTACCTAACCAATGGCAAAAGTGACACCAGAACGCGTCAATCACTTGAGTAAGACTGTTTAGACAAAAACAGTACAACGGGAGCTCTACAAAGTTAAATTCATGGAAGATCTGAAATTGTGTAACACTTTATGTCCGGTGTTCATATTATTTTGTCCATACCCAGTATAAAAAAATTATATCTCCTGTATATATATGTATCGATATATCATTATATTTTTAGATTTTAGACTTTTATTCAGGTAAACATTAGAATTAATTTAGTATACGTTCAACTTCAAAGTGTGTTTAACTGTTTTAATAAATATGTATGTTTCACAGCACGCATACATACTTATATTCAACGAATATTTCATTTTGTGACTTAATAAATATTTCAATTTTATTGTTTGAACAAGTAAAATAAAAAAAACCAAATTTGATTTTGGCCAAATCTTAAATACCCTACATAATAGGCGTGGCATATATCTGATTATTAGTAAATATAGTACATATAGTATATTATGTGTTAACGTACAAGTGGAATATTGTGCCAGTTATTGTTTTATATATAATATATTGTGTGAGCGTGTCTGAAATGAAGGTCATGTATCATGTCCGCCTATTGTTGAAATGTATGAAATAGATATCGATCAGAAATTTCGTACAAACATTCTTAGTTAATATGGAATAGGTTTTCAATTAAATTGGACAAAAAAAGGCCCGCCCACAAGCAACCAGAATCAATTTATCAGCTTTAAAAATTTGAGCTATAAAGATGAAATTTTATGAACCTTTTTAAAATCAGCTAAGAATGGGCCCGTTCGTTTAGCAGACACGCCCACAATTTACAAATACTTTTTTTTGTTGCAAAACTCGAAGTGAACCTATTACAAACACTATTAACGAGTGTAATCGGGTACCCGCCACGCCCATAATTCATATATAGATATGGGTGTTGAAGATTTTCCTTTTTTCTTTTTTTTTAATTTTAACAAAATCGGAGTATATGAATATGAATAGTTAGGAAACTTACCAATATTGGCAGCATTGAGAGTTGATGATGGTCCATTATGGCCACTGCTCATAGCTGTGGCAGTGGTTGCTAATAGATAAGTTATAATAAAAATCGCCATCATTTGTGAAACTTGTACGGAGAGGTAACTTTTAAGAATCTTTAAACTGTAAACAGGCGGCATTTTCTGTTTTAAATATTTCCTGTTGTTGGATAAAATTTCATTATTTTTAGACCCTTGTATTAAGATCATTACGCGGTTGAGAAAACAGTGGCATCATTATTTGTATTCCATTTTTTTTGTTTTTTTTTTTGTTTGTTTTTTTTATTAATTATTCCAACAAATCACTTTGGTGGTCCATTTAAGGCAAGGTTTATGAGATTGTTAAAGATTCTTTATATTTGTATATCTTGATGAATTTTCATTTCATATGATGATCCCTTTAATACCTATAAACTGCATATCTCATTCAGTGTACTTTGCTTGTCACTGTAAAATAAAAACAAACACGAAAACAGAGTAAGAGCAATGAATACAATTGCACGACTTCGCTTTATTAAATATCAATAAATGTATTTAATGAAAGTGTCAAAATATCATGTTCGTTTGCGTGTGTGTGTGTGTGTGTGTGTGTGGATGTGACATTTGCAAAAACGCGGCATGCCAGTGAGCATTTATACATATGTATGGGTGGATACCATGTATGCGGTTTAATTTGTATATTACACGAACTGGCCTGGCTTTGGGGTTTAACGTAAACATTGAAAACCCGCGCATCATACACGCTGACACACCCGCAATTATATGTTTTATACACCTGGTAAATGTAATGAAAAATATGTGGCAGAAAAGCTTTTTTAATCAAATTATTAAGATTAAATACCAACTAGGTATGTAGAGTGAAAGGGAGAGCAAGAGAGACAGGCGACACATATGACTGAAATAATTTTTAATTTTACCGATATAACGCATAACCTGTAACAGAGATTATTATATAATTTATTATTAATTTCATTTTCTTTTTTCTCCTTTTTACCGGGATAGCTATGTGTGTGTGTGTGCGTGTGTGTGTGTGTTTTTTATTGTGGTTACGCGGTGAAAATATTTTTTTTTAATTAAATTTTTCCCCCCACCTTCTGATAACAATGAAAACATAGTCATAAAAGCCGCTGTCACATTATTTAATATTTTCACAATAAGAATTTTGAAGAATGTTGTTGTTGTTGTGAAAGTGTTGAAAAAGAAACAAGCAGGACAAAGGCAAGTATAGTAAATTGTACAAAATATAAAGAGATCGATAAGCACTTGAAACCTGTACGCTGTGGTAATGAAAAATTTTATGTGTAAAGTTTTTATGCAAAAATATTGTTAGCTCATCTATTTATACCCTACATCACTGGTGTCAAAGGGTAGGTACGTTAAGTTTGCGCTGCTGTTACATTCATCTTCATAATTATACCGATCGAATCAAAATCGGAATGGATTTAACCATGTCCGTCTGCCCCTCTGTCGGTCCATGTAAATTTGTGTACAAGCTACCGCTCTCATTTCTGCAGATAGTTCGATGAAATTTGATACAGAAACATGTTCTAGCCCAAAAAGAAACCCTATTAAAAATGGACCAAATCGGACCATTTTTATAAACCCTCCCCATATGAGATCCCATTTTAAATGGAAGTCTTTATATGGCAAAAAATCGCAATTCTTAATATTTTTCTACCAAATTTAATGAAGAATTGTTATTTGACTTAAAATTTGGCTGGAGCAAGTTTGACCCTTTCGGATTATTTTTAGAAGCCCTTCCCAAGTAATGATATTTCCCGAAGTAACTTATGTGCCAGTGTGTACAGATGCAATTAAACTGTAGCATAATTTAAGGATCTAAGTGGTGTGACTGTAGTATTTTCACTCGCTTGTTCTTGCTTCACTTGTCCAAGAACAGCAGACTAGCTTCATCAAAGATTTGTTACATTTTACTGAGAAACTCAATTGATCCATAAAACGTAAAAAAAGTTGAACCCTTTCTCTTGCAGATTATAAACCCCAGAGATTTCAGCAAAATTTCGTACATCCTGGACCATTTTTTTAAAACTCTATCAATGTTTTTTTTTTTATTTAAATTTATTTTAATTTATTCGATTTTCACATTTATTATTAAGTTCTGATTTTATAAATTTACATAAAATATACTAAATAAAGAATGCAGTTGTTGACTAACGCAAACAAATGAAACAATCAACGACCTATATATAAAATAAAATAAAATAAAATAAAGTAAATGTGAATAAAAGCAGAACAAATTGAGCTATAATTTTCCGTTTATTCAGAAATACGATTACAGTTACTACGACTATAAAAGAAACTAAATTGCCTGAAAAGTAAAAAAAGGGCATCCGACAACCAACCCAGCCCCTCCTCCCCCACCCTGCACAAAATAAGTTTGTTTTTACTACTGACCTAACAGGAAAAAAGGAACAAAGAATAAAAACGAACGAAAAAATGATTTTTATCATATGAAAAATATATAGGTGTAAAGGTAATGAAATAAACTCATGCAAAAGCGACAACAACGAAAAAAAGAGAGCTCCCTTCAATTGAGTTGAACGGCTAAATCAAAATGTTCATTGTCGGCCATTTGACGACAATTTACACTATACAACATTTGTATACAAATTCTTACCGTTTTGTCGATGGCATTGACAATTGCATGCGAAGCCAATTGAAAGGATAAAAGGGAACGTTTTGAGATTATTTCTTTGTTTGTTTGTTTGTTTACATATTGATTACAGTAAAGTGTCATGATAAGTGAAAAAGAGTATCAAACACATTTAATTATGAGCAATATGTTGAATATTACAACAACAATAACGCTTTAATTGTATTTTTTATCTTTCTCTCTCTCTCCCTCTGTCTCTCTCTGCAACACTAAAACATTCTTTGTTAAAAAATTTCATATATTTTTAGTTAATATAACACTCATACGCAGCAGCGTACCGAATTTAAATTTAAGATTTTTTGAAATATTTTTCCTACATTCTTAAATGCAACGGGTCAAATTTAAAACAGCCTAAATTAAGACATATTAAAAAGTGATTATAAAAAATCTTTTTAAAAATATATTCTTTTAATTTTAAATGACATCACCTAGCTTATGGCATTCTAGACGTAAAATCCTTTGATTTGGCATCTATATTGAATATAATGAAAAGTCGAGATATATCGTCTTTGAACGGTAACTATATTGTATATATATATAGCTTATGACATTCTATTTGTCAAACCCTTTCATTTAACATCCATATCACATATATTGTGAAAACACCGGAAATATGTCATCTTATGGGGGTCACCATTTTGAACTTGGTATGTCTAAATTTTAATTATTGCATTTTACTTGTCAAACCCTTTCATTTAATACCCATATTGAATAATTTGTAAAAGAAATTGTAATTCAAAATTTTTGGGCAAACACCACATTGAATTTAGGCATATTTTTTCAGCTTATGACATTCTAATCGTCAATACCTTTCATTTGATACCCATATTATACAAGTTGAGTGGATAGTGATAATCGACCCTTTTTGGTGTAATCGCCACTTCAAATTTTATATGTACACTTTACATTCACATTTTATACTACGCTGTACTGAGATAAGGCAACAACACTTGACAATTTCACAATAATTGTTATAATTTTTGAGCTTGACGATTGTGGGCGTGGCACTGATCCGATTTCGTGATAGGAATTATAGTTTTTGTACGTAATTTCATCTTAAAATTTACGACTGTAAGCAGTACAAAAGCAGTTGTAGAGACATAGCTTATCGAGATACTTTGTAGGGTGTCTTACACCCTGTTCTTAGGGCTACAAACGGAATGATGGACCTAGTTGATCCACCATGTTATGACATTATGATCACAACTTATCCTCTAATTAGATTTAAATGCTTTGTTTGTTTTTTTTCAACAAAAACAACAATAGTAATAACTTACACATACATACATACAACAACATACATACAAATACTGTAGGTGCCTGTTTCCCATATTTTATTATCTTTTCACCGCACAAATACCCTCCTGTTCTACTTTTCACTCTTAAGTATAATTTTATTATTATTGTTAAAAAAGCTTACAATAAGCTTCGACTTAGTGGTGATGCTACTGATAGTCCTGAGAGTGGGGGCATGTTGGGGGGTGGAAGTATAACATTGTATGCATGTGACTTCTGCGGCCAATTTGACTGAGAACTTAACAAAGAGTGTAGGAAATAATGAATAAAAAGAGAGTGCAAAATAAAAACAACAAAAACAAATAAAAGAAAAAGAAACTGTCTGTTAATTGACCGTTAAATTTTATAATTGTCATTAGTCTCTATGTACGTAAGGCCATAAAAGGCAGACAATGGATGGAGGCAGCAATTATAGAAGTCGAGTACAGTAATGATGAAGAGAACTAATGTGCGGGGGTGTTGTAATGTATAACCTATCCATGTTTAGGAAATACGTGTAGGTGTAGGTGCAGCAACCAGAGTATAATGTTTTTTTTTTATTCTTTTTGTTATTAATACAACTAAATGTTTTGTACTCTACTACCGCCACCTTTAGCACGAAAATGTTTTACAAAGAATGTTGTTGTTGTTGTTGTTGTTGTTGTTGCCATACAGCGTCTAACAATTCATTTCCTTGATGGATTTTGATGTTATTCCTTTTCATATAACTGAACTTTTTTTTTATTTTGCTCGTTAACTCACTTGGCTGATGATGTACTCTTGGCAGATTCTATACAAATAAACGAACAAACAAAAAAAAACGTAAAGGAGCTCACAATTACTAAAATATGAATTTTGTGGAAATTCCTCTTACACAGAAAACATGTTTTTTCCTTCTTTCTTTGAAAACCGGATCGTTTGGCTTCAGTCATGTAGAGTGTACTCAAGGTTAGAAGAGTATGTACAATAAAAAAATAAAAAATACAATAAAATAAAATAAAAATAATTTAATTAGTGTAAAAGATAACTCTCTCTCTGTGTCTCTCTCTATCTCTCCTTTTCTTGCTTTAGCACATAACTTTACTTTGTAATCTTTTTCTCCCTCTCTCTCACCATCATTGCTTTTACAAAATTTTACCTTTAATCACATTCTTCTTTTGTGCAAGTACGTACGATACTGTAAATTATTGTAAATGGATTATGTTGCCAAGTTGTGTTTTACAGTCAAGATAAGATAAGTTGCTAGTTTTGGATCTCTTGAGCTTTTATAAATGAAAGGATTTATTAAAAGCAACAACAAAAGAAACATTTTCTACATGGCGTTTATGCATATACTCGTATATGGAGAATATATTACAATATATACATAACGAGTAAGAAACGAAATTTAAATTGAGCTAAATATAAAATGTGGGCGCGGCAAGTACATAATTAGGCCCTTTAATAGTGCATTAAAGAGGTGCCAATTTTGACATTGAATTCTGTACAAAAGAGCGTTTTTGTAAATTGCGGGCGTACCTCTTATATCTCTTATCCAATGTCAACCATTTTTAACATACGGATGCAAGGACTCAATCTACATTTTCAATATTGTGGCTTATATGAACTAAGAACGACTGCATCAAATTTGAATAAATAAATATTTTAATCTTGAAAACTATGTCACAACACGAGCTAGATCGACTCAATAATATATATACTTTATGAAATGGAAATGTCTTTCTAATATAACCCATTATTATGTGGCGAGTATAATGTCAGTTCTAGAAATTTCTTTAAAAAAACGCTACGCCCACAATCGACAAAAACCTATTTATTAGCCACACAAGTTTAGATACTATGTTGAAATTCGGTAAATTAGGGCGTCCATCAATGTATTACATGACGCGCCCAAAATTTAGACAAAAACCTTTTCTATGCAGAACTCACGTGGAAGTTGCTACTGTAGTATTATTGATATTAAAGGACTTAATCAGATACCTGCCACGCCCACATTTCCCCAAACCAATATTTACGCTTTTGTTCTTGTTATTGTTGTTTATTTATTTATTTCTTTACGGTTTAACAAATAGCTTCAAACACGTTTGTTGGGTAATACGCTGCCATACAATTGATAAAATGTCATAACGATTAATTAATATATGAACGCACCAATGAGTATGAGAATGAAGATCAGCTCTCATTTAAAACTGTACTCAAAATTGACTAGTGCTGACAATTGTGATGCGAGCATTTCGACTTGAGACCCGGACGACAGTACGAGATTGCCATTAGGCGAGACAACTTGAAACAATTGTTTATGCGGAAGTAGTATTTTATATAAAACATCAAAGAACCCTAAAAAAAGACAACTTGACTATAATTAAATAAAAGTCACGTGTTATCAATTAAACATCTATAAAAACTCAAAATAATACAAACTTGTAAGTTTGTATTATGAAAGCATTTGATGGCTGTAAATATTTTTCATATAAATTGAACACAAACAGCACAAATAGTCAACAGTTCGTGTTTGACAATAAGTAGAGACGTACAGATTTTAAAATAGAATTGTGTAAAAAAAATATAAAAATAAAAAAAAGCCGGCATCCAGACAAAATGCATTTGAAAGCATTTTTTATTACGTGCTTAATGCATATATTTTTTCAACAAACTCAAGCTAACGGGTAAGTGAAGTTGCTGGCAAACATACAGCACATATCAGAGTACAGTATTTATTACATAAATTTATTCATTAAGAATAAACAATGACCTTAAATGTCAATCAGCTGATATGACAAAAATAAAACTTGACTTTACTCTCTGCTTGGAATTTCATAGTTGAGTGATGTTGGTGTCACAATGTAAACAAAAATATGCAAAAACAAATAAAAAACTAAACGACCTTCGTACATAAAGAATGGGCGTGGCAAGCAGCTGATTACGCCCTGTAACCGTGTAAGTAAGACGTAGCAACTTACACGCCAGATTGGACACGAAAAAAGTTTTTTATAAATTGTGGGCGTGTTCGTCATTCAACGACCCCCATTTGTGCATAAATACAAGTAGGTACCAAATTTTTACATTTTAGGTATATTTTCATGGCTATAAAAGATTTTTGTCGATTGTGGGCGTGGCACTCGGCCAATTTTACCCAATTTAATTAGGAATCCACACCTAAAATTTCAGACCGATATGCAAAAATTTACAACAACAACAAAATATCTAGATATAAATCAACTCTGACTTTGATCAAGCATATATACATATATATATATTGTAGGGTCTCCGAGGCTGCTTGCTAATGACACAATACTGCCACATACAGTACAGTTCCATAATATACACACGAAAAGAAGTGAAAATTAATTTATGTTGACTCACGTTGAACACAATAATTTATTTGGAAAACGAATTTTTCACGGTCATAACGCATCTACATTATTTGAGTGTTTTATATGCATACCCGTGATACTTGTTTTTTAGACTTATTTGTATTGTATTAAAAATATAACTTAGCAGTTGCTTTTCTAATCATCCGATTGATTACTCACCGAGTAATAAATTATTTCATTGGAAATACCCCAAAACAAATGTTTAACATTTTTTATACCTACAAATTATACACGACGCTACCTTTTTTTTTTACGTAAACAATAGACAGGTTTTTTGTAAGAATTATTGAAAAACGAGTATAAAAACTCAACCTGGTTTAGGTGAAATCTTGATTACCCTCCACATGTGCATACAAATAGTGGGCGGGGAAGGTATCTGCTAGTAGTGTCTGTCTTATGCGTATTAGTTCGATTTCTTGTGGGCGTGTCTGTTATTTGACCGTTTCCTTTTTTGATAGATCGATTTTTATGGAAGAAAAATGCATTTTTGTCAGCTTCTCACCTATTTTGCCCAATTTAAAGAGCGATCTACTTACAGAATCTAAACAATTACAAAAAAAATCCAACTTTTACTACCGTGAGAATATTAAGAACAGACGGACACGCGGACACACGGATGGACACGTCTACCTAGACTCAATTTTTCTTGCTGATTAAAAATATAATTTGTAGTCCCTGACGCCTTCTTCTGGGTGTTACAAATGAAATGACAAACGTAGTATATCTCTTCATCTTATATGCTGGGTACAGAAAAAACCTTGACGGGTCATATATCAAGAGATTACATGTACCTATAATGCATAGATGGCCTACTTTAATGTTTATAAAAAGATTAGAAATCTATAAATGTTAAGAAATTGTTCAGCTAGGTAGGATGTTCTTTTAACTGTACCAAAATATGTATAATTCGATTGAATTTTATTCAACTTAATGAAAATATATCAGAGTAAAAGGGGTCCACATTAGGCCTACGCCAAATCTAGGCGACCCATTATCATATCATACCAATTGTTATATTGTGTTATGTTACGTTAAGATAATATTAAACTGGATCAGACCAGCATAGACCAGTCAAGCCCATTGTTAAAAAAAATATTATAAAGGCAAATTTGGCCCAATTATACAAGGGCTTGCTTAATCTGTCATAGTTCAAAACATTCCGCTCAGTAATACGAAGTGTTTATACCCTCCATGTAAAATGGGAGGTATACTAAGGTTGCCATTCCATTTGCAATACCCCGAAGGAGGCGCCAAAGACTATAAAGTATATATATTCTTGAAACGTGTGAATTGCTCGTATTAATCATGCATTATGGAATTATTCTCCGTTAAAAAGATACCTTCTTCTCTTTAATATATCTTCTGAATAGCTGCACCAATTTTCTTCATTCATGTACTAGAAGAATTTTTCGAGAAAGACTTCCATTAACTGGACTAGAAATAAACAGATTTAATTTAATAATTAGACAGACGGACGGGTGGACATAGGGGCTAAATCGCCTCGTCTATTGATCCTCGCCCCCTTCTGCTACTTACACAAACGTTTAAACAAAACCACTATACCCCCATATCATTATGGTGATGGGTACAAAAAATATTGAGATTTTCTATATAACAATTATTAGTACTAAAAAGAATTTGTATAAGCTGCTCCAAGTGATATTTTTAGCTGCATAATATTATTTACTTTCCTGTTTTACCTGCTTTACGTTATAGCTAATGGTAAACGGGGTTTTCCACGAAATTTTATTTTATGCATTTCAAAACTTCAAAAAAAGAAGAAAAACCGAACAACAGTGGGAGAGATGTGCAAAATAAAAACCCCCCATAAAACTTACATATTTACATGCTCTCCTTTCACATGTGCATTAATGGAGAGACATTTCCTGATAAACAAAAACAAGTCGAATGTTTACATACAGTTTTTCATCCGAAAAGAGTTATAAACAATTTAGATCAAGTTTTTTTTTTTTTTATTTATTTTTTTGTCTTTTGGCGATGAGTCATTTAGCAGACAGTTTTGCGTCAACACAGTATGTATGTACGTAGGTAGGATGAAAAGACGTATAATATTATAGGTGTTATTGTTATAACACCATATACATATATACGAGAGACATCATTAGACTACGAGTCTCTTTCCTATATAAGCATATATATAACTTATGGGTAGAATTTTAGTGATAGACTGCAAAAATGTAATCTTATATACATCGTGTAGTGTAATCGTATAAAAATATTATGCTTGTTTAAAAAAGTTGTAATTGCTGTTGTTGTATGCATAAAATTGATTCCTAAATTTTCACATCTTGAAGAATTTTAATAACAATCATCATCATTACTAGCCGATTACAAGCTATTTAGGCCCTTGTTGAAAGAAAGAACGCCACGAGCTCGGTCTTTCGCATGTTTGCACCAAGTCTTTACAGGGCAATAAAGACCCGGTCCCACCATTGCGGTTTCGGTCTCTTTGATGAGAGCGTTTATTCCAGTTCCGTTCAAATGCTAACGCTGAGACATGACTATCGCAATCGATGTCAACATCGGCATAAATCTTATATAATTCATGATTCATTCTGAATTGGAACTCATAGCGAACGCGTACAGGACCAAAGACTTTGCGGAAAATTTTTATCTCGAACGTACCTAAAAAAGCTTCATCACTTTGCCTTAGCAGATGATGAGGGTCTTATAGAGTGTAAGCTTTATCACTCGGGAGAGGGTTTTGCTGTTGAATTGCTTGCTTCGCCTTACTAATTAATTCTTTGCTTTATCTCCATGCTGGAATTGTTGGAGATATTTATGGCTGTACCTAGTTAGACGAATTCTAAACAAAGTTGTATCGGTTACATATTGCAAGTGACTCAAATAAATACTTGCACGTTGATACCATACGCTTGTTTCGTCATCATTCATCACTAGGCCCATCCCTGTTGATACCCCCTCGATACATGCAAATGCTGACTTAACATCTCTAACTTTCCAGACAATAATGTCAATATCGTTGGTGTAGACGAGAATCATGACATTTTGGTTAAAAATTGTGCCATTAATGTGTCAGCATTCTGCAATATCTTCTTCCTGATGATGTTGAAGAAGGTGTAGGACAAGTTGTTGTACTGTTCATGGTTCGATTTCGTTTTTAGTGCTTAAGATATTGAATAATTAAAGTCAGAATACAAGAGTTTCTATTAACTTTACGGTTGGGTTTTTCTTAGTACAAAAATATTTACATCTGAACTATTTCTAAAACTCTTTAATGGCAGCTTTTTTCTAGTCTAGTACTGACGTTTGCTTTGTTGTTTAACACTGGTACTTAAATTTTAATTCAGTACTCCTCTAACTTAAAGCTTTATTACTTTTAATTTCTTTCCTTTTTTAATGAAAATTCTTAAATGATTTATATCCGAATTTTTCTTATCTAAAAAAAAAACATAGAAAATATACAGTTATTGGACCCGGTACTATACATTCCGAAGGTAAATATACTGTAGCAGTGGCAGTCCATCAGACTAGCGAACCATGTCAAATAAAAGTTGGCATTATTGGACCCTCTTATAATGAAACCAAAACGGTGCAATTAAATTCAGGACAAATAGAAAATGTTCATTTTGATGTACCTAGTTTGGAGAATGGTATCTATAATCTTACCGCCGAGGGTGTACAGTGTATGGATAATTTTTACAATAGCACTAAATTGAATTATGCCAAATTTAATAATCATGTACGCATACAAACGGATAAAGGTCTTTATAAACCGGGCGATACTATAAATTATCGTGTTTTGTTTTTGGATAAAGATTTGAAACCGGCCCAACCAAATGAAAATGCAAAAATATGGATCGAGGTACAACCAACTCTGATATGAAAATATATAAATTTTACAAAACTATTTACACAATTTTCAGGATGCTAAACATAATCGCATTAAGGAAATTAAAGATTTTGAAGTGAAACAAGGCGTGCATACGGGTAAATTTAAAATTTCCGAACATCCAGTTGTCGGGGGTTGGCGTATGGGTGTGACCAATGATCGACGTTACGATACTCAAGTATACTTTGATGTTAATAAATATGTGCTGCCCAAATATGTAATAAATGTAAAGGCTACCGAGAGTGTGTCCGTCAAGGACGGTGATATGCAAATAGTCGTAAGAGCCAAGTAAGACTTTACTTTTACAATATATTTAGAATAACATTAATGTTCTCCCACTTTTTTTTTTTTTTTTGTCCAGCTACACCTATGGCAAACCTTTGAATGGCAAGGTTACTGCGATATTAAATTTAGGAAATAGTCACTTCAGATACCCCTACTTCCATGACGATAATAATAAAGATGATGAAGAAGAAAAACCCAAAGAACGGCCTACCATTATAAAAACGGCCAATATGGTGAATGGCAAAGCTAAAATTGATGCCAACGTTAAGGCCTTTGAACCGTTTATGCGTGATAAGCATACTGAAGCGTATTTACAAATATTGGTTACAGTGGAGGAAGAATTTACGGGAGTGAAACTCAATGAAACAATCTACACAACCATTTATCCCTATCGTTATAGTATAAAATGCATCAGTTATGACAAGTGCACCAGTTTTGTGGCCGACAAAGAAGCTAAAGTATTATTACATTTATCCTATATCGATGACACAAATTTAAATGATACCAAAGAACCAGTGGAACTGATCTATACTGAAGTACTAAATAAATACAGGTTTGGGTATTATGGTGAGGTTGAAAATGAACCTATTGCGGAACCGATATCGGAAAATCGCACTTTTCACTTTACAACGACAATGAATGAAACAGGCTTTGCTGAGTTCACAGTTAAATTACCCAATCTTGAGAATTACAAATTTTATAATCATTATTATAAAATGGAAGTGAAATATCGTGATGAAGAGCATGGATTATATATGACTCATCAGTTTAGAGAACCGAAGAAGATGGATGAGCCGCGTGATAATAAACCAAAAGAACCCGAAGAATATTTTCGAATAGAGAATAAAAATTTTCAAGTATCGTAAGTGAAACTAAGATATTTTTTCAACACAGTAAATGAATGGCTGGTGACATTTCTTTTAGACCTAAAGTCGGTGAAGCGTCACAGTTTGTAGTGAACTCTAGTCGTCCCCTACCTTACCTTGACTATACAGTGGTTGGTCGGGGCAATATATTAGACAGTCAACATATCGATTTGACCGATCAACCTAAAAACTATAACATTACAGTTACACCCACCTACGAGTGGTCACCATTCTTTGACATTTATATATATTATGTGGATGACAAAGGAGAATATCATTATGCCGAAGCGACCAATTATATAGAACACAATTTACAAAATCAGGTAAAATGTTAAACATTATGAAAATATAATATTATTACCTCTGAAATGTTTAACCTAGATTAATATAACGGCTGCTGAACAAGTGAAACCCGGTGAAGAAGTCAGTTTTTCTATTAAAACTGCACCCAATTCATTTGTCGGCCTTACGGCCGTAGATCAAAGTACCTTATTATTGCGCTCTAATAATGATTTAAGAGCTGACGAATTTTCATGGCTCTTGAAGATGTATGCGACCTATACGCCACATCAGGGTGGCTATTCTTATTATCCGGGCTCAAATACTGGCGTAGTAACTTTAACCAATGCTGATTACTTTTATAATTGGACGATACCTAAGTATTATTCGAGTGAGTTTGTTGGCAGAGAAACTGATAAGGAACATAGTTTGGTATGTTCTCTCTTCAACTAATTTTCATTCTCATATCATTTCTCATCAGTTCCACTATCGGCTAGTGCTCATGCTTATTTTGCTAATGATAATTATTTTACACGAACTGCTGCACAGGGCCATTCCTTTGCTCTAGCTGGTGCCCGACCTTCACATACAAGTACTGAACGAACTGATGGTAGTGGTGGTGGTGGTGGTGGTGTTAGTCAAGCTGATATAAGAGTTCGTAAGGATTTTTCTGAAACCTGGATATTCGATGATATAGAAAAGTTAAGCGGTTCAAAGTTTTATTTGTGTTCTTATATTAAAAACATCTATTGCTTGTTTTTAGTACCGACACTGAAGAATTTACTTTGGTGAAGAAAATTCCCGATACTATTACCTCTTGGGTGGTAACGGGTTTTGCTATGAACAGCGAAGTGGGTTTGGGTGTAACGGCAGATGCAACCAAAATTGTTACTTTCCAACCATTCTTCATATCCGTCCGTTTACCATATTCCGTGAAATATGGTGAGAATGGAATTTTTTTTTTTAATTTCTTTAATAGTCACACATTTCTTTGGGGGTTTTTTACATTTCTTAGGTGAAGTTATCAATGTACCTGCTTTAGTTTTTAACTATCTCAACAAAGATTTAGACGTTGAGATTACGTTAAATAATGATGCTGATGAGTATGAATTTATGGATATTACTAATGAGGTTTTAAGTGATAAACAGGAACTGAAGAAAACAGTACGTGTACCAGCTCACGCAGCTACAGGAGTATCATTTATGTTGCGTCCCAAAGTTGTCGGCAATGTTATGTTAAAATATACAGCTGTATCGCCGTTGGCGGGCGATGCTGTGCATAAAAGTATGAAAGTGGTAGCCCCGGGGGTTACCCAGTACGCCAATCGTGCTTATTTTGTGCAATTGAAAGATAAACCGGAATTTAGCGACAAACTTGAATTGGAATTACCCGAAGATGTGGTGCCACAATCTCAATTTGTGGAAGTGGGTGTTATAGGTGATCTATTAGGACCTGTGCTAAGCAACTTGGATAATCTAATCCGTAAACCCACCGGTTGTGGTGAGCAGACCATGTCAAAATTGGTTCCCAACTATTTAGTGATGCGGTATTTGCAGGTAATCATTGTAAACATTTAAAAATTATTCCTTTCTTTTAATTATTCCTCTTCTTTAATATTAATGTAGTTTGCCAAAAAATTGACGCCCTCTTTAAAGACCTCCTTGCTTTATAATATGGAAACCGGTTATCAAAATATGTTAAATTTCCGCTTAAAAGATGGTTCATTTACTACCTTTGTTCCACGAAATCAAGAAGGTGAAGATACTAAACCAATTAATGGCTCAACTTGGTTAACAGCTTTTGTAATCCATGGCTTACAAAAAGTGTCCCATTATGTTGATATAGATGATAAAATCATCAATGCTGGTCTACAATATTTAGCCAGCAGACAAGCTGAAAATGGCACTTTTACCGATCAAGGCAACTTTTATTATAGCGGCAATCGAGATCCCATTACCTTAACCAGTTTTACGTTATTGGCCTTTTTGCAAAATGCAACACTGGCTGAACGTTATGCCCAAGTAGTAAATAAAGGTTTAGAATTTATTGCCCAAAATCTAAATACAAATAGTTCGTTGAAAGATAAAGCTTTGGCCACTTATGCTTTAAACAAAGCTAAACATTTCCAAGCTTCAGAACAATTAAACAACTTACAAGCATTGGCTAAAACGGAAGATGATCGCAAGTGGTGGTCAACTAGAGATGATGCAACTCCTAATGCTAAGCGTTGGTGGTGCTTTGTTTATAACAATGATGTTGAAATTACTGGTTATGCCTTGCTGACGATACTGGAACAGGATACTTTCGATATTGGAGATGTTGTACCTATCCTTCGATGGTTAATGGCTCAACGTAACAGTTATGGTGGCTTCGCTTCCACTCAAGATACTGTAGTCGGCTTAAACGCTTTAATTACGTTTGCTGAAAAAACGCATTACGAACCTGGACAAATGGAGGTAACATTTGAAGCGAATGCTGATGACGGCCCTACACCCAAAAAGGAGAACATCAAGTTAACTGAAGATAATGGTTTATTATATCAAACGGCAGAGGTAATTACTTGCTAAAATTTATGAATCAGAATACTGCGGACATGACTCAAAGAAAGCATATTTCTTTAAAAAATGGAATACACGAATGGAACGTATTAACGTTTTTAATGCAGAATATTCGTAGGTTCGAGTCCCGCAAAGTATAATACGACAGGACTGGAGCCAGCATAAAAAACATAACTCTTAATATTTATTAATTTCAGATGCCACCGAAAGCTACCGCCATTACCGTAACTGCCAAAGGTTCAGGCACAGCTTTAATACAAATTTCATATCAATATAATATTTTTGAAAAAGAACCCAAGCCGAGCTTTGAAATACACACCAAGAAATATGAGGGAAATCTAGCTGGCAAATTAATGATGGATGTATGCGTTCAATATACTGGCGAGGGTGAAGCTTCTAATATGGCTTTATTGGAAATCTCTTTGCCTTCGGGTTTTATAGTGGATGAAGATATTATTAAAGATTTACAAGAAATTCCATCAATTAGTGTAAGTTGTCATTTGGCCATTTTTTTATCTACCGATGAAGTGAATGAATATTTCATTTAGAATGTTGAGGTGAAGAACTCTCAATCGTTGTTGGTAGTATATTTTGATCATTTACGTAAAAATGATGAAAAATGTATACCAGTGGAAGCATTTAAAAGTCATGCTGTAGCCTTGCAGAAACCAGCTTCAATTGTTTTATACGATTATTATGAGGCGGACCGTAAGATGACGATATTTTATGACATCGACAGCAAATTATGCGATATATGTGATGGGGAAGACGAGTGTAATAAGTGTAAGGGTTCACATTGAATGAAACATTTCTTGAGACATGCCATTTAAGGCCATATATACCTATTCCAAAATACTTATGCAAATAAATTTGTCTTTATGTTTAATATCAAAATAAATTGGCGACCACATAAAAATGTTAAATTATTATTTTTCACAACTCAAGTAAGAGGGCTGGGCGAATAGAATACAAAAAAAAAAATTATGAGCGTCACAAAATGGCGGATTATCAGTTTCTCCACTATGTGTGATGCGGAAGGAGACAAAGGAAATGGCTTGATGGGTTTAATGCAATCATTTAAGTGATATCACACGAAATTCCGCCCAAAGGTGTTCAATAAATACTAAATCTGAAATTATAACCGCCACAAAATGGCGGATTATTAATTTTTTCACAATGTATGTGAAATGGATGTCAATTGGAAGGTTTTGGCAAGTGGAGTGCGATAAACTAAGTAACATTGTACTAAAACTCAGAATGCGTTAAATTACTATTTTTGACAATCTATTCAATATGGGTATCAAAGGATGGGGCGTGGTGAATAGACTACAATACATTAAATATAATCATGTAAAATTATGACGGTTTAATGTTTTTTGCATGAGTTAAAGCTTTAATATATGCGGTGCCATACTTCAAAATCGATATGGCGATGGCCTTAAAAATATTAATATTTATATTTTTCGTTATAAATAACAAATGAAAGGATTGGAACGATAGAATGCAAAAAGTGAAACCATTTTGTACTAAATCAGATATGGCGTCTACGAAAAAAAGTTGATTCAAAAATTTCATTATCTACAATTTGTTATTGTATACACTAAATAATAGCAATTCAATATGGCAACCGCTGTAAAATAGTCGATTAACAATTCCCTATAACCTGCGTGATGTGAAAGGACTTGGCGCGTTTATTGCCATAAATAAAATGCTATCACTCTAAATAAACAAGTAAAAATGTTATGGTTGGTCAAGACCGACCATTTCATACCCTACACCACTTATCTCCTTAAATTATGCTATAATTATGTGGGAAGGGGGGGCCCAAAAATGGTCCGATCGAGTGCAAATATGAAGCTAATTAACTATTGTTCACCAAATCTTTTAAAAAAATATTAAGAGTTGCATCAGTTGCATAGTAAACGGTATATTAAGTTTGTGCGTGCGTTTGTAACTCCTAAACGGCAAATGCCACGCCCACCTTCAATTATACCGATCGATTCAAAATCAATATATGAATCGATTTAATCATGTCCGTCTGTCCGTCTCTTGCCACATGTTATAAAGGGGATAAATATGCGAGCAACTATTTTCCTTAAAAAAGCTTTAGATTGAATATCAAATAATAGAGTTTACGAAGTTTAAAAATATAGAAGTTTTCACATGTAAACTTAATGTATGTTGTGTAACGTACAAAATTAAAAACATATCCTTTTCTCTGCTCTGTATCTCTCCTTATCTCTGAGCGGATTTATATTTAATTGTATACGGATTTGTTGAAAACTTCTTTTTAAACAATTTTAATTTATTTTTATGAATACGCTACGCCAAGAACTTTCATACTCTCGCCTCCTCTGCAGCAATATTATGTGTGTATATATAAATATTTATATAGAAAACGAAGTGCATTAGTAGGAAGTCGTTATGAAGTCAGAACCAGCCAGCCAGGTTACCTGGTTACCATTAACTTAAACACACACACACACACACATATATATACACTCATGCACACAACGATTGTGGCTGCTTATTTACTTGCTTACTTGTTTGTATTTATATTTCCACGTGGTATTGTATATGTTTGCTAGAGTGTGTCAAAACACATTAGTCATCATAACTTGCGTATACATTGTGTGCCTATGTGTGTGTGTGTGTGTGTGTGCAAGCCATGGCGCAGTTGTATGCACCTTTTTGCTTACAATTATGTTTCCACACATACGTATGCGATTGTAAATTTAGGTTATGCTCATATGAGTGCGTGTAAAATGCTTAACATTTTTCCGACAAAACTTTTTTTTTTATGTTTCTCTACCAGTACGAGTATAACCATGAATTATGCGACTTTGTGGTTTTTATTTAGTTTTCCATTTTATATATGCTACCGCCACCATGCTCCTCAAGCGCTCTCCACATTTGTTTGTTAGTTCACCTTTAGCCAACAGTTTACTGGGAGATGACCAAGAAAATATGCGTATTTATGTCCTTTTTTTCATATAAACCCCTTACTCAAGGTTGGCCTACACATATTTTAAACAAATATATAAAAAGGGCAGATACAGAGTTATAAGAAGAATGTACAATTTAAGGCTCTTAACTGAAAACTAAATCGCCTAAATATCCAATAATCCCAAAGAGAGAAATTCGTATTAAATTATTAGTGATTTTGAAGTTTGCTTCAAAACAAAAGTAATCCTTTAATAAATGGGCGGTTTATAATAAATTCCAAGCAAGTTTTAATTAAGATTTTCACAGTAAGGTCACTTAATAAGCTTAAAGAAGAGATCTTTTCTTCTCAACTTCTATTATAACAATTTGTTTCGATGAATTTGCTGAATTCAATTAAATGTGTCTGTCTGTCCAGGTATTCTAACAGCTTCTAAACACTAAGTTGTTTGAAAAATTGGAATCAATTTGACAATGTACGTATGTCCGGGTTAAGATATTAAGCGGAAATATGGTTAAGGCAAAAAAATGGGCGAAATCGAATTTAAAAAACCACGCCCACAATGGACGATAACATCTTATGGTCACAAATATTGAGCTACAAAATTTAAATCAGACACATACATTTATATAAACTCTATGGTAAAAATGGGCGTGGTCGCATAAAATTACGCCTACAATATACAAAAAAAAATTAACTGTATGACTAGTATTTTTATAGACGTTAAACACTAAGTAAATAGTATATATGTCACGCCCACTGATTATGTATAAATATGGAAAAGGGTTATACGTAGACTAAGCATCCACATAAAATTAGACGGACCCACACAGTATACATAAGCTTGAAATTTGAGTCTATGTAGGTGATACGTCGCTATAAGCGTATGTCTCTAGTTGAAACGCTTTACATCTAAAAAGAATTTAAGAATTGGTCCAAAAAAAAATTGTTTTTTTTTAATTTTTTAATTGATTTATTTTAACATCTTTATTCGTTATGTAATTAAAATATTGTAAATCTGATACATTTCCTCTTTTGTTATCCTTATTATTATATAAGAGTTTAAAATTTATCATCATCTCATTAATGCACTTAATTTCCAACCGACAAAATCTAGCCTACATTTTTACTTTTATATAAAGGGCTGCACAAACAATCTCTAACTTAATAAAAAAACCTTTCATTCAATACTTTTTCAATTGTCTCCTGTAATGATTATTATGATAGGTACCCTCCCCTCCTCGATATTAAAAGCGCGCACACACACACACGTACAGTCATTGCTTCTAATTATGTAGTTTTTCTCCCTTCACAAATTGTTCGTATTTGTGGCTACAAAAACCAAACTGCACATAATTAACGGTTTCTCTTAAACTGCTTTAACCAATCAATCAATCATTAATTAACTTGGCCTTCAACCCACAAACACAAACCAAAAGTTTATCTCCTCTCCTCCCCTCTCCTTCACCTCCACCACTCTCTCCAGTACCCCTTATTATCCATAATGCAGAAATCGTAAACGTGCACACACAACAACTGAACCAGCCAACAAATATATATAATCGTCTAGGGGAAATATTAAATTGCACATCGTATACCTCCATACACTTATTTATTCTATTTTTATATGTGTATGTACGTGTCGAGAGATATGCAGAAATATAACAAGGGAGCAGGGAAAATGTGCAACATATCCACTTACTTTAACAAATACACAACGAAACAAAGCAATCACAACTATTGCAGCATATCAATTGTGACCAAAAAAAAAAAAAAATGAAAAAAAATAACAACAACAATAAGTGCACTCATATAAAACGTAACAGAGAACAAAGTTCTACACAGTTGCTCAGCAGTTGTAGTGATATAGTGGAGGGTAAGTCAAACAAACAAACTGTACGGTAGATTTGGCAAAGCAAAATGGAGCCATAGGGAGACAGAGGCAGTGGAAGAAAGAACAAGTAAAAAAAAAAGAAACGGCAATTGGCTTAAGACAAATCTTTAATACCCTTTACGTCTGCGTATAAAAGGTGGGCGAGGCAGGTACATGATTACGCTCTAATAGTGTATGGACTACATTTCATCTTACAAGTTGAGTTGTACGCTGGGTATGGTTTTTTGTAAATTGTAGGCACACCTGTTATGTGACCATGCCCTTTTTTGGCACATCGATTGGTTGGCTAAATATAAATGTTGGTACTAAATTTCAAGTTCATAGCTTCATTATTGTGGTAAGTATATAGATTTTTGTCGATTGTGGGCGTGGCTTTTGACCGATTTTGACCATTTTTAATAGCGAACCTCATGCAAAAACTAAAACTGTACAAAATTTCAGCTCAATATCTCAAAATTTACGAGTGTGAAAATGCCAAAAACAGACGGACATACAGACATACATGTCTAGATCGTCTCAGTGTTTGATACTAATCGGTGTTGCAAATGGAATGACAAACTTAGTATACCCTCCCATCTTATGCGGAGGGTACAAAAAAGAAATCATCAACGAGAAAACAATAAAAACATAAATTCCTGCCTCACTTGAGACCAGCGGTTTATTTGATTGCTGTTGTTTTGGTTGTTGTTTTTATTGCTGTTGCTTTGTAGAGATTTTACACATTGTTGTGGTTGTATTGCCATTATTAAAGCGCACACACACACGCAAACACACAGAAAAAATTTAAACCTAAAAACACGCGAAATCATAATTCAGTTTTGTTGGAACTTAGTTAAAATAAGAGAAAAAACAAATCCTCCGTAATGGTAATGATAATCATAAACAATCTAAAAAAAAATGAAAACAACAACAAAATATTGATGATGATTAATAAAACGTAAAACCATATGAAAACAACAGTAACAACGCACGATTTAGAATGAAATTGTTTTGTTTTAGCAAAAGTTCTCAAGAGGGGAGCACGCCCAAATAAAACTTAACTTCCATGTACATTATCTTGAATAAAGAATGAAACAAAATCATAAATACTAATTACGTGTATATGGCATATAAGTAGTTGTGGTACAATCTATATAAACAGGGGGAAAATATTATTTTAAAAATTATCCAATCACGTGACTTTATTCAAAAAGGTTTAAAAGTACTTGGGTGGGGTAAAAAAAAGTTGCATGGGATTTTAATTTTATAAATTTCTACATTGTATCTTTATTTTTATTATATAAGAATTTTTTTATTGAGATAAAATTTGACACAAAGACTTTTTTTGTTGGAATGTTTTACCTACTACGGTCTGTCCGTCCGGCTATATTGTCTCACCATGTTCAATTTTTACTTTTTGAGATACTTTGACGAAATCGTTTTAAGACAGCATATTTTACAAACTTCCCTCACTATAATACACCCTACTATGAAACCCTTTTTAAACCGTCCACGCAAGACGGGGGCTTGCAATACCCAAAGGAGGCGTCAGAGATCCTCTAAAGTATATATATTCTTAATCAGCATCAAAAACAGAGTCGATCTAGACATTTATGTCGATATGTCCGTACGTCTGTTTGTTGTTGGCATTATCACGGGCATAAATTTTGAGATATTGTGCTGAAATTTTGCACAGACATAGTTTCTGCACGCGGAACGCTACTTAAAATGGTGAAAATCGGTCAAGAGTCACGCCCACAATCGACCAAAAAAATTTGTCTGCCACAAAAATTGAACCATGATTTTGAAATTTGATATTCATATACATAATTATTCCAAAAATGGGCGTGATCGGATAACAGACACACCCACAATCGATAAAAAACCATACTCAGCATAAAACTCAACTCTCAAGCTGAGGTGTAATGCATACACTATTAGAGGGCGCTACCATACACCTTCCACGCCTACCATTTGTATGTAGATGTGTAGGGTATTTAAGATTTGGCCTAAGCCAAATTTAGTTTTCTTATTTGTTACCTTTTTATATTGTATGCGACTCTTACCCTAATTTATCATTAAAAGGCAAAAAGTTCCAAATCCAAATATTGCATGCATTGCCTTATGATGACAGCTAACCCTAACCCTAGGTAGCAAGCACTTGCTCGCCACTTATTCTCCAAATATTTATCATAAGATGTGTTTAAGGAGACCTAGTATCGTATATCCGTTGACGACAACCTAGACATGTTATGCGTGAGTGTGTTTGTATGTGTGCCTGCGTATGCCTTGCTATAAGTACCACTTAAATTCATAAACACTGTTGCTGAGTACACGTAGCGTATTATATGTATTGTTTGCATAGTAGTAGCACAGTCTACTACTGCTCAATTTTTCATATTCCTAAGCGATGCTTTGTTTTGAAGTCTCCATCAATGAAAGCAATAACATGGAGATGTGACACGATATCATCATTAGTGTGAATATAAATATTTGCAAGTGTATGTGAGTGTGTAAAAAGAAACATATTCAAGAAATAACGGTGCTTGCCTACATACATACATACATACAAAAGCGCACAACAATGACTTACATTTATGCTTTGGCACATGCCAAACCAAAGGGCGAGCGAATATAGTTATACTGCCATGGCTAGTGCTTTAAATAGATTCACCTATACATGCATATACATTTACATATGTTTGCAATATTATCAAGTTTTACACCCATTCCTTGCGTAAAAATATACTTTTTATAATATTTTATTTTTATTTTTTTTAATATTTTACTAGGTGCCAACTTTTCATACGTTTTAACATATGTTTGTACAATATTTTCATTTGTATATTTTCATTGTTTGTTTTAGACTTATTTATTTATTTAATTATTTATATTTTTTTATCATTTTTTTTATTATATTTATTAACCACAAAAAATTTTAAATTAAGAGATTTTTTCTTTTTAATAAATTGTGTTTCCGTTAAACAACCTCATACATCAACAACCGTTTTGTCACTACTAAAAAACATTTCTGTTCCAAAGGAAATTGTCTATTTATTCCACATGCACGAACTAACGGACAAACTGTTCTACACTACATACGATAACAGCGGCAGCAGTTGTAGTAGTAGTAGTAGTACTATGCCCTTTAATATCAACAACAACAACAACATCATCAATCGTAATTTTTTCATGCATTTTATGCTACGTGGAGAGAATTACATCCCGACAAAATCAAAACAAAAACAATAATATAAACAAAATGAAAGCAACAACAACAAAAAACCAAAACACTAATAACACAAACCACAATGCAATTACACATAAAAGCAACAACAAATCGTACACACTTCCGTTGTATATTTCTCTTATCATTCTGACATTTTCTCTTTCTCTCTCACTCTTTTTCTTTTAGATTTAGTCTCTTCCGTGATAATTGCAGCCAAGTTATTAACATTTATGTTTCTGTTAAAAGTTAACAGATGCTTAAGAACCTGTTAATGGAATCATTACTTGTTTACAGAGTTTTTTTTTGTTTTTTAATAGAAAAAGCCGCCTATAATAAAATCGTATACATCGAAAAGCACGTGTACTGTTAAGTTTTGTTTGTTTACAAATACAACAGAGCGCTACAAGAACATAGAGAGAGGGAGAGAGCAAGTATAACAGTTTTTATACCCACCATATAAGATGGGGGATATACTAAGTTTGTCACTCCGTTAGGCGCGTCAGACACCCTGCACAGTATATATTATCTTGATCAGCATCAAAAACTGAGTCGAGGTAAACATATATGTCCGTATGTCCATGTGTCTGTCTGTTGTTGGCACTCTCACGGGCGTAAATTTTGAGATATTGAGCTGAAATTTTGTACACAAGCACTTTTAGTTTTTGCACGCAGATAGCTATTTAAAATAGGCAAAATCGGTCCAGATCCACGCCCACAATCGATAAAAATCTATTTATCTGCCACAAAAATTAACGTATGAACTTTTAATTTGGTACACATTATTATAGGGGTTCCATCCATCGATGTGCCAAAAATAGGCGTGGTCGGATAATAGACACACCTACAATTTACAAAAAACCTTACCCAGCGTAGAACTCGACTTGCAAACCTTATACGTCATACCTACACTATTAGAGGGCGTAATCATATATCTGCTACGCCTACCGTTGTAGATGTGAAGTATATTTAAAATTTGACCAAAGCCAAATGTAGTTTCCTTCCTTGTTTAATATAATGTAAATAAACTGATTGTGCTCGTTTATGTAAAGGGAGAGGAAAAAAAACTGTTAATTTAGAATCCACAAAATGTTCAATTTCTATTTAAACGTATATAACATTGAAAGGTAGTCATTCCGTTTTATCGAAAATTCGCTAACTGAGTTGGCTAAGGCGGTGTCTTAATAGATTCGGTTCAAACCCAGCTGAGGATCGTGGTGAAAAGGATTCGTCAGTTGGAATTTGAATTCTCTTGTCGTCGCATTGAACTGATAATACGCGGACAGCTCAAACACTTCAGTTAATCAGTTAATTAAGGAAAGCTGTTCGTTAGACGAATTATTAAATAATCTTATTAATAGTCAGTTATACGCCCTATTATAAGATCCCCATTGTATTATATACTATTCTTTAGTAATCCATATTTATCCTGTTTTATCTTATATAAACCTCTCTCATGTTATTTTATGCTATACCATGCGATCTTAGTATATATATTGTTTTCTCTACTTCATCCTATTGTAGTAGGATAATCTAGAAAACTACCCTATTCTTATAGTTTGTCCTGTCCTATGCTATGCTCTCATCTACTATACTATTCTATCCTAGCTGGTCCTATTCTTATTCTATTGTATTGTGTCTCATTTTATCCTAACATATCCTGTCCTATCTTATCCTTTTCTATCCTATGCGATCCTTATCTTATCTAATATTTATGAGGTGCTATAATGGGCTCTGCCGTTTAAATGACGAATCATTCTCTAAAGCTAACCAACCTAAAACTTGTTTTACTTTTTTCTATCCTTTCTATTGTAAAACCTCTTAAAACTACACGGTTTGTAACAGTTTCAACACACGAACGAACGAACGAACGATTCTAAACGAACTGTGTAGAAGTAACAGAGTATCCTTTGCCTAGGTTCCGAAAAAAATGAAAGCTCCCCAGAAATGAAAGACCCTCAACCTTTCTGTGCAGTATCCAAAAGTCATTAAAAAGCTAGCCGCAGTCTTGTAAGCTCGAAAGAACTTCACACAATTGACATTTTCTATACGGGGTCTACATATCATATGAAAAATATTCAATCTACTGCAGGCAACCGGTTTTGCAATAAAGCAACCGAAACGCATTACATTGTTCACAAATATCAAGCTAGCCTGATCACAGGTCAAGAAATTTGGGGTGGCCACATTGTGACTCCAAGCATAATATAAAAATTCCGACCAAAAGTATTGAATTTTCATTCTTATTTAAAATCCGCAATCACTAATTGCCAACTCAATACATGGTTAAGTTTATTAAAATCCATAAACTCTAAGGTTAAAAACTTGAGCTTTAGTTGGCATCTGCAGAAAACTAGACTAAAATAAACTGAAAACCACCACAAAAAATTAATAAATATAAATAAATAATAAAAATTTAGCATAAATGTTTTATAACTTGAACAGATTCTTTGAAATAGAAAAGTTTATGACATTATCAAAACTCTACTATCCGTTCTATAATGCTATTGCTAACTACGCTATTTTTATATAATTATCATATAAAAAATGTTATGCGAACTTTTCTAGACACAGTTGCTTTCATCAGTCTAACCGAGCAACTGAATCCTGTTCCTTATCGAACAAGCTTTACAACCGCCAAACATTTCATCAAACCTCATACAACATATATATATTTTTACATTCAATAAAGAAAATCCCAATATTTAGCAAAAGACTGTAATGTAAAGTTAACATTTAAAGTTGTGACGAAGTAGGAAAAAATATTTCTCTTACAAAATTTTAAAATCAGCGTCGACACCTTTCTTTCTCTTTTACTGTTAAATTGTAACGATTCCATTGAAAATATTAATTTAAAAAAAAATAAAATTCAGTTTAGGCCAAATCTTAAATACCCTCCATATACAAATAGTAGGCGTGGCAGTTATATGATTACACGCTCTAACAGATTTTATATTACGCAAGTCCGATTCTAAGTCAAATAAGGTTTTTGTAAATTGTGAGCGTATCTTTTATCCCAATCCCGCCCATTTTTGCTATCTCGATGGATGGGCTAATTATAAATAAATACACTTTTATGGCTAACAGAAAGATTTTTGCCCATTGTGGGCGTGGCTTTCAACTGATTTGGCCCTATTAAAATCTGTATGGGCCAATCTGTTCGCACGAACTGGAAATGTATGTTCTAAATTTACAACCACGAGCATTCCAGCGAACAGACAGATAGACATACAGACAGACGTATCGTTTTAGATTTGCATTCTACTCAAAAATATATATATTGACGCCTTCCTCTAAGTGTTGCAAATGGAATGACAAACTTAGTTCACTCTATATCTTATGTGGAAGGTATCTTCTTTGCAAGACAACTCTCCCAATATTTTTGAACTTATTTTTCTTACAACTTGTTCCACTTATTCCACTTCTTTTTCCATAAATTCATTTTCAAACAAAAAATAGGTAAAAAAGGGTGTATACCAAATCTAAAGTTTTAGAGCTTTATAAAAAATCTTATAAAAGCGCAAGGAAAAGGTAATCATTGTGTGCGCGTGCGTAACTTTCACAAGCTTGTTCCGGTCATTGTAAATTTCAGATATATATATAGAGTCACCTCCTCCCAATACTCTAAATAAACCCATTATATTTAATGGGCGTGAATAATTTCACTGCATGTCTTTGAACCCATCGTACCCAATTGCAATAGAAAACCGTAGAAGATTGCCTTTACAAAATTTCAGAGCGATGTTTTTAAATTTTTGCGACCGTGAGAGTATAGATGGGCGCAAAATCGACTTTTCTATTTATACTGATTAAGAATATATATACTTTTAAGGGTGTGGCTCGCCCCTTTCTGTTACTTATAAACGCTTCAGCAAAACCACTATACCCACATATCATTATGAAGATGGGAATAAAAACGGTTATATAAAAATGTCCAGCTTTTACTAGGATTTTATAAACTTGACGAATCGTTTAATTTTTCAATCGCAGATAAAAGCTTTTGTAATATTATCTAATTGTAAAAAAGAATGCTTTCTCGTCATATACGCTCTCTGTCTATCTCTCTAGCTCTCTCTCTATCTCTCTCTTTTCAAAGCTTTCACTTGTAATTTGCAGCCAAACGAAACTTTTTTTGAATTATTCATCTTAACATATAGTATTTATAGTAAACATATGCTTTGTTGTTGTTGGTATTGTTGTTATTGTTTTTATTATTACTATTTTTTTCTGTTTTCTACTTGGTGAAAATTTTCAACAAACAAGTGTCTTGTTGTTGTTGTTGTGGTTTGCCAGGAAGAAACCACACACATGTGTATGTGTTCATGCACATATTATATGTTTGTACCGTTCAAAAAAAATATTGCATTATGCACGTATGAAATTGTCGTCGCTGTCGTTTATTTTCTGTTTTCTTCTTTTTTTCCGCTCTCTTTCAATGCACATTCGAATGCATATATAAATATTTTTTTCCCAACAGCAATGAATATATAAATCTTCTAACCAATCATCTTTGGGCTGGGTTTATAGAATCGCAAATAAAGCTTTTTTTTATATGCGGTTTATTATGCTTTTATCTATTTGCTGTGTTATGTGCTATTGTTGTAATTACTATTATTGTTGGTGTTGTTATCGGTTCGGCATCATTAAAAAAAGGGCGCATGTGAAAAAGATTGAATTAAATACCAGCACCAGCACCAGCACCATCACCATCACCACCGCTACCACCAATAGTCACTTGCGTTTGTTCATTAATATTAATAGTCTTGTAGACACCCAGGAAACATCTCTATTTCTCTAATAATGAGTTGGGTGGATTATCAATATCATTACACACCATGGATAACATATCACTTAGTAGGCTGCACATAACCACAGAGGGTGAGAGAGGTTGATTGAAAATTGTTGTTGTTATAATTTTCGTACAAGAGAGAGAGATAGAGATGTAGAGATAGAAAGAAAGAAAGGAAACATGTTTACATGCCATTAGAAGACTTATTAGGATAGGTCAGTCTATACGTATAAATCACAAGACAACTATAAAGCACAAGTACTTCATGTTTTTTATACCCTCCACATAAGACAGACGGTATACTAAGTTTGTCATTCCATTTGCAACACCCAGAAGGAGGCTTCAGAGGCCCTACAAAGTATATATTATCTTGATCAGCATCAAAAACTGAGTCGACATATATGTGATACGAACATATATGTCCGTATGTCCATGTGTCTGTCTGTTTTTGGCTTCTCATGGGCGTAAATTTTGAGATATTGAGCTGAAATTTTGTACAGGGACTTTTAGTATTTGCACGCAGATTTCTATTTAAAATGGGTAAAATCGTTCAGGAGCCACGCCCACAACAGACAAAAATCTATTTATCTACCACAAAATATGAGCTATAAACTTGAAATTTAGTATGTACATCTATTAATTTTATCTATAAATATAAGCTTCATCGATATGCTAAATATGGACATATTTGGATTACAGACATGCCCACAATTAATAAAAATCTTTATATCTGCCACAAAAGTTGACCTGTGAACTTTAAATTTAGTGCACTTATTAAAGGTTAGCCCATCCATTGATGCACTAAAAATGGGCATGGTCTGATAACATACACGCCCACAATTTACAAAAAACCATATTCAACGTAAAAGTAGACTTGCATGCTGATACGTAAGACATACACTATTAGAGGGCACAATATATGTATATATATTTGCCGAGCCCACCGTTGTGGAGATGGAGGGTATTTAAGATTTCGCCTAAGCCAAATTTAGTTTTTTACTTGTCTTTGGTTTGGTTTGTTCGTGTCTGTACGTCCACAAATATGCTTTTGTGCATATTTTCTTTTCTACTATAAGTATACCAACCATTCATTCTTAACAAGCAAAACAAAAACAACACACTTGTACTAACAATGTGAATACTAATAATATTATGACAAGAAGAAAAAAAAAATTATTCACACAACTGATGCACTCCACTCCTTAAACTCTTGAAAATGAAAAATTCATGTAGTTGGTAGGGATGATGGTGGAGAGAACACGCACACCTAGATAAATAAAAGCAGACTTCAAATTGAAATATCATTAAATCAATTTTTTTATTCATCTTCCTTCTTCTTTTTCTTCTTTTACAATCTTCTCTAACTACGTTTTGGCTTCTTTCCATCCAAACATTGAGCAAAATTGTAACACAACTGTGCTCATTGTACCCAACTAACTACGGTAAATGTATACTTGAAAATTATTCTGTTTGTTATTTGTTCGTCGCTCATACGCACTGTCGTCTTTGCATAAGATGTGACTTTATTTTATACAAAATATAATTTGGAACAAAAAAAAATTATAAAAAACATGCATATTGCTAATTTAATTTATAAAATTTGTCAGTTTTTTTTTTTTTTTTTGGAGAAAGAAATCCAATTTTGATTGTAAGAATAATTTCTGAACAATTTTATTGTGAAAAAAAATAGAAAATATTGAAAAATATTTTTGTATAAAATAATATTTATTTTTTAACTCAATAGTAATTGTTATACCCCAAGATGTCAATTTTGTATGTAACACTATCAGAGGGCTTATTATTACATTTGGTTAACATAAATATTTCATTAAATTAATGCAAACACAATCATTATAATATTAAGTACACTTAATGTCATATGATCGACGGTCCAGCTAGAAAATTTTCATGTAAAGTGACGTGTTTTGGTACGAGCAAATGGACATGGACCAATTGCTCTAAGCCAACCTATCTAGACGACTCATATATGCTAAGGTACCGAACGTTGATATTTTTTGAAAATTCCCCACCTTTATAGCAAATGACGAAACGAAAAATACTTCAAGTTTAAAGGCAATATTCTCATTTTTATACCCTATATAAGGTGAGGGTGTATTAAGTTTGTTGTCCCGTTTGCAACACTCAGAAGGAATTTTTAGAGACACTACAATATATTCTTATATATTTTATATGTACCAATATCTGAGTCGATATAGCCATTATATCCTTTCATGTGTCTGTGTCACGCTCATGATCGTAAATTTTGAGAAAATGAGCGGTAATTTAGTATATAGTTTCTGTACGCAGATTGCAATGTAACTTGGGCGTAATTGTTAAATTGGGCGTTGTAATTCGGTACACATATTTATATTCCATTAATGTGGCAAAAATGGGCGGGCTCGGATAACAGACATGCCCATAATGTACAAAAAAAAATCGACGTATAAGTTGATACATATTACACTCTCTGTTAAAGGACCTAATCAAGTGCCTGCCATGCCCACATTTTGTAGGATATTTAATATTTCGCCTAAACCACATACAGTTTTTGTACCTGTTTCTTTTTAAGCATTTAAAGCTTTCAAAAGCTTTAAAAGGATTTTTTTCCTTTTTTTTTTTTAATTGTTACGAAGACACGTCGCACTTGAGTTAAATCCACAAACTTGTACAAAACCGATTAAAAGCTTTTAAAAAAAACAAGCTTTTATTAATAATACTTACACATTACGCATATGTTAATCAGCTGTTTTCTATTTATATGTGTTGTAAATAAAAGTGTAGGTGGCAAAACTTTAGTCAAGTGAGAGTAAATACATTATACATCAATGTGTGTGTAACTATCGGAACATGAAAACGTTGAAAAGAAACGTAAAAAAAGTTGTCATTGAGTAAATAAAAGCGCTTAAGGAAAGGAAGGCAACGCCATACAAACAACAGCAACACTTTAATACAAGAAACAATGAATCAAATTTATTTAAAAAAAGACTGTAAAAAATGATTCAGTGATAAAAAAAAAGCGAATAAAATTGCTTTTATGGAATATAAGGAAATAATGTGAAAATGTGATCAAATGTCCAACAAAATATTTGCGTAGAGTTCTTAAATGTATGTGAAAGAAAATAATAATAATAAAAAGTAAACCTTGACCTGTGAACTTGTCTGATATTGACTCTTTTGATTAACAAGCTGTTGTTAGAAATCTCCACCATTTCTAGCATCCAACCTCTAACACAATCTACGTGCTTACAATATCAATGGAAAAAATCGTTAAAAAAACAACAACAAAATACACAAGTGGAGAATAACAATAACAATAACAATAACAAGAAAGTAGAGTTTTTGTTTTTATTTAAATGCCTTGAAAGTATTACATAAATACTCTCAACAATAGAAACTTTAGCATAAAACAAAAGCATAACAAAACAAAAACGTTTGTTGTCTGTGTTTATTGTATGTGTGTGAAAAAGCGTATCCAAAGAGGAAGAGAAAAATTCAGCGCATATAAATATATAAAGGATGTTACAACAATACCTTCAAATTACTTTTCCACATAATAATCAGTATATTTCTGCCTTCCATTCAACTTATTGTATATATTGTAATAAATAAATAGAAAAGGAAAACTTTACCCTAATTATGGGCTCTTGTTTGGGACGCAATACTGACACGAACACCAACACCAACAGCAACAACAACAAGAACAACAATCATTCGTTAGCAACCTCTTGTTTAAGGTAAGTTTTATAGTTGAATGAAATTTTTACATAAAATTTTGATAGAATATAATTCTCATTTCATATACTAGTTGAGTATTTATAAGAAGTTTATAAAGTCTTAAAACTACCCACCCGATAAAACTTTATAATGTCTCTTACAATTGCACTTAAACACTTGAAGGCTAACTGTGGTCTGAACGGAATCCATTCAATATAAAGACTACTTAGAGTATAAAAAACAAATAAAACAAGTAAAAATACTACAGTCGGTCAAGCACGACCATTCAATACCCCCACACCAGTTGGCTCCTTACATTATGCTACAATTAGTTTAATTGTATCTGTATACACTGCCACATAAGTTACTGCGTAAAATATCATTATATGGGAAGGGGTTTTAAAAATGGTCCGATCGGGTCCAAAGGTGACACAGCCAAATAACTATTCTTTATTAAATCTGGTCGAAAAATATTTAGAATTGCGATTTTTTGCCATATAAATTATATTCAATCATAATTAAACCTTGTGTGGGGACGGTTTATAAAAATGGTCCGATTCGGTCCATTTTCTATAGTGTCTCTTTTTGGACCAATTCATGTCCTTGTACTAAATATTATTGAAATATATTTAAAAATAGGACCTGCAGCTTGCGCACAAATTTACATGTTCGGACAGACGGACATGGGTATATTGATTCAGATTTCGATTCTGAATCGATATGTATAATTAAAGTGGGTATAGTATTTGCCATTTAGGAGTTATAAACATCCGCTCAAATTTAATGCCACAAGTGGTGTAGGGTATAAAAACCAAGGGGAAACCCGAATTCGGTTTAGGCCAATTCTGAATTGTTCTGCAAGTGGGTGTGAGCTATCCGATAATGCCCTTTACTATGAAGGTAAAACTCAATATAAATTTTATATACCAAAATTCAACTTTTTGACCGTTAGATAGATTTAGGTCGATTGTGAGCATAGCTCTCAACTGATTCTGCCCAATTTAAATACAAACCTGCCAGCAGAAAGTGGCAGTGAGTGTTCTCAGAACAGGCAGATACAGGGACATACAGATGGATAGAGCTAGATCTACTCAACTTTCAATGCTGTTTAAGAATATATGTACTAGGGACCAATTGGCCAATCTTACCGCCCTTAAATAGAATATAATTTATGCAGGCTCTACCTACTTCCATGTTTACCTCGATTAGTTCGTGTTACGCAAGATTTAGTAATAAATGAAAACCATATAATCAAAAATGTCTTTAATACCTTTATTAATACACGAGGTCACATAAAGAATGAAAATGTTTTACTTTGGGAGACTAAAATAACTGAACTGAGTGAATTATAAATTTTTTAACCATTTTATAAAAAAATTTAAAGCTTTGGCTGTTCTCAGCTAAGGGACATTATTTTTTAAAAGGTCAAGTTATGATTTATAAAGTATATATAATTCAAATTCTTCGATTGCTTTAATCCTCGGAAGACTACATATAATTTCTAAAGTAGAGCTTATGTTTAAGATGGGAAAAAATAATCATTTTTTACAACATACGATAATTCTAGTCTATGTTTTCTACATTAAAGTTAAATTCTTTGTCTTTTCAAAATACGTTTCTTATAAAATTCATGAAATCTTTAAACATGAGCTTTCCTTTTAAATGTTACATACTTTATAGCTAACAGCAAATAATAAAATTAAAGTATACCTTAAGGTGTCAATTTATTGCTTACTCTTAACTTTTTTTTTTAATCTGAAAAGGAAAACTTTTTATAGCAATGTATTTGTATAAGATCTTTAACAATGGTTGGTTATAGACTCATTAGCTAAACGGGAAATTGCGATAAGAACAAAGAAAATGAATAATTAACGTTAAATAGAACAATAGAATGAAACTTGAGAGCCTTACAAAAAACGCCTAACTATTCAGCAAATAGTTAAAGTATTTTATAGCTGTGGGACAAAAATTTATATAGGAAACAAGCGGAATCTTTAACGTATTGAATTGAAAAGAGAACAAGTAAGAAAACTAAATTTGGCTTAGAATAAATCTTAAATACCCTCCACATTTACATACAAATGGTGGGCGTGGCAGATACACGATTATGTCTTCTAATAGGGTATGTATAAGGTATCAGCTGGCAAGTCGAGTTTTACTCTGAGTACGGTATTTTGTAAATTGTGAGTGTGTTTGATATTCCCCACTACGCCCATTTTTGGCACATCGATGTAGGTAATAACTATAAATATGTGTACCAAATTTCAAGTTCATAGGTACTTGACCTATTGTGGCAGATATAAAGATTTTTGTCGATTGTGAATGCGCCTTTTAACCGTCTAGGCCTATTTTTGGCAAATCGATGGATGGAATACTTATATATATATATATATATATATATATATATACCAACTACCACATTTCAATAACTGAACTTTTGTGATAGATAAATCGATTTTTTTATTGTGGGCGTGGTTCTTGACTAATTTTGCCCATTTTAAATACCAATCTACGTACAAAAATTGAAAATGTCTGTACAAAAATTCAGCTTAATATCTCAAAATTAACTAGCGTGAGAATGTCAACAACGGACGGACTCACGGACATATATATCCCATATGTCGATTCAGTTTCTGATGCTGATCAAGAATATATATACTTTGTAGGGACTCTGACGCCTCTTTTGGGGTGTTTTAAACATAATGACAAATATATTATACCCCCCTTAGTGTGTGGAAGGTATAAAGAGTTGAAAAGATGAAATCCTTGTTTAGGGGACAATCATGTTTAATTTGCTACTTGCTACTTTAATAATCTTTTGAAGTGAAGCAGAAGGGACCACCATTGTGTTGGTTGTAGATTTTCATTGACGTTTACGAACATTATGGTAATAACATAATTTTTTTATTATAGAAAATGTATAAATTTTTATACGTACATTATGATTGAGAGAATGACCTTTATGGTCATTAAATTATATATCATTTCTTTTATTTTCTTACTTTCTTTCCGGCCATAAGGAAAACTTTATTCAAAACTTTTTTATCTTATAATGGAAATCATGCATAAAAAATTGTTCCTTCTCCATTCTTAAACCGAAAAATTTATATAACATTTATGCAGACTCAGAAAAAAACAAAGAAACGAAAAAACCAAACAACAATTGCCACACCAACACAATATTCATTCATCCATATATTGTTGTTTACTTTGTAGTTACAACTGGTAAGTAGAAAAAATAACAACAAGACGGAAAATTTTATTCACTAAAGTGCACATTTTTTGGTTACTTTACTGCCCACATACACATTCTCCTCCCACACACACACACACACACACACACTCTTAACATAAAAGACAACATTCCCCTTCTAAAAAATGTACAGACGGTGCATAGAACTATGTCCGTTATGCCAAAAAATATCCATGAGTAACTTAGGGGTACGCTACCCTTGTTTGTATGCATAGACATATACTTTCACAAGAGATAGTTTTAAATATTTAAATAGTACAAAATATGGGAAAAACTTATTGTCGACGACTTAGAAAATACAGGGAGTCAAGAAAAAAACAAAAAAACAAAAAAAAAACAAAGAAAACAAAAAATACAAAACACAAAACTTCTCGGTAAGAAGTTTAAGAATTTTTAAAAATACTATTTGTTTTGCAAAAAAAAAAAAACCGATAACAAATATTTTTATTTAACAACTAAGGTAAATTATTATACGTACAGGAATATGTTAAAGAAACGCTCATTCTCCATAGAAACCGAAAATAATAACTTAAATTGAGAAAGAAAAACAAAGTGAGAAAACTACATTTGACTTAGGCCAAATCTTAAATACCCTCCACATCCGCAATGGTGGGCGTGGCATATATATACATGTTGCGCTCTCTAATAGTGTACTTATTACGTATCAGCTTGCAAGTTGGGTATGGATTTTTGTAAATTGTGGACGTGTCTATTATGCGGCCACGCCCATGGCACATTGATAAAATACCCCTCTTTAACTTAGTAAGTAACTTTTTGTGCCAGATAAAGCAATTTTCATCCATTGTGGGCGTCTCTGTTATTTGACCACGACCATTTTTTATACATCGATGAAGTAGGGGTAGTTGTAAATATGTGTATCAACTTCCAACTTCATGGCTCCTTTGTTGAGGCAATAAAACAGATTTTTGTCGATTGTGGGCGTGGATCTTGACAGAATTTGCCCATATTAAATAGCGATCTACGTGAAGAAACTTAAAATGTCTGTACAAAATTTCAGCTCAATATTTTAAAATTCACAACAATCAACAGACGGACATACGGACATACGGACGCACGAACATACATGTTCCACATGCCGTCTCAGTTTGATGCTTTTGATTATGATGGAGGATATTTTGTAGGGTCTCCGACGCCTTCTTCTGGATATTACAAACGGAGTGACAAACTGAGTATACCTCTATCTTATGTGAAAGGTATAACAAGTAAAAAAGTTATATTTGACCACAAGAGGGCATTAAGCATATTTTATGTGCAATATTATGCTCTTGCACTTTTTAATGTGAAATATTATACTTAAAAAAAAACAATTATTTCGTTTTTGTTAAATATTTTCAAGTAAGCGTGGTCGATCCTTTTAATTTTTAGAGGGATATAAAACAACCGCCTAAGGAATATATGGACCAATGTTTGACTCTTTATCTTGTATGTATACAGTTTTTAAGTAATACAAAAAAACTCATGAAACTCAACAAAACTGACTCTTCTTCAGTTTTTGCTTAATTGTGGACGCTTCCTTTGCCTAATTTCAACTTGCGTGCAAATACTACCAATATGTTTGCCAACTTTTTGTGCGATCGATAGGATGTTTATCACACACAGACTGTCCGTCTGATGGTCAAATCGTTTGAGAATTTGACGCTGTTCAAGAACATTTATACTTTGTAGAGTGTGTGGTGCTTCATTCTGGACGTTACAATCGCTTTGAAAAAGTCGTGGTGACTATCCCATCTAAATTTACCTGCTTTGATCAAACAAATGACGGGATTTATTTGGTTTTCAATGGAATAGGTTCCTTAGCTAAACATTACCCTACAAAATTTATATAAATATTTAAAAAAACTGCAACTTGAATACAATGTGAATTAAGGCATAAATATTGGACTAGTTGGAGAATTTTGTTCACTTTGTTCACTACTGTTACAGAAAATACCGTACAACTGTATTTCTATTACATAATTCGCATAAATTTTACTATTTTATTTTAAAGTCTTGTAGCTTTTCCGTGACAGTTTATTATTTCATTGTTATATGTTGACATACTTTGCGGGGTACCGCGCAAAATTTAATACACTTGAAGCTTATGTTGGTTGGCTTTATGGTTAAACTTAATATACCCCAAATACATATAGAAATACTATACTATACTAGTATACATTATTAAAATTTATTTTACATTTCGTACTTTGCCCCAACTCTAGCACCTTTTTAATAATCCCTTAACATACTTTTTAAAGGTGAGTGTGGCATAGAAAAAAGTAGAACTTGACTTGCATGTTGATAGGTTTATAGTTGAGTTAAAAGGTGAACAGGGAATATAGAAAGATGTGCAAAAAAGCATTCCCTACTTCTAAGTGCTATAAATATTGAATGTTTGTTAAACCACTTCTTGGCTGTATAGTTAAAGAAGTTTTAAGAAAAAGTTTCTTTTAACAAGTTTTTTAGTTTAAAAGAGAATTTTTAAAATCCTTAAAAACCCGTTCAGATTTCACGTAATGGGAATTCCTCAAAATCTACCATTTAAAATCCTTTTATAATATTCGAAAAAATATATTATTATTAGTTTTGAATAAAGGCTCTCCTCACATATATTAGGCAACCACTAATGTGTTTCCATTCTCTTCCTACCCACTTTTCAATTTAAACATTTTTTAAATACAACTGTTGCATATTATTTGGGTCAACAGTTACGACACAAGTTATTTGTAGAAACATTAGCTGAGCGGCTGCCACCATCTATGGCTTTGGTATTATATTACCACTAGTTTTTGTTATTGTTTTTTGTTTAGGTTGTCGTCCTTATTTCCAGTATAACCGTTGTTCACAAGTTAAGTGGTGATTATTTTGTGGTATAATAAGTTGCTTTTAACTTAATACTCAGTAATGGTTAACAGAGAAACAAGAAAACTCTTTTTGAAGGTTTCCTTTTACGGAACCATTTGATAATTAGTTGCGCTTTTTTTTGGCAGTAGATGAAATATATCGTAAAGATAAAGAAAAACAATTTCAAAGCCAACAAGTAAGAAAACTAAAGTTGGCTTAGGTCAAATCTTAATACCATTCACATCTACAATAGTGGATGTGGCAGGCACATGATTACGCCGTCTGGTAGCTTGTGTATTATGTTACATGTCAGCTTGAAAGTCGAGTTCTACACTGAGGTGGTTTTTGTAAATTGTGAGCGTGTTTGATATTCCTTACCACGCCCATTTTTGGCACATCGATGGAGGGGATAACTATAAATATGTGTACCAAATTTCAAGTTCATCGGTAAATTTTTACGGCAGATATATAAATTTTTATCGATTACGGTATTGTCTATTATCCGACCACGCCCATTTTTGGCTCATCAATGGATAAGTTAATTGGTAATATGCAAAATAAATTTCAACTTTATAGCTCTACTTTTGTGGCCGATACATAGATTTTTGTCGATTGCAGGCGTGGCTCTGGGCCAATTTTGCATATTTTAAATAGCGCGCAGAAACTAGAAGAGTCTGTACAAAATTTCAGCTCAAAATTTATGATCGTTAGAGGATACATGGACACGCGGACGTACTTATCTAGATCGATGCAGTTTTTTTATGCTTATCAAGAATGTGTATATGTAGGGTTTCTGACGCCTTCTCTTGGGTGTTGCAAATGGAATGACAAACTTAGTATACCCCCCATCTTATGTGGAGGGTATAAAAATATTATCGACAACAAAATAGATCAGTTAGATAACTAGGACAAACTTTTTTAATCCAAGTACCTACAAAACCCATCAAGTAATGTAGACACAGGAAAAAGGTTGCCTACATTTGGTCAGTGCTATATATATATGCACAGTTCCCTTTATCATATTAAAGTATAAAGTATAAGTCAAGTGTCAACAATTTTTTATTCTTTAGTTTTTTTTTTTTGGGCAATACAATTAATTTACGCATAATTACCTTTAATTTGAGCGCACTTAACGTCAACCCACTTATAAAACTCAAGGGAGCTTGATTTAATTGGTGATTTTTGACTTTTAATTAGCATGTACCCTGAATATGCTCTTCGTTAAAATAAAACCATGAGTATAGAGAGTAGAGGTGAAACAATGCAAAGCATTCAACTTAATGAACGGGTTGAGTTTGAAGGAAAATTTCCGGTATGCAGCACTTTAGCGGCTTAATAGTAATGAGAAAAAAGAAGCGAAAACAAACTTCACCATATGTGGCAAATATTGCTCAAGCATGGCAGTAAGGTTTTTTGGTTTTTTTTTGTTTTGTTTTGTTTTGTTTTGTTTTGTTTTGTTTTGTTTTGCACTTATTTTCCTACATTGACAGAAACGTACACACCAGCAAATTAAGCAGAAACATAGAATTTATGTGTGTATACTTTTGAACTCTTTAGTATGATTAAAAACAATAGCAGAGGAGTACGTAGTGAAAAGCTGAAGTGAAAGTTCAACGGCCTATTAACTTGATATATTGTAGTATTGTTAATGTATAAACACGAACTGGTTACTTTTAGGACCCTACCAGTGTGTGTTTTAATTAATTTTCTTTCCTTTTTATATATTTTCAGACGCCAAACCAGCGATGACCAGGAAAAGGATTTAATATCAAACTTTAATTCCTATTTAAAGCAAGATAGTTTTCTACAGCGTATAACAAATTTTAAACGAAAGGTGAGCAATTATGATAATTTTTTAAAAATTATAAAATAAATGATTTGATTGTATATATACTTCAACTAGAAGAAATCAAGGCATATCTTAAAGACATTTTGGCTGCGTAAAAATCCCCGTTACACCAACCTAAACAAAGAAGCTAAAGAAGACACGTAAGCAATTATTATAGTCATCACTATTTTGGCTAACAAACTTGGAAGAAAGTTCAACTAACTTGACATTAATTAAATAATTTTATTTTTGTTTTGCTTTTGCTTATTTTTATAGCTACATGGATATACAATTGCAAAATTTAGATGTAGGCAATCTTCTGCTGAACTCCAATCCTGCCCAAGATGAGACTTCCGTTAACTATTTAGCCAATGGCAGAGCAATGTCACGCGGTAATTCTTCTTTAGATCTAGAATGGGAACATGAATACACGCAATTGACCCAATTTGAACCGTTCCAAAATAATCAGAAAATACCATCCTGCGAATTAATAAATCACCCAAATAGTGGCTCAATTAATGAAAATGAGCACGAAGCTTCGTTAACTTCAGTGACTTCATTAACATCTTTAACTGGCAGTCATTATGATTTCCCGTGCATAAGTAGTAAAGAAAGACCGTCACAATCAGGCTCAAAACAACGTTTGAATCGTGGACGATTAACGCGCAATTCCTCTCACCAATCCTGGTCTCATCTGTCAACACCCGAATCTTTAGAATGGGATATAGATGAGGAGCAGCGAGAACAATTGACAATGGAAGATGACAATTTAGATGATGAAACTTTAAAATTATTGCATCAAATTGAACAGTTGAAGAATCGAGTACTTTGTGAAACGGGCGATACTTTATATAATGACTTTAAAATAGATTGTGACCACCCAAAGGATATATTGGAGGGCATTAATGATAATGATTATTCAACAACACATTTAAGCATAAATAATAATGATAATTGTAAAAGGCCTTACTTTCAATGGTTGGATAGTGATAGCGAAAATGGCAATTGTAGTTGATTGCTTACAGAAAGCAACCGTTACAAAGGAAAGCACTTATGGGAAAATTGAATGTAGATTCTACAAAGTGAGAGTTAGCCTTTTAGGGTTATATGAACATTTGTATACATATAGTAAGTGAAAACTTATCTTAACAAGTGCCTAGAAACAATAGTTAAAGCAGCAAGTATCAAGTTCGGTTTAGATATGATGTAATTGTAAATGTTAGATTTTGAAAGAGTAGGATTATGCTTGTTATTACGTATACGTAGGAAAGCTTACAATAGAGAAAGTGACGTTATTGTTAAGAATATATACAAAAAAATATTAACATTAGTTTTAAGGGAAATATGTCCTAAACATTTCGTTTCATAAACTTCGCATATCAATTTGGTCTAAATCGTAGTGCTTGCTCATGGCTATAAGCAATAATGTATACTGGGTTTATTTCTCGGCAGATACATCTTTTTATGGAAGTGTTTAAAATAAACCCCTTTTCAGTCCAATCACATATAAATGTACATCCGCAAATTGTACGCAATCATATTCAAAAACTTATCTTCTTTCCCCCCGTCAACTAGTTTTACTCAATATATTACATTTATGTATTACAGACTACAAAAGATCCTTTCAATAAAATACAGAATAATTACTTAAGTAAGTAATTTTAAAAAAACCAGATGCTTTTTTTATTCAAAAGCTTGTGCAGTTAAAGATAAATGTTAGGTATAAAAAAAAACGGGAGATAACAAAATTAATTAAACTACGAAAATGGCATTCGTTTCGTGCTAATATTGTTAAAAACAAATTGTAATTGTATGAATTTTTTTTTTTTTATTAGCCGAAAATTTTCTTGGACAAAGTCCCCAACAAGCCAGATGACTGTTCCTGTTCAGCTGGTACCTCGATTTTCTAAAATAATTAACAATTAATTGACTATTAAGAAAGATTTCATTAAAAACTTACAGCCTTCTGTGAGGCATTCCATTGATCATCATCTAGCTGCTGCTGATATTGTTGTCTACCGCTATAATATGTGTGAGGTTGTTGGTACTGTTGTTGTTTTTGTTGTTGGTATGAAAATCTATCATTGAAATTTTCAACTTGTTGTGTCTGTTGACCGAAATCTTCATCTTCCTCTTCAAATTGTTGCTGTTGCTGTGTATCATCGTGTTGCATGGTGCCATAAGGATGCTTAGCCGGCGCTCTATAATTGTATTCTTTTCGAGAATATCTTGTACCGACACTGGTGCCAGCACTACTCATTACCGGATTCTGATAATGTGGTGCGGGATCACCCGATGTTTCAGCATTTGGCAGTGGATTTAGTGCTGCGTGACCCTCGAGGCCCGGTTCTCCTACTTCAGTTTCTTCATAGACATGTGGCGGTTGATCGCCTCTATCCTTAGATAACACTAAAGGGGGAATTCCGGTACGATTGGTGGAACCGTAACCACTCTCATAACCGTCCCAATTAAAAGGTAAACGTCCCTGACATAACAGATAGTATTTGCGTCTCCAATTCAACAGTTCCTCACCACTTAAACCACTTTTACGTTCCAATATATCCATACGTTGCGCTTCATTGGCACCCCAAGCTATACGCTCTTGCTCCGAGCTGAACTTTTTATGCATTACATAGGTTATATAACGTAGTTCTTTATCTCTAAAATCTTGCAATTGATTCAAATTCATTTGGTAATACGAAGCCAAATGTTGTAAACGTTGAAATTCTTGTATTTGCCAATCTTTTAAAGTTTTCGCCGTGATACCGTATTTGGCGGCCAGACTATTAATAAAAGATTCCTGCTTTTCCCATTTAAGCAAATCGTGTATAGTATAACTTTTATCTCTAATGAAATTGTACAAACGATCTCGTTCACTGCGTTGCCATGGTTCGACACTTAGCAATTGCGTTCGATCTAGCAGACCTTCACGATACATTTTATTAATTTCAATGCGTTGAAAGGGAGCTAATTGGTCTAATTGACAACCATAACGTCTGGCTAGCTGTTGTTGGAAGGCCAAATCATTAGCTATGAATTCCAAGAACTCTTCCTCCGTTATTGTCAGTTCGCCTGCTATAGCTCTTAAGCGTTGGCGCTCTTGTTCTTGCCATCCTCTCGAGCTGGAGGTCTGATAACCGTAATCCCTGATTAGTTCCAGGTTTTGTAGGCGCCTTAATTCATTACGTATCCAAAGTTCCAGTTCCTCTATAGTAATTTGATATTCATCGCAATACCGATTTAGACTATTCCTGTCACCCAATATGATTTGTTCCCATTGTTGTAAAGTTCGACCCGGTTGTCTTAAAATCATTGCATATAAAAGTTCCTTTTGAGCTTTTTGCCAATCTGTTAAATTTTCACTAATAATCTTACGCTGATCTAACAGTCTTTGCAATTCTTGCTTATACCAACTTTCAATTTCTTCGACAGTTAAGTGATACTTGTTGGCTAATTTTTGTACGTGATCACGATCATTTTTTAGATGTCGTTCCAATTCTTCAATGGACCATTGCTGCTGTTTGCGCAGCTTATCATTTATAAGATTTTGAATATAGTGCTGTTCTGCGGTATGCCATTCTTCTACAGTTACGTGCTTTTGAATGTAACCCTGACGAGACAAGTCCTCGGCTGCTTGTCGTAACCACGTTTCAATTTCTTCTACAGTGATATTATACTGACGAGCAAATTGTTCCCAACGTGGCCGCTCTCTACTTAGATAGCTTTCAAAGTCTGACCACGTCATAGGCTTAACTTGAGCTATAGCCTGCAAATGAGCTTTCGTTTGTTCTTTCCACATTTCTTCGGTAGTTAGTGGTCTTTGTGCTGGCCTAGTAGCAGTTGTCCCTTGTGTTTGCCAACTTGTGGGGCGATTAGTTTGACTGATTTGACTGGTCCAGCTGCTGTGATGCTCATAACTTGATCTACCTGGTGCTACTACCAATCCCAATAGTTGTAAACGAGCACCTTCCTGCGCTACCCACGACTCTATTTCTTCCACAGTTACTTGATAGTCTTGTGCTATACGCTGCAAACGATCTTTGTCACGTTTAATAAAAGCTTCCAAATCTTCAGTAGATATAGCTTTATTTTGTTGTCTTAACCAATCTTGCAGGCGTTGGCGTTCCATTCTCTGCCATTGCGTAAGCTCTTCAACATGAACTAATCCAGAATTTTGAAGACGTTTCAATTCATCCTTCATCCATTGTTCAATCTTTTCCACATTCGTATTGTGCTCGTGTGCTAAACGTTGTAACCGAGCCATGTCCCGTTGCAATTGTTGCTCGAACTCTTTGGTGGTAATGTCATGCTCTTTTTGCAAGCACAACCTAATCAATCGTGTTTGTTCCTCTTCTTGCCATTTGGTTAGATTCTCTACTTGTATATGCCCGGTAGTTTTTAGATTTAACAGTTGTTGCTTTAACCATTTTTCAATTTCATCCACACTGATGGCATATTGTTGGGCTAATTGTTGTAAACGTTCCTGTTCTTTCTTCAATTCCAATTGAAACTGTACGTATGTTAACCGTTGATTTTCTTGTATCAATTTCTTAAGTCTCTCTAATTCAGCTGCTTGCCATGCCGCCAATTGTTGGATTTGATCTCCCGATTCTTTGCGTAATTTGTGCAACTCCCTAATCATCCATTCTTCGATTTCATTAACACTAATGCGGTAATGATCGGCTAATTGATTCAAATGGATACGATCGTCGAGCAATTTCTTTTCATACTCCTCGGTAGTTAGCGAATTTTTATATTGATTAATTAACTGTTTAATATATTCGCGTTCCTGTAATTGCCAAGCTTTCACAGTTTCTATTTCAAATTTACCTTTCACCTTGAGGTCGTTTATTACTTTTTTAATATATTGTTCAACTTCATTGACGCTGACACGATATTGACGAGCCAAATTCATGAGGAAGGCGCGATCTTGTTGTACTTTACGTTCGAAATCTTCGGCAGTAATGCTGGACTGTTGCTGCAGTAAGGTGAGGATACGTTGTTGCTGTGCTTTCTGCCAAGCCGTCATTTGCTCAATGTTTAATTTACCCTGATGCTGTAAACGGTCAATTTCTTTCTGAATCCATTTCTCAATTTCCTCTACGGACGTATGATACTGAAAAGCTGTTCTTTGGATATGATCTCTATCTTGCTTTAGGATCGCTTCGAATTCTTCGGCGGACAATTGTTTATATTGTTTAAGTAAAGCATCTAGTCGCTCACGTTCCGCTATTTGCCAGGCGGTTAGATTATTAATCTGCAATTGGCCTTCATCTCTTAAACGCGCCAGTTCTTTTTTCATCCATTTCTCAATTTCCTCTACCTGAATTTGGTAGTCCCGCGCCAATTGTTCTAATAATTCTCGATCTTGTCTAAGCCTTTGTTCAAGTTGTTCGGTCGAGTGATATTGTTCCTGAGTAATGCGCTCCAAATAGCGACGTTCCACTTCCTGCCAATTAGTTAATTTTTCATTTGGTTTCAATAAGCCCATGCTAATGAATCTTTTTTCTTCATTCTTCACCCATTCTTCTATTTCTTCAATTTGCACATTGTGTTGCATAGCTAAAGCTTGTAATCGTGCTCTATCCTCTAAAAGCCATTTGTGAAATTCTTCTACAGTAAAGTCTCGTTCTTTGACCATGTTGGTTAAATTACCGCGCCATTCTGCCTGCCAATCTTTCAGTTTTTCTAATTCAATGAGACCTTCCTCCTGTAGTCTTTTAATTTCTTTTTTAATCCACTCTTCGATTTCTTCCACTTTTACTTGATGCTGGTGGGCCATGCTGTATAGATGTACTTGATCTTTTTGTATTCTTTCTTCCAATTCCTTGAGTGATAAGTTATTTTGCTGTACTAAGGCCATGAGACGGTCACGTTCAATCTGTTGCCAATTATTGAGCTCTTCTTGTATTTTTAGCAGACCCAAACTTTGCAAACGTTCACTTTCGGTTTTAATCCATGTTTCTATTTCGCGGGTTTCTACATTGTACATATTGGCTAAATCTTGTAAACGTTGTCGATCTGATAGTAATTTTCTTTCTAGCTCTTCAATGGTTAATTTGTTATCATGAACTAATTGGAATATAAGATCACGTTCCTGCTTTTGCCATTCTTGCAGATCTTCCACTTTAACCAAACCTTGACTTTGTAAACGTGACAGCTCTTTCTTCAACCAATCTTCAATTTCAGAAACCTGCAAGCGATATTTTGCAGCCAATTCATTTAAGTGAGACTGATCACTTTTAATTTTTAGCTCCAATTCTTGAACAGTAAGCTCATTTTGTTGTACGATACTCAACAAGCGATTGCGTTCCTTTTGTTGCCAATCAGCCAACTCCTTTTCTACTTCCTTTAAGAGACCCTCATTTTTGAGACTACTTAACTCCCTTCTCAACCATTCTTCTACTTCGGTTACTTGGACCTGATATGTTTTAGCCAAATCTTCCAACCTTTGACGATCGTTGATAATCATAGACTGGAATTCTTCTATGGTTAAATCATTTTTCGTTACCAACTTCTTCAGATTTTCATGTTCCCGTTGTTGCCATTCCTTTATATTCAATTCGAATTGACTTTGTCCCTCACGCTGCAATCGTTCCAGTTCCGACCGTTGCCAATTCTCTAGCTCTTCAATACTCACATGATACTTTTTAGCCAAAGTCTCTAAATACATACGATCACGGGCCAATTGATTATCAATATCGCCTATAGAGCCTTGATGTTGTTTTGCAATACTTTCTAGACGTTCACGTTCTGCCCTCTGCCATTCGGTAATGCGTGTCATTTCACTACGTTGATCATTAATGATGCCACTTAAGCGGGCCAGTTCACCTTTTAACCATTTTTCCATATCTTCCACGTTACCGCGATATTTGGTGGAAAGATCACGCAATTTTTGCTGATCCATTTTAATAGCATTATGCAATTGTTCAATGGTAGCATTGTGTTGTCTTATCAATTCTTCCAGACGCTGTTGCTCGCTATTATGCACCAAAGAGTCTGATGAGAGTCTGGGACGCGACATCATTGAATTATTTTGATCATTAAAGTATATGTATAGTCGAGCCAATTCATCCATTTGCCATCTTTTAAGCTCCTCGACAGGTATACGATATTGTGTAGCCAATTGGTAAAGCTTATCTTGATTTTCAAGTTGCCAACGTTCCAATTCTTCACGCGTAACACTATTCTGATGTATGAGCCAATCTAAACGACCTCTTTCCATTCGTTTCCATGGGGCATCATCAGTAGTTTGCACTTGATATTGACCCAACAATACTCTATAACGTTCCAGCTCTTTACGGTGCCATTCCTGAATATCTTCCAATGTAGTATGGTAACGTTGTGCCAGAGCCATTAAACGTTCTTCCTGTTGACGTTGCCAGGCTTCTAAGCGTTGAGGACTGGTAGCCCCTGAAGTCAAAAACCAGAAGAATCTTTCACGTTCCTCACGTTTCCAATCGTCATCTTTGGGTACAGACCATTCACCAAAAGGTCGCTCCGTATCATATACAAGCTTTCCATCTACCCACTTTTTATGACTCTCTGAACCCTGCACCAAATGGGTACCATCCGGATTTGAGATGGTCGTTTTGTTATACCGTCTAACTGTTACGGTGGAACTAGAGGTTCCAGAGGTTCCAGAATTAAAAGTAGGTGCGTAAACCTGACTGGCACTATCAAAACCACTGTACGGTGTTTGAGTATCTGGTTCAACAGGGATGCGTATCGGAGGCTTATAAGCGGGGGTATTAGCTGTCCAATCACTATTTAAATTGACCACAGGACGATAACCCATTACACCGGGTTCCATATTTTCGCGCACCCAGTCCCCTAATATAGTCTTTTTACGTGTAAGTGTAGTGGTACTTCTATCAGAGTGAGGCTGCAAGTAACCAGTGTTCGGAGCTGTAACCATAGTACTCGGAGTATAAATAGCGGATGATGTATAACCAGGCATAGCGTTCGTAGTAATAACAGTGCGATTCCTCTTAATCATCTGAACGTAGGGATTTTCAAACGTACCCGTACCAGAAGTCTTATGAGCTTCTGTCTCATTCCTATGTACCACATACGTTTTGCCATCAATCACTTTCACTTCTGGTGGATAATTGTAATTTTTAACCTCATCATAATTGTTTAAATCCCTGGGTTGATATTGACCCAAATCCAACGATTGTTGTTGGCCATAGTCCATATCATGTAGGGCCAATGGTTGTAATGTTTCAGCTGCCTTCCATTCAAAGAAATTCGGCTGTGCTACCGTATTATAGCTAAGTGTACCTCTGCGCATATCATAAACTAACTGTTCACTGACAGTGCGACATAAAGCATCCAATTCTCCCGGAGTTTTGCCAGTTAAAGTTATTATACTTTCTGTGGAAGAAAAAGACATTTCTTCAACATATATGCGAACAGAATAAAAGCAAAAACGCTTTATTTACCAGGCCAAGGAGTATAATGCATGCTATAGCCAGTCGTACTACCTGTTGACATACTATTATATTCTTGCCGCAAGCGATTGGCAAAATGTCGTATATCGTTTAAATTTTGATAAGCCCATGAATTCAATGTACAACAAGATTGACTACCAGCTGAAGAGTATGTCTGGGAATTGGCAGAAGACGAGCCGTACTGGGATGTAGAGGACGAAGAGGAATAAGCAGTAGAGGCACTATAACCATGATTAGATCCATAACCAGGATACGTACGTTGTTGTTGAACACCATAGCCTAGAGCGTACTGACCGCTCACTAGGATTAATGAAAGGCAAATAAGACCTTTCATTTCTTCAAAATAGAAAAAGAAGAAGAAGAAGAAAAAAAAGAAATTTAGAAAGATTTTGGAAAAACGTACAATATTCCACCTATACACCTACTTAGCCTCAATAAAAGAAGCACTTAAAAGAAAAAACAACAACAAAAGCACCAACAGGTACAGCAATAAACAAAGATTGTTTAATGCTCTTCATTCATTTCCACATATACGGCAGCACATACGCGTGAGTGTTTCATTACACGTGTACACACACATCTATAAAAAACGAAATAATCTCATACTCGCACATACCTATATACCCGTACATGTGGCTATGTCAATGGTATTATGGGCTATTTAATGGTGGTGTGGTGGTAGTGATTCTATTATATAATATTAATGATGTGTCTGCGGGATGCCTTTGTAAACATTTGCATACGCCTTAAGCTTAACTACCTGAGAACCGAACAACGCAACACAACACAACACAACACAACACATATTATACGAATGCATCGATTGTATGAATGAATTAACTTGACTGATTTGACAGTTTAGGAATTGTTACAGAACACATATATACGTATGTAAATAATCAGCATGATGCATTTATTTGTGACGTCATTTGCAATATTTAAAAAATTGTATATTTTTTATATTTTTTTTTTTGTGTAGGCGTTTTTTTTTGGGAAAGAGAGAAATTTAAATTATTTATCCCTATATATAATGGATGCAAAGATATAAAAAAATTACAAATTTTTATACTCAGCACCACTTATGGCAAAGGATATATTGAGTTCGCAACTCCTAAACGGCTAATGTCACACTCTCCTTCAATTATACCGATCGATTCAATATCAAAATCTGAATCGATTTAACCATGTCCGTCTGTCCGTAAATGTAAATTTGTACGCATTTTTGAGATATTTCGTACAAAAGCATGTATTGGCTCAAAGAGGAACACCATTGAAAATGTACCGGATCGGACTATTTTTAGAACCCCTCCCCATATAAGGTCCTATTAAAATGGAAGTCATTATATGGCAAAAAATCGCAATTCTTAATATTATTGGACAAGATTTAATGAAGAATAGTTATTTGGCTTCATATTTAGCTGGAGCAAATTTGGACCCGATCGGATTATTTTTAGAACCCCTTTTAATGATAATTCACGAAGTAACTTATATGACAGAGAGAGTGTAACGGATTCAACTAAATTGACCTGACTAATTGTAGCATAATTTAAGGAGCTAAGTAGTGCAGGGTATTTTTACTTGTTAAAATATATATTTTAAATAGGATATAAAGAACATAAAAAAATTTTTAAAATGATCAAGCACAGGTGTACAGTTGAACATATTTTATTATTCTTTTATTTTATTTTTTATTTATATTTTTAGCGATTTAATTTTTTTTAAATAATTTAGTAATAATTTCCGTTTGTTTGATTTGTTTTAGACGATTCTTGATTTATTTGTCTTTTTTAATCTTAACATTTTTTTTTTACATAATTTTAAAATCAACTTTTTGAACTTTATGAAATGTTTTACTAGTGATAAGACCAAGACATCTACACGTTTATTTGAGGATTTTCGTAGATTAATGGAATTGCTTTCATACAAACACAAAATAACGTAGTATCATCACAATATTGAACACTTCTTATCTATATGGAATACATATGTATGTACACTGAGTACAATCCACAAAAAAAAACTTGTGTACTTATTCATATATAGGGAAGCAAAATTTCAAAATTCTATATGTCTGCCACAAAATTGATCTATTTGATTCATAAACTTATAATTATCCCATTCAACGATGTGCCAAAAATAGTCGGATAACAGACACCACCCGCAATTTACAAAAAACCGTACCCAGCGTAAAACTCGACTTGTACGTTAATATGTAATACGTAGAATACGTTAAGACGGAATTTTTGTAAATATCATTCCTGCCAAACGGATTCATATAGTCATATAGTAGACACTAATTCTTGACGCCATTTTCAAAGAATGGGACTATGAAACTTTCAGTAAATTATATATTTAAAATTTTATTTAATTATTTTTTATTTATTTTATTTATCATATATTAAATTATTTTTTTATTATTATTACAAAAAATTTCTCTATTTAATTAACTATTAATTACTTTCTTTTCTCTTTTACGCTTTGATGCTATACTTGTTCTACTCTCACCACATAATGCACCAAAAATTTATTTAAATATATTTCATATATTTCAATAGATTATAAAAAATATTTTTTTTTCAAAAAAATATTTCTTTTTAAATCATAATACTCACTCACTTTTTTCTTACTTCTTTTCTTATTAATTGTTTATAGATTATTTTAAAAATGAAAATAAAAAAATTAATTCCCTTTAAAAAGAATTTCTCAAGCAAAGAAACTCTTACAAGTATTGTTTTTTTTACATATACATATATATAAATGTTATATCCTTAAAACACTAATGAACACAATAATCATTAATAGAACAATGAGTGGTTTATATGTGTTCTAAAGCAACCGATCCATGCGCGTTCGTTGCAAAAACTCAACTAGCTAACGATGTACACGATCACCGCGCAATATATATGAAAATGAAATCAATGAATGAAATTTATAACAAAAAGTACTGACTTTTGAGAATATTGAGTGACACCGTGTAGGCCACAGACTAGACATAAAGCGGAACTTGATTTTTTACTTCACTCTCCGTTACGTACGAGTACGTATAAAGAGAATAAAGAACATGTTGCAAGTTACTAAATAATCACCAAAATTTGTACAAATGAGTTTCGAAGTACGTTCCTTTTAAATAAGCTTAGCTTCTACATATATTATTAAAAAAACGAGAGAGAAAGGGAGAACATTTTCAATTATTATATTATCAGTGTTTTTTTAAGATTTGGAATAACTTTTCTTTTGAGATGGAAGAAAATAGAATATAAAAAAATTTTTAAGTTAATGAAATGAATTTGCTTAAAAATTTGTTATTTATGAAAAAAAAATCAAATAAAATTTTAGTGTAGGTGTGGGTATGTAAGCTGGCCATGAATCGTATGATTTTTTTTTAATACTCATTTTTTATTTAAATGTCATTTTTGAAAAAGCATAATTAGTCATATATAGATATAAATGATTTCAATTTAATAAGCGGTAAATTTTTTAGTATTTTGTAAAGATTAATAAATCGAGATATTTAATTTAAAAAAAAAAGGAGACCAACGAATTTGAATTAGTTTCTAGATTAAAATGTTCTAAAAACAAAACGATCGAATAATTAGACCCCAAAATAACACTCTTAAGAAAATTTAACACTCTAACGGAAAATTTAATACGCACATCTTTGTAGCCTCCACTTGAAAACGAGTCCCAACTTATTATGCGTATATTATAAAAGTTATTCATAGAATATATTCAGATATTGTCGAAAACTATGCAAAGTACTATCTGCGCATTCAGCCCATTACATGGCGCATGTGATCTTTTCTGAAGGTACCTTTTTGAGGACGTAATTACAGGTCAAAGTAGACCCAAAATGAATTTTTCCCGATTTTAGGACAAATTTTCGCGGAAACCTTACGAGAGAGAAAAAGTCTAAGTAGAGAGTAAGATTGTAAGTAAGAAAGTAGAGAAGAAGCGTCTTTTTTTTTTTGCTGTAGGTGGAAAGCAACGAAATCTGGACGTGCGGGACTCTAACTCGCTAAAACCATCTTTGCGTCAATACCCACTCTGCGGTACCACCATAATGTAGTTCATCATAGAAGGGAATGTCGTTGGATCGACCTTTTACTGGCTGTGGCGATACCTAGAGCGTCTTACTGAGTATGTTTGAGTATGTTTTGACGTGTTGTACAGCATCACTTCTCACTTAGGTTATAGGTTTTCAGATACTAGCTACGTCAGTAGTATCACTTGAAAAGGGAGAGGGCAAGGTTGACATTAAAAAATTTATATAATAGAAATATAGGTGCCACATTCGACGATGCAACGAAACGTATACGCGTCTAATTTATGGCCAATGTATGACATGAGAGTGACACGCCTTGCAACACAAGGGCCAGTGTCTGACCCGCGCATCATAAGCGCGTAAACTCTGATCTAATGATTAAACAAATACTCTTTTTTTATTACAGATAATTTATGTAAACTATTTCCAAGTGTTTATTTTATATCAATAAAGAAAACTTCAGCATTAGATCACTTGCTGTAAAATTATTACTAATAACATTATTATTCATAATAATAATAAAAAAATACAAAAGCAACAACAACAACAACATCTAAACCGGTTCATCTCCTATTAAAGGGTTTAAAAACAAAACTGTCATTTAAATTAAATCCAAATGTGTAAAAAAATATCATTGAAAATTATTTATAAAAGAAAAAAATTGCTTAAAAAACGCAAGGTCGGGTTATAAACTACATTAAAAATACAAGTGTGTAAAAACAGATTTAAATATAAAAACAATACGTTTCAAGATAAGCTTAAAGAAGAGGTCAATAAGAACAGCATCTTTAAGAATACGTGAGATAATTTCTAAAAATATTAACACTTTACAGTACTCATTTTTGAAGGAACCCATTACCGGCCTCCTCTAAACCAATGTCCATTAAATGACGGGGGAGAACAACACATAAAAGACTTTATGTGCAATGCATTGAAATGTTTCTAAATTATATGTGACATGTGACAAGATTATTAAAAGTATGTGTGCTGATGGTGATGACGATGTTGGAAAAAACCTTAACTCAATAAATAAAAGTGAAGGGTGGGAATATGACTTATTCTTAAAATAGGAAAAAAAATAGTTGAAACATCCAATACTAAAATCCGTGTTCTTGCTTTAAACATACATTGTTTAGACAAGCCGGTTGCGTAAGCGAGGTGTCATTTTAATAACGACCTATTTGTGAGCATCGCATGTCGTAAACACTTATACACATGCTATCATCTTAGGCGACACTGGAACCTCTTGCAACTAAATCTCTTCTTAAATGTGAATTTAATTATTTCATCAGTTCTCCTTTTCAAGCACTTTTCTAAATTCCTTCATTATAGAATATAATATTGTTTTTTATTGTTATACCTACCACCTTAGGGAAGGGGGTATATTCATTTTGATCATCCGTTTACAACACATCGAAGGAAGCCTCGGAGACCCCACAAACCATATATATTCTTAATCAGCATGGAAAGAGAAATCGTTTGAGACATGTTCGTCCGTGTATCCGTGTGTCCGTCCGTGATTATAAAAGGTGGAGGGTATTTAGGCTTTGGTCTTAACCGAACTTTTCTTTCTTGTTTTATTTTTTATTTATTTATTTATTTAATTATTTATTTATTTTATTTTATTTCATTTATTTATTTATTTATTTATTTTTTTTTTTTGTTTGGAGGTTTTACTGTATTTGTGGAATATTGTTCATGAACATGAACGCGAATAACTTCTGAGGTCATTTCCACAACTATCTCTCTCTCTCTCTCTCCCACTGTGTCTGGCTTAATACACTGTATGTACATATAAAAATACGAAGAAGAAGAAGACGACGTAGCGTACATATAAAATCTATAACAATAATAATAACGTACGAAATATATTTACGGCTATAAAAAATGAATCAGTAGCACAAGTAATACTTTTATGTGGGTACAGAATATAAACATTTTCATATACAGGGTGAGGAAAAACGTTGAAAACTCTCGAATAGAATTTAAATACAAAAATTATTGAATTAAAAGGTTTTGTATCTTGATCCTTCCTAACCTCTAACCTCTAATCCAACAATATTTGCACACAAAGTTTTTTCTCGAAAAAGTTTCCATCTTTTTCCTCACGCTTTACTTATGACACGTAATTGTTCTTAGGATGCACTTATAAATTATGTAACGTGTTTTATGGTACCGTTAGCAGAATTGTTGTTGTTAATGTTGTTAATGTTACTTTCATTCTATATACATATACAAGTAAATTGTACGTAAAGCTGGCAAGAGATGTAAGTGAATCATTCATTTTCAAGGTCATTCTTTAATCATCATAATCATCATTCAATTACTGTGTTTATCTCCCGCCATCACATGTTTTATTTGTTTAATAACATTTATAAAACTAATAAAAATACTCGTAGAAGATGTTTGCTTTTGATGTGTGGGTACACCTCATGAAAGTTTAAACGCGTTCGTGTAGAAATTTTTTTTAATTATAACATTCATGCAGTCTTCATAATGGGCAGCACCAACAATTGCTTGATTACGCGTAAAGGAAATAGGAAGTGTTTCATTTTTCTTTTTGCATTTCATTCACCACCATTCCAAGTGGAATTCAAAACATGCTTTTTTGGCAAAACTATTAATAAGTATACCGTTTTAATTCTTTTAAATCTATACATGATATTTTTTTACCCAGAAGCCTTCTCTGCAAACCCTTCATTCTTCCAACTGGAATTCAAAGGAATCGATTTTCTTACGACACTTGAAAAATTGAAACTTTTTACAAATTTATATAATTTATCATTTTATTAAATGTACAATAAATCATGTCTTTATTTTATATATATAGAAAAAAAAAAGAAAAACTTTACTGAGAATAAATTCTCTAGCAAAAGATTTTCATTTCATTTCTCCTAAACACTTTATTAAACCAATTAGAATTTAAGTAGTTGAAAATCTTTTTACTTTATTTTATATAATTTTCCAAAACATTTCTTTTATATATATATTTAAATTCTTTAGTTGTTTGTAACGAAGCACAGCCGTTTTTACAGAACTATTGTAAGGAATAAAATTTTCATCAATTTACCGCTTAAAACGCAGTTTAAAGAGTTGCCATATTAAAATATTAAACACATGCAAAAAGTAAACAATAAGCAGCTGTTTATTTTATCTCTGTTTTTTTTTAAATACAGCTTAACAATAAACACACGTCAGTTTTTAAAACATTGTCTGCGTGGTTGGGTAGGTGAAAAAATTTGAACAGATTTGAAAAATATACGAAAAAATTCCTTGTGCATTATGTTCAGTGATTTTAAATTTATTAAACTTGCAAAAAAAATAATTAAATTAATTATAAAGTAGTAGTAATAAAAAAGTTTTTAAATATTATCGTAATTTTTGCTGGGAGAGAGACAAATATGACGAAAGAAAGACGCAAATCTATAATCAGGGACTCATTAACTCCGCTGGCTGTGGAGTCGGAGGCTTTTAAAAATCATATTAATGTAATAAGCAGTAACAAATTATTATTGGAATCGGAACAACAACAACAAGAAGTGCAAACTGTTCTCATATTACAAATTAAATATCATCATTTGCTAATCGTGTTAAGTGGCATACTGGGGGCGTTAGGATTCCTTATTTTACAAACGATATGTTTGGGTAAACCAGCTAAACAAATACAACACTTGCCAACCGAGAGTTTCCTACAAGTGCGTGATGATTTTGCTGTGTATTTAGGTACGCGGGATGAGGTGGGACATTTTACATCTCAAGCTTTAAAGAGATTTTATGATGAGAATGGCGCTGAACTGATATTTGGAAATAAAGATGAGGCCAATATTAATGAAGCATTAAGTTCATTACGGTCGGCCGTGGATATGATGAAAGCTGGTAAAACGGATAAAGCGGGCCGTCTATTTGAACATGCTTATGCTTTGGCCCCCAAACATCCTGAAGTGTTGTTGCGTTATGGCGAATATTTAGAACATTCTCGACGCGATATTGTTTTGGCAGATCAGTATTACTTTCAAGTGAGAGTGCCATAAAAATATATATTAAAATCATTCCAACATTCTTACTCTTTTTTCGTAGGCTTTAATAATGAATCCCAGCAATACGGAGGCGTTAAGTCATCGTCAACGTACCGCTACCATAGTGCATACGTTAGATGAAGGGCGTTTAATTGAATTGGACAGTAAACGTGACGCTTTATCTGCCATACACGAATCCAATGCTGCTCTACGTAGAGCCAAAAAAGAAGCATATTTTCAACACATCTATCATTCCGTAGGCATTGAAGGCAACACAATGACTTTATCTCAAACTAGATCAATATTAGAAACCCGTACAGCCATCGATGGCAAATCCATAGACGAACATAATGAAATATTGGGTTTAGATCTGGCCATGAAGTTCATCAATGACAGTTTAGTGAACAAGTGCGTTTAGTTTATATTCATAAAATATATTTTCATGCTTAATTTTTTTTTTTATATTTTTTTTGTAATTCTAGAATGGAGATAACTTTAAAAGACCTGTTAGATATACATAGGCGGGTGTTGGGTCATGTGGATCCTATTGAAGGTGGCGAGTTTCGTCGTTCTCAAGTGTATGTGGGCGGGCATATACCACCTGGGCCCGGTGATTTATCCATATTGATGAGACATTTCGAAAATTGGCTCAATTCTGAGCAAGCCTTAAATCTGCATCCGATCAAGTAAGAGATTTGTTTAATGATCTTTATACAGTATTTCTAAACAAAATACTTGAAAGACAGAAAAAATTATATAAAATGTTTCTCCAAAAGGTTGGCTGCTTTGGCACATTATAAGCTAGTCCATATACATCCATTTGTCGATGGCAATGGGCGTACCTCGCGTTTATTAATGAATACGCTGCTCATGCGAAATGGTTATCCACCGGTCATAATACCCAAACAACAAAGGTACGAAACAAAATAAATGAAAATTAGGATTTATAAAATATTTTTTAAAATACAGGCACAAATACTATCAATACTTACAAATAGCCAATGATGGCGATGTGAGACCGTTTGTACGCTTTATTGCTGAATGCACTGAAAAGACTTTGGATTTGTATTTATGGGCTACCAGTGATTTGCCCCAACAAATACCGATGCTGGCACAAACTGAAAATACTTTAGCTAATATTGAACAGTTATTGGTTACACCAACAAATTCAGATAGCATCAGCTCAACAGCAACAACAACAACAAAAACGAAAATAAAAATCTCCACGACAAGCCAATGGCTTGCTTCAGATGATCTAGACTTTTTTGAATCCGGTTCCGGTTCCGAAGCAATTTCCTAGCAGTGCTTTTATTATCACTTGTTCACCGTTACTAGCATATCTTATTTATTTACAACACAAACGTATTTCTTAGGCCAAACGCTTCTAAACTGACTGTGATTGATAAACTAAAATTTATATGTTTGTACATAAATAATAAACAAATCAGGCATTAATTAGTTAAAAGAAAGTAAAAATGGAAATAGTATAGTCGGTCAAGACCGACCACCAAACACCGTGCACCAATTGATGTATCCATTATAACAGGATGGGGAGGGGTTCTAAGAATGGTCTGATTCTATCCATTTTCAATAGTGTTCTTCTTTTGGCCAATACATGTCCTTGTACCAAGTTTCATCAAAATATCCCAAAAAATGCGCACAAATTTACATGGACAGACGGGCGGACATGGTTAAATAGATTCAGATTGATTTTGAATCGATCGGTATAATTGAAGGTGGGTGTGGCATTTCCCGTTTAGAAGTTACAAACATCCTCACAAACTTAATATACCCGCCCTCTGGCTCAAGTGGTGCAGGGTATATATATAAATAAAATTAGAAATTATTATGAAAACAATTTTCATAAAAAATTGAAAATCGAATATTTTTAAACAATGGAAATAAAATTGTATATTATTAATGTAATTAAATATTTATTTCATACAAATACTGCACAAAAACAATGCTTGAATGTCAACTTTGTATAAAAATTATAAAATAATCACTTTGTTATTTTATAATTTCAAATAAGTAAAAAATAAATAAAATATAAATTTAAACTAAACACCTAAAAAGAAGAATATACTTTTTAAATATTTTGTTCAATTTTCAAAAATCTTATTACACGTTACAACATACAAAAAACCTCCGATTACATAAAGAAGACAGTTTGTCTTCTCTAAAACGTCAACACAGATAAGAGCGGCATTTAAATTTCCAACACAAATTTTTACCATTTTTACAATAAATTATATCAAAATTTCCAATAAAAATGGAACAACACAGTAGTTTGAACGTTTTTGTGAAATACTTGAACTGTTTATAAGCCACTGAGAGTGTAAAAGAAAACGCCATGTGTGTTCTTGAGTATATTAACCACTACCTTTATTAACAGTTATAAAAATCGCATTAAAGTTAAATATTTAAAATATTTCTATTTTATTCTAATTACAATCGCACATTATTTACAGTAAAACACACAAATTGAATTTGACAACGCATAACTGCATATTATGCCAGCACTTGCCAAACTATTTACAAACTTGTCAAAACATGTTAATTTTATGATGAAATAATACATTGCGTACTAACATTACCTATAGTTTTGATGCAGTTGCAGTATTTTTACGGGTAATCTCTTGCCACCATGTAGCTCGTTCAAATACACCCGGTGATGTATAAATAAATTTTTGTAAATGCTGATAAACCTAAAGAGAATGAAAAAAGTATTATAAAGTAAAAAAAAACAACAAAAAAAATGTTGCAATCAAACCTACTTGGCCATCACTCATACCCAAAGGTGAATTTAATATAAAATCTGTTGGTGCTATAGCATCTACCAAGGAAATGGCTTCATTTTTCAATTCATTCATTAGCTTCAACACGGCTTCTTGATATAAATCCAATTGTTTGGCATGTGAAAAATGATTTCCTTTATAAAATATATTGCCATGTTTTAACACCAATTGGCAACCATATAAGGAAAGTAATTTTAATAGAACATTGCGTTCATTGCTTTGTGCTAACGACGTGACAAAATTGTAAAACACTTGATAAATGAAGCGCTAAATAAATATTAAAAAAAAACACGTAAGAAAACTAAACTTGGCTTAGGCCAAATTTTAAATACCCCCCACATCCATAACGGTGTTCGTGACAAATATATATATATCTATATATTGCGCCTTCTAATTGTGTATATATAACGCATCAGCTTGCAAGTCGAGTTTTATAGTGAATATGGTTTTTTGTAAATTGTGAGTGTGTCTGTTATCCGATCACGCCCATTTTGGGCTTATCGATGGATGGGGTAACTCTTAATAAGTGCACCAAATTTCAAGTTCATAGGTCAAATTTTGTGGTGGATATAAAGATTTTTGATGATTGTGGGTGCATTTGTTAACCGACCACGCCCATTTTTATCATATCAGTGGATGGTATAACTATAGATTTGCATACCAAATTTCAAGTTCATAGGTCAAATTTCGTGGTAGATATATAGATTTTTATTAATTGTGGGCGTGTCTGTTATCTGATCACGCCTCTTTTTGGTACATCGATGGATGGGACACCTATAATTATGTGTAACAAATTTAATGTTCATAGGTTAATTTTTGTGGCAGATAAATAGATTTTTATCGATTGTGAGCGTGGATCTGGACCGATTTTGCCCATTTTAAATAGCTTCGTGCAAAAACTAAAAGTGCTTGTGTACAAAATTTCAGCTCAATATCTCAAAATTTACGCCCGTGGGAGTGTCAACAACAGACAGACACATGGACACAAGGACATACATATCTAGATCGACTCAGTTTTTGATGCTGATCAAGAGTATATATGCTGTGTAGGGTATAAAAACAATTTAATTTTCCATTTTTTTAGCAAAATCTTACAAAAACTTACTTCCCCGTAAATGATGGCCAATGTTTGAGCGCGAAACACTTGTATATCGTTACGTATTTCAAACGCATTCAAGCCACGTTCTCTTAATGTTTGATAATGTTCAACACATTGTTGCAATTGATAACAACACAACCAGTTGAGAGTTTTTAATAAATCTATAATGTGTAGAATAAAAGAAGAGTTAAGAGAAGTCTCCCAATAAATTGAAATTTATGCTTCACTCACTATCCACTTGTTCCACAGCTTCAACTGTATTTTCATGATTTGTCATTTGCAGTATGTTGTCCATATCGTGTAGAAAACTTGCTGAACCTAAAGGCGAATTTTCTATAAAATTTCCCTCGTTTCGTTTTAGGGTTATTAACCAATTGGAGGCTTGTTGTATTAGTGTATTATTTTCCCCCTCATACGTACAATTGGCATCATTTTCATTACGGCAATCACCCAATCGGGCGCACTTTAGATAACCATGACCACCACAGGCTTCACGACACTCTTGTATAGCATCACGAGCTGTCCATGTGCACACCGGTTTACAAGCAGAAGAGGCGGCATGCATTTCCATGCCCAAATACGAAGTATCCTCGCCCATGAATGACTTCAGGGTCATGTCTATGTTAGCCTTAGCCAACCACAAGCTAAATACTCGTATGGCGTAGGTGGCGGCAAGGCGCGGCAATAGACGATATTGCTAAACGAAGCATTAAGTGAAAATTTTATATGAGTTAAGGTCGTCCTCCTAATTTCCTACACCACCTAACCGTCCATATAAGGGACGAACTTCAGGCTTGCAATTATTATAACGAAAACTGTTGCACTTGCTTACTTGCGCTTGATATTCCAAAACAGGATATTCCTCATTACTATTATCCGGGCCAAATTGTCTACGACTGGCCGAATAACGTACAGCCACCGTAACTGCTTTACTTAGTGTAATATATGCCATGAGACAGATATTCACCCTACCCGTAGACAGAGCACCCAACGAGGCGCCCAAACGTTTGCGATTATCCTTGATGGGGCTACAATAGTTACCTTCGTCATCAATACTATCGCGTTTGGATAATAAATTCTCCCGTGGTATGCGATAGTGATCAAATATAACAAAACTACAAAAAAACAAGTAAGAAAACTAAATTTGGCTTAGACCAAATACCCTTCACATTTACAAAGTTGGGCGTGGCAGATATATATATATATATATTGCACTCTTTAATAGTGTACGTATTACGTATCAGCATGCAAATCGAGTTTTACGTGGAGTATAGTTTTTTATAAATTGTGGGCGTATCTGCTATCCTACCACGCCCATTTTTAGTACATCGATGGATGGGATAAACGTAATTATGTGTACCAAATTTCAAGTTTTGTAGCATATATAAGGATTTTTATTAATTGTGGGCGTGTCTGTTATCCGAACATGCCCATTTTTGGCTCATCAATGGACAAGTTAATATGCATACCAAATTTCAACTTTATACTATATTTATACCTATTTTAAATAGCGATCTGCGTACAAAATATAGTATAAACTACCTGTACAAAATTTCAGCTCAATATATCAAAATTTACGCCTCTGAGAATGTCAACAACAGACAGACACACGGACAAACGGACATACATGTCTAAATCGACTCAGTTTTTGACGCTGATCAAGAATTTATATATTTTGTAAGGTTTCTGACGCCTCCTTCTAGGTGTTGCAAACGGTGTGACAAACTTAGTATACCCTCATCCCTGAGGTGGACATAAAACATTCTTACCCATTGTCGATGCCATTCAAAGCGATTTTCTCTCCTAGATCACCCACTGTAACACCAGCAAGTGGCTCATGAGTACGTTCATCGCGTATCGGCACCACAAAGGCGTGCAGACCTCGATGACAATCATCTGGTACATACAGTTGTGCATAGACTATAGCATGTGTACAACTCTTGCCCAGATTTCCCACCCAACATTTGGCCGCTTCAAAATCCGGTGTATGCAATATAAACTCTTTGGTTTGTTGATCATAAGTAGCACGCGTCCGCAAACCACGAGCATTTGTACCATGAGATATTTCGGTGAGAGCAAAACAGCCAACAATTTCTCCGGCTGCTATCTGTTCGACATATTTATGCAGATGAGATTTACCCAAAGTTAAAATGATACTGGGAAACATGCCATTGGATAAAAGGTGCCGAATAGCGAAGCTATAATCGTAACTGGACAAAGCCTCCAAATTGGACAGGGCTTGATGCGGCTTGCTTAAGTAATCTGTAAATGAATAAAGATTCGCTGCCAAATACGCTTGCACTCGTTGGTTGGCCAAGCGGCGTTTGTCATCTAAACTAAGCGTTTTAAAGTCATGCTGATATGTAGAATGTTGTTCCATAAACTCCCATATGCGGTACTAATAGAAAAATGGATTTTTTTGTTAAAAAATTTAACATTTTTTGCAACACTAACCTTTAAACGTATGTGCTCCTCACCCTCCAGCAGCACACGCATACTTTTATAACAAAAGCTGGCCTTTTCCCGGTAGCTGTGCAATGGACCATTTTTAAAATCCGGAAATATTTGTTTGTTTTTTAATATATCCTGTTTCGGCGCACCCATCGATTGCTTACCATCAACACTATAAAAATGTGTAGTGATTTTCTTAAAATTCTTATTGAATCCAAAACAACTGAACTTTGCTCTTTTAATCAAATTAAATGAAAGCATTTTCAATTGGGTGTGTGTGTCTATGAACAACTTAATATAACAATAAAAAAAATAAAAATAAAAAACAACTGATAAACCGTAAAATTTAATCTAACGAGTTGTGAACGAATGAGACTTTATTTGTTTGCAAATTGTTTTTTCTTTTTTATCATAAATAATAAAAAACTTGCAAAACTTAATCATAAAATACTTGGCACTTCGTTTTTTGTTGCACAAATGCAAAGCAATACAATGTATAATATACAAATAATTCAACCTGCTTACACTTGACGCATTTATTATAGTTGTGTTGCTTAAAAAAAATAATAAATAATGCACGTATTTTATGCTTTTGTTAGATATTTACATTCAAGTAAGATTCGAACTACCCCACTCAACCTTTGATCGAGAACTGCTGTTTTTATTTGGGCAAACACTTAAATTTATGTTGCGTTTTGGTCTCTTCATTAACATGCCACACACCCTGACGCCCCTACATATATAATTTATATTGTGGAATACTTCAAGACTGAAATATTAATTTAAAGTAAACGAATGCAGTTGTCGCCTTATAATTAAAACAGTAAATTAGAAAACTTTTACATTGCTGCTTTAATTGTTGTTTGCCATCACATGGAGTTGCCACTTTCAATTCTTGTTAATATGTTTTCCTAATGAAATTTGGAAATTTCTTATTAGTGTTTATTATTAATGAAATTACATTTTCTCGATAAATTTTTAAATATGTCGTTTTTTTTTTGTTTTTTTTTCAAACTTGGCGAGTCAATAACTCACCGCATATGTGGTATTTTTTGTGAGCTTTAATAAATTTCTATTATTATTAAATCTGAGTTCAAATTCCAAAAAAACTCTTAAACCTTTTTCCTCAGCTAGATTTAAACCCGTGTTTTCTTGTGAAATGCGTGTGAAAAACGTGTACATGAGTAAATGCATTACTCTGGCCACATTATGTGTATAAAAGGAATTTTCCCCATATTTATTTAAAATGTGCCGACTTCTGTGATCAGTACGAACAAAAGTTTAAAAAATTATTTTACAAGTAAACAAGTAAGACGGGGCTATAGTAGGCTTGCGGTAAATCTAGGACACCCATCATCATTAACCTCTTCTAAATAGTTCCAAATAATATCTCAATTTTCTAATATAAATTTTATATGTATACGTATATAAATAAGTACTAAGCAATTATTTAAACAAAAAAAACCAAATATTGTGCGGTACAATTGTAAGGTGAAGTATTTAAAAACAACGCATTGTTGGTTGGATTGCTGTTGTAGCTTTTGTTTTTTTTATTACGTATTTTTATTTTTTATTACGCCCTCCATATAAGATGGGGGTATACTAAGTTTGTCACACCGTTTGCAACACCTAGAAGGAGGCGTCAGAAACCTTACAAAATATATAAATTCTTGATCAGCGTCAAAAACTGAGTCGATTTAGACATGTATATCCGTGTGTCCGTGTGTCCGTCTGTTGTTGGCACTCTCACGGGCGTAAATTTTGATATATTGAGCTGAAATTTTTTCAGGCACTTTTAGTTATTGCACGCAGATCGTATGGGTAAAATGGGCAAAATTGGTCAAGAGCCACGCCCACAATCGCCAAAAATCTATTTATCTGCCACAAAAATTGAGCTATAAACTTGAAATTTGTTATGTACGTCTATAAATATTAGCTTCATCGATGTACCAAAAATGGGCGTATTCGGATTACAGACACGCCTACAATTAATAAAATCTTTATATCTGCCACAAAAGTTGACCTAGGAACTTGAAATTTAATACGCGTATATATAGTTATCCCATTGACTGATGTGCCAAAAATGAGCGTGGTCGGATAATAGACACACACACAATTTACAAAAAACCATATTCAACGTAAAAGTAGACTTGCATGCTGATACGTAATATGTACACTATTAGGGGACACAATATATATATATTTGCCACGCCCACCGTTGTGGAGGTGGAGGGTATTTAAGATTTGGCCTAAGCCAAATTTAGTTTTCTCATTTGTGTTTTATTGTAATATGGCATTGTGGGCCATCCAGTGGGCCGATTTTACTTTTAACATTGATGAAGATTATGTGTATCAAATTTCAGCTCGATATCTCCAAGTTTCCTACTGTGAAAGTGCTGAAAGCTCCGTATGCAAGGTTTAGGACGCCACTGTAAGCGTGTCCTTGGACCCATCTTACCCCATAACCTTCAGGAAACCGTAGAAAGCCTCGAGGATTGCGTGAACCGAACTTCAGAGGGATATCTCAATTTTGTACGACTGTGACAAGTCCAACAAAATGTATACAAATTCAAGAAGACCCACGGACGAACAAATTGGCTAAATCAACTTTTTTTTTCTGATGCTGATCAAGAATATATATACTTTTGGAGGCGTGGCAAACCCGCTTCTGGTACTTACAAGCGTCTGAACAAAAACAATATATCCCCATATCATGATGATGGGTATAAAAAAAAGTAATCTTATAAATATTCACATATCGGAATTAGTGAACTTTGAAATAATGTGGAACGTAACAAGGAACCCAAAGTGTTGCAATTAAAATTTAACTAGAATGAGTTGTTTTTAAAACTAAAGTGGAAACATGTACCACTTCCGGTAAAAAAGTATGTGAAAATTTTGTTATTATACCCACCACTCCACGTAGAAAAAATCATAAAAATTGAGATACGGATTTGAAGCTTGACCGAAATATTGATGCCTCTGGCAAATAGGTTGGAATTGCAAACGGTTTGAAAGACAGTTCCACTGCTAAATAAAAACGTATATAAATGAAATGCTTGCCTATGAGGAGCCACTGGTAGTGGGTATTCCAGGTTAGGCCTAAGCTGACCTGCACATTAACCATTCCTACGTTATAAACTAAATATTATGCAAACACATCGTTTTTCTGCCGGTTTCTTTTTTTTTCTTTATTTATTGAATCTTATACACATAAATAACATGTTAACACTTCATTATTGTAATAATTAATACATCTGGAAATTTTACTAATATTTCTTTTATTAAATTATAAAGATTATAAATGAAAATTCCTAATAAACGCTTCGAACACTTCTCCAACCATACGTATAGCTAGCAATATAAGTTTAAACTAAAAGCGATCAAATCAGATTCGTATTATTATTCAATATATATTTTATCACTATTCATTATATTTACTAATAATACTATTCCGCGTAATTGGATTTATCATATAAAAAGCGTATAAAATAGCTTTTAATTACTTGGAGCATAAAACCATTCAACATATCTTAAGCTTTTGTTATTACGTGTGGTGGAAATTTACATTCCTTAACCAATGGATCAACTGAGCAAATGAAGGTGGCTCGCTTGTTGATGTAATGTATTATGCAATAGAGGAAATTTTAAAGCTCTTCTCATATTATAATATTCTAAGAGGTTGTTTAAGTTCTAATTAAATAACTTTCTAACATGTAATTAATAGCATTGTAATGTTTTTATACCCTCCACATAAGATATACTAAGTTTGTCATTCTGTTTGCAACACCTAGAAGGAGGCGTCAGAGATCATAAAATGTATATGTACTATATTGAGCAGCATCAAAAACTTAGTCGATTTAGACGATGTATGTCCGTGCGTTCGTCTGTTATTGGTATTCTCACGGTCGTAAATTTTAAGGTATTGTAGTGAAATTTTGTACAGGCACTTTTAGTTAGAGGCACGCCCACAATTGACAAAAACATTTATATGTGCCAAAAAAATTGACCTATGAACTTGGAATTTGGTGCACACATGTATTGTTATCCCATATATTGGTGTGCTAAAAATGGGCGCAGTCGGATACACAAAAAACTATACTCAACGTAAGACTCGACTCTCAAGCTGATGTGTATACTACTAGAGAGCGTAAGCATATATCTGTGGAGGGTATTTAAGATTTGGTCTAAGCCAAATTTAGTTTTCTTACTTGCTTTTTTTTTAAAGTGATCTATAGTTTCAGACAGAAACTGGTCCAAAAAAATGTGTACAACGTTGCCTAATAACAGAGTGAATAATCACCATTTCATTTCTGTAGTTTTTTTTTTTTATACAAATATTTTTCAAAATTGCACAAATTCCACTAATTCTTTAGATTTAACTCTTTTCCATAAGTGTGCCCGCATTCATTAAACCATTATAGCCATTTTCATATCATCGACTTTGGCACGAACTTGTGGCAGAATTGCCCGAGAATGCTGACTGCAAACTGGTCATTGAGCCTTTATAATTGACTGAACTTAATACCTCATAGAAATAATTCAATTGAGCTGGACCTTCAGCACCGCAAGACGGACTAAACCAATGCATTACGTAATTATGCTTGTGATTCATAACATGAGAACCCTTCACGAAGAGAAAATAAATAGAATGAAATGAAGAAAATAATAGAACGTTACCTGTACGCTTTCCTTATGGTGACAAATCAATGTAGGCTCCTCACGAAAATAATTAACTCCCTCCGTAAAATCGCTCATATCAAAAAAGGAAATAGCAGCATCTGTAATAAGATTCCTTATTATTAAACTCCACACCATCTTAAAAATGGTTGCAATTTTGAGAATATTTGTAGTTCCAATGTCGCATCGGCTCAGTAACAAAATATGCATCGATTTAACCATGTCCCTTGCTTGTACGTATATTTCTTGTAATCAACTTGCAGGTCGAGAAATTTTAGTTATTTATATCCCCTACGTAAGATACTAAGGAGGCGTCAAAGACCGTTCCTTGATCTGCATCAAAACCGGGTCAGTCGAGATACGAATGTCGGTGCGTCTGTCCGTTGATGGCATTTTCTCGATCCTAAATTTTGAGATATTTAGCTGAAATTTTGTACAGGTAATTTTAAAGTTTTCGCGCAGATGGCTATATAAAATGGGCAAAATCGGTCAACAGCCACGTCCACAATCGACGAATGAACTTGAAATTTAGTGCATATATTTATAGTTATCCCATCCATTGAAATGCTAAAAAATCGGTGTGGTAGGATAGCAAACACGTCCACAAGAAGCCATACTAGACGTAAAACTCGACTTCCAAGCTGATACGTAATACATACCCTGGTAAAGGGCTTAATCACATACCTGTCACGCCCACTATTGTATATATGCATGGTATTTAAGATTTGGTCTAAGTCAAATTTAGTTTTCTTACTTGTTTTAATTGTTTTTTTAATGCAAATTTGGACTAAGAACGTTAACTCTTGAAAATGGATCTGATCGATTGATTTATAGGACCCCACCCCCGAGCCTTTTAAAGTTTTTCAGTAAAATTTAGTGTAGAGGATTAATAAATTTGGATGGATAAATTTGGACCCGATTAGACCGTTTTTAGAACCAGCTTTCATATAACGTTTTTTCTAAGAAGTGAATTATATAACAGTTATTGTGCAATTTGGTGAGGTAGGGCATTAAATGGTTGGGTAGAACCAACTAAGCTGTTACGTTATGTGCTTTTTTTTTGCATCACACAAATACCTTGTTGTTGTGGCAACTGTTTCGTTACTCTGTATAACGTGAAATGTAAATCACTTCGCAGTACATCGAAATCCCACGTCAAGACACTCTTTGGATCCATATTTCTAATAATAACTTCGTGCACATAACCAGTTTTCAATTCTACCGTTTTATATAAATTGTAATGTTCATTAATTAAACCGATCGCTTTCGTTTCCTCAGTTGATTGTTTTTGTTTCAATTGTTCACTGTGTTCTTCTTCTTCCTCCCCCTCCAAAGAATTCATTTTATACAGCATTTTCGGTATTAGACCGCCTTCATGTATTAAAGTCTACGAGGAAACAAATTTTATAAAATAGAGTTTTCATATTTTTTTTAGCATTTTCACATATACAAAATAATATTTTAGACAAAGGACTTAAAAGGACTACAAAAAAAGTCTGCAAAATTTTTTCTATGCTCAGTACACATAAATTCTAAAAAAAAAAAAAAAAAACCAAAAACCAAAAAAAATTACAAATATAAAATAATTTATGGTGCTTTAAATAAAAAATGGACCCTTACACAATCGCATTCCGTTAAATAGCAATGAGTAAAATATAAAGATTTAATATTATCAACATTCTTTCATAAGGCGCGCAAAGCCTTTTTTTTTGGGGGGAAGAACATTAATCCATAATTATTTATACTTCATTGTAATACAACAACAATTCACCTTACAACAACCGCCTAGAAAATCAGGTATTAAATCGCCAGCCATATATTGTTCCAGACTATCTTTTAAAGGTACGGAATCACCTACACCATAAAATATAAATTTTGAACGTGTATTATCATCTGAAAAGGAAAAACAATACTTTCTTGAAAACTCACAATATTTAAAATATTGTACAATTACCTATGAAAGCTGAAACTATAGTCCAAGCAATGGGAAATACGCGTGGTGCTCTAACTACCAACACACGTCCCATAGTCTCTGGATAATTACGTTCCACGCATTCGATTATGCTGAGTAAAGCTTTAACGCCGGGTCGCCATAAGTGACGCATAGATAGACCTTCTAAATCAACCAATAGACACCAATCCAAAACCGGTTTTGCTAAACGTTCGGCAGATTCTTTCAATTTCTCTATACCTTGTTCACAAATAAATAATGTCTAAAGCGAAATGAAAATGTGAATAATTAGAAATTAATCAGTTGGTCCGTTTTATAGATGACTCGAAGCTTTGTGCCCGGCTTTAAACGGGGCCAAGGTACTTTTCATATGGAGAGTAGTTCTCCCAAAAAATTTTTATCTCAATATGTCAAAATTTGAGACCGTGAAAATGCCAACAACGGACAGACAAACGGACATACGGACATACATGTCTAGATTGATTTGGTTTTTGATGCTGATCAAGAATATGTAAACTTTATAGGCTCTCTGAGGCCTCCGTCTGGGAGTTGCCCACACGTACTATATTCTCCATCTTACATGGTGGCTATCAAAACGTTTACTGTTTAACCATGTCCGGGCGTCCGTTTTATGAAATGCATAAAACTCATCTTTTTACAATATTTCCTGAATTTTTTTCGAGTATTTTACAAAAAATTTATACAACTTTCTTACCAATCTTAAAAGATCCTCCATACCAATCGATTTTAATAGACCTTTAACATCCATATGACCCAAACGTAATATATAGATGGGGCGGCCATCTTTATCAAAATGATGCCATCCGCCGGGAAAGTGTTCTTTAACTACTAGCGGCATTTTATATTCTTCCAACAATCTATCAATGTCATGATCTTTACGCCATTTCAAAGAATCTTTAAGCATGGCACCCGCTTGACTTACATGCCAATCGCGAGCTCTTAAAAATCTCAAAATCGTTTGGTAATCGGGTATTTTAATATCCATCAACTCATCACCATTATCACAACATTCTTGCAGTATTTTATGCAATTCTAATAATTTTGATTCTTGCATGGGTGTCATGTGACCCAGGTGACAAGCTATGAAATCACCGTCTAGTAAAATTTCCGGCTTTATTGTTAAGCTTTTCTTCCTGTCATCGCCACCGTTCTCTGTACATAATTCAGCATTTGAATCACGATTAATTGAATTATCGCCGGATAAAACATCAACTGATGGTTGCCACCTTTTCACCTCCGTTCTGCCTTCTTCTTTTAATTGATTTATAAAATACTCAATAATTTCTTTACCCTTTAAGGTCATTTGGGTGTATTGCTTCATGCCCATCTTCTCCATGGAATGTTCAAAACCGAAAAAATTTTTTATATCCAGTGTAGCGGTTTGATCGAAACAGGTCCAATCGGGATTGTCGGGATGAGCATAGTAACGGCAACGTTCAAATATTTCAATACGCGACGAGAAACTCTCATTCACCGCTTCAATGTTCAGCGTCCGATTGGCTAAATCGAGATAATTGTGCTGTATGAAGTACACCACCTCGACTCCAATTAATTTTTTGAATATATATGGCGCCTCTACGGCCAAGGTACAGCGCCGTTTGGTATTACGTTGCGCACCGTTCTCTAAAATTTCATCGCTTAACGTTTCAGAATTCAAGACAATTGGCATTTGGGGGCAGGTGGGGAAGCGGCGTTCATAAGCCTGATAGAAAAATAATTGGACGAGAAAATGAAAACTCATTTTATTGGCATTGATAACTTGGGCAACGTGTGCATGTGTAGACAAAGTTCATTTAGTTTATGAACCGAGCTATGTTTGAGTCGTTGCGTTTCATTTATTTTCATTCATTCTCAAGATTACAGATCATTGACTTTTCATACGTTGCCTTCATATAGTTTTATTACAATTTCAGTTGCTCTTTCACTTTTTGTTTCTGTTCATTGTAGAGCGTTTTTACGGTTTCCCTTACAGCTTAAACGTTTATCATGGTTTAAGCTTAGAATTGAAAAATGAGCTTAAGTTTCACTTTATTAAGGCATTAATGAATACGGACAGATAGACACATGATGAAATCAATGCTAAAAATGATTGCAGGTTAAATAAAGACCTTCTCGCCATTTCTAAGGTACTCACATTTACGTTCATTATTAACAAAAACTACCCCCTTTATGCTCAAACTCTGCCAATAATACTTTCTGACAGGGGATATAGGAAACAACGCCGAGGGTCTTAGTTGAAAACAAGTAAGTAAGAACCCCTTCACATCTACATATTACATCTACATATCAGTGGGCGTGGCGGGTACATGATTAGTGCGTCTACTATGTATCAGCTTGAAGTCAAGTTTTAGGTCTAGTATGGTTTTTTGTGGGCGTGTTTGTTATCCTACCACGCTCATTTTTGGCACATCAATGGATTGGACAACCATAACTATGTACACCAAATTTCAAGTTCATGTATATAAAAAGATTTTTGTTGATTGTGGGCGTGTCTGTTCACCAACTACGCCAATTTTCAGCACATTGATGGGTGGGGTAATTATAAATGTATGCACCAAATTTCAACTTAATGGCTCAACTTTTGTGGCAGATAAATAGATTTTTGTCGATTGTAGCCGTGGCTCTCAACCGATTTTGGTCATTTTAAATCGCGATCTACATAGAGTAAGTAGCAATAAGTTTATACAAAATTTCAACTCTATATATCGAAATCATGATAGTGCCAACAACTGATGGACACACGGACCGACATATCCAGTTCGATTCGAGTTTTTCAAGCTGATTAAGAATATATACACTTTGTAGGGCGGGCGAAGTTTCCTCCCAACTTAACCTTATCTCATCTTATACGGAGGGTATAAAAAATGAAACAAATTCTCTCGATTTATAGACAATACTTAAACACATGTTTTCCTGTAATGTCATAAATTCTGACACGGGCACAATTAATAATGATAAGTTATATAAGTAGCACATACTTCATACACACATGCGTTGATAAAGGAAAACATTTATTACCTACGTATGTTGTTTTCATTCACAACAAAACAAAACAAAACAAAAAAACAATACACTTGATTGCTACAATTAGGAGCAATGAACGGTTTGTAACTTGACGTGATATTCTACATTGAATACGTGATTAATGCGAAATAACGTGGATTGGCTTTACAGCTGTTGTCATTAGGAAGCATCATGCTTGATTCAAATAAAATTCTCACTGGTCGTATTATTATTAGTTTTCATGATAAATATTTAATGAATGCGTCATATGGGACGTACACTGCAGCGTTAAAATATGTTGTTGGTTCAGTAAGTATTATTATTATTATTATTATTATTAAATAGAAATAATAGCTTGTATGGGTTGTAAAAATTTTTTAAATACAAAGGTACACCGAAGGTATGAAGGGGCTTAGCACGCCTTTCATATATTAGATGAGGCGTGGTGTAATAAGAGTGTTGTTCAATTTTCACGGAACAAAAAAAGACATCAAAGATCCCCTAAAGTGTATATATTCGTGATCAGCATCAAAATCTAGAAATGTACGTCCGTGTGTCCGTCTATCATGGTCTTAACTTATGTAATATTGAGCTGAAATGATTTCTACTTTCTCTTTTCTGTATGTGGCTTGCTATTTAGAGTGGGCAAAATCGCTAAAGTGTCACGCCCACAATCTATGAGTCCATTTTCAGTCACCAAAAAAAAATCGCACTGTTGTGCTTACATTTATAAATACTTCATCTATTAAGGTGGCAAAAATGGGCGGGGATACGCCCACAATTTCCAAAAAAAATAAAAAATTAGCACTGTTTCTTAGCTGATTATATATACTATTAATGAAGTACCTGCCACGCCCACTTTTTCATAAAATGTATGTGAAGGGAGAGCATTTAAGATTTGACCAAAGTCGCATTTTTTTTTTGTTTGGTTTTGTTTTTTTTACTTTATTTATCAATATTTTAACTTTACTTAAACAGTTGTTTGTGTTCAAGGGCATATATATGTAGAAGCCTTCACCGTTTACGGTTTATGTGACTCTGCCAATATTTTTGCTTACTTGCGGTTAAAAGTATGTATATCGCTACTGTGGCTGTGATATTGAAAATCCAAGTCGATAAATATAACTATTAAAAGAGATATAGTAGAGCCCGTTATAACACGAATTCGATACAAGACGGTTTTGTATAACACGGCGGAAAAATTGTGATCGTAAAGAATAATAAAAGAGTGAAAAAAAACATTTATTATTCAAAAGTTATAAAAATTTTTGTTAGATTGTATGTAAAGCCGGATTATTAAGGAAAATTATTTTTACATATAACAAGTAAGTTAGCGACTTTGGACAGTACGTCGACTCCTGCAACACCGATTCATATAGTACGCAATGTTTCTACCATGTTATGGGAGGTTTTACTGTTTACCTAACTTGTGCATGCAACTTTCTATGTTTATATAAAATATAAAAACAAGTGGAAAATGATATAGTTGGTTAAAACCGACCACTTCATATCCTACACCGACCGCTTGACTCCAAAAATTATGCAACAATTAGTTTCGCGTTGTATAAGTAAACTCGGAGGTATTGCCATATAAGTCATTTCGTGATGCAACATTATATGGAAAGGGGTTGTAAAAATGGACCGATCGGGTCCAAATTTGGCTAATTAATTGTTCTTTTTACAAAATTTTGTCATATTATATTTATTTCTCATATAAAAATTTTCACTTCAATAGGACCGTACATGAGGAGGGGTTCTAAAAATGGTTCGATTCGGTTTATTTTCAATGGGGCTCTTCTTTGGGTCAATACATGTTCTTCAATAAATGTGACCTGTAGCTTAAGTACAGATTACATGGACAGACAGACAGACGGACAGTTAAATTTGATTAAATCAATTCAGATTGTGATACAGAATCGATTAGTATAAATGGAGGTGGGTGTGGCATTTGTTGTTTAAAAGTTACAAACATTTACACAAACTTAATATTCCCGTTGCCACTAGTGGTGTAGAGTATAGAATGTTGTATGGTTTGGCCGGTCCAATCGTACATAGAGGTTCTTCGTCCATGGTACGTTTCACATTAACCGCAAGCAGTTTGGATAAAGAGCATAAATATTAACAGTAAAATACGTAAAAAAACTAGAATAAATGAATTTTTACCATTTTGAACATTTTTATAAGAAACGTTTACAAAAAATCTGTGAAAAAAGTTTGACAGAATTATTTAAATTTTCCTTTTTCATCTTTTCTTTTTTTAAGGTTTGTCCTAATTAAAACTAATTGTCCTAATTGAACCGGTTTCGTAAACGACCTTACAATCAAAATATATATTCGTTCGCGTAAAAAGGAAACTGTATGCCCCTGAGTGTAAATTGATTGATGGTACAGACAAATTAACATGATGCACAGCTTATGAGACGCTCATCACCACAAAAAACAAAAAATGGAAAAAATCAACCCAACGGTAGGTGCACACGTAAAATTTTAACAAGCAATCGTACATTTTCTCTTATTTAAATGACATCTCGCACGAATATGTGTTTGTAACCAACAGCTGCACTTAATAAATTTCGCTTGTTATTTACTTATATAGAAAAACTTACACATATATTGCACTTAACAGATTATAATTCATTTGAATAAATGGAAAAATCCCCATCGACCAACGGAATGTTAAGGAGGGGCGGGGGGTATAAAATGTATGCATTTAGTAGAAATTTACCTTCATCACCAATTCAAAGGGATGTTTGTATACACGTACGGGCGATTGATATTTTTGCACCATTTTTTATAACTCACAAAATTTTTATATATTTAACAACAAATTGCAATTACTTGACAACATTAGACACATAAACTGTTTTGATAATTTTTTAAATAATAATTTCTTCTTGTCTCTTTTTTATTAAGTCCTATTGCGTTTTGTTTGTGGTATGAAATGATTTTTTTTTTATAAAAATTCTTATTGTTTTCTTACACCGTTTATGTAACACACTGTTACCACAGCAAGCTAAGGAATACTATAATATTTTGGGCTGCTTTTCTTTTTCCCAATATCTGTTAAAAGTCACTGCATTGAATTACTCATGAGTGATTTATATATAAAAGGCAAAAACGTCTTTTTTATTAATTTATTTACTAAAAATATTTAATGTATTAGAACAAATGTGTCGTTTGTGCTTCCGCTTTATTTTTTAAATATTTCTTTGGATTTCATTGACACACCACCGAGTACATGTCTATCATCTGTTTATGACGATAAGAAACTGAGAAAAGGAACGTCACTGCTATATATTTAAAAAGAAGAACAATAAACAACAATGCGTACCAACCACCAACCATCAACTTTAAATTCCAGTATTCATTCGTTTTCTAATAAAATACCGGCTTTTTTAAAACAGTTATGCTTTATATTTGTCTCTTTCATACAATACAACCCAGATTATATTTAAGCAAAGCACTAAAAGTAGAAAAGTTGTAAAAGATATACATATAAAGGTAAAGTTAAATAATATAAATAAATTACACATAATAACTAACTATAAATATAATATAATATAATATAAATAAAATATATTAATCATTATAACTTGCCATAAACAGCAACTCTGCAAAAAAAGAGGTATTCAATAATAAACGTATAAAAAGAATAAGAATTTAATAGATTGTCACCGTTCATACCTATAAATACAGGTATAATTTGGATGACCATGATTTGTATCGAATTGAAAACGTACAAGATTGTGCTTATCCACGGTTTTTATGTTGAATAATTGCAATTCCTTGTTTGGTAAATTTTCATAACGAAATTTTCCCAATAACGATTCCTTTTCAGCTTTCACTCCCTAAATGAATAATCATTTCAATTATTAGTAATGAATACAGTTTTTTGTAAACTTACATAAACTGAAAAATCCTTAGGAGCACTGCCTGTATTTTCCGTAGGTGATTTATTTTTACTAATATGCTGCAACGCAATTACATCAATTGCAATCTATTAGTAGGACAAGGACAAAGAAAACTTCAAGTCAAATAGGTGGTATTTAGTTGGAAACAAAAGTGTTGCTCGCACCTCATGAGGCAATTGTATAGTCACTGCGGCTTTATCGTTTTTAAAAGCGAAACAATTACCCGGTTCCATGCTAGGTCTCAGCATGTGTACAGGTGGATTAGCAGAATATTCCATACCGAAAATACTTTTAATAATGCTAGGCGGACACACAGGATTTGCTTTAACAGCTACAATTTTAGCACCCAATGCTTCTGAGGCATAATTGACACGGTCATCGACTTTGGCCACTGCGTTGGTATCTCTCATGAATCGTCCCAAAACTCCCATTCCCCATGTGGGGCATTCTTGTGCTTTAATTTGTTTTTTAATCGTATACAAATCATCCCATACAGCAGTCAAACGTTCCTTAACTAAACTATCAATCATATCAGACAAATGTCGCGAGTCCCCTTTACTAGCCACATTACTTAACATCATGCGCTATATAACATTAAACACAAACATATTTAAATCAATTGAATTGATTACTTTATATACACACAGTTACCGCAATCTCATCCATTTCCTCTTTTAACGTATCCAACTTTTTTGAATTATAGATGTTGCCGGAAATCATCGTATACAGGAATGCGCTTAACAGTAACGTGGTCACCAAATAGCACACGCATATATGGAAACGACTCATATTATTTTTTTTAACAATTATTGATTTAGGATATAAACATAAAAAACATGACAATTTTTTTAATTTCATTTTTTTATTATTGCATATGGCACACGTAGTAATATAGTTAAAAACAAAGCTAAGAAAACGAAAAATGGATTTGAATTACATGAAAAGCAAGTCTGTTGTTAGAATTTTATGTCATTTGATTTGATTTGATTTGATTTGATTATAAGAATTACTAAACAAAAATTCAAAAGCACATTACTTCTTTCACGCTGTTGAAAGTAATCAAATAAAATCGAATCAAAAACATTACCTAATTTGATATTTAATTTATATATTTTTAATAATATTTTGATAATTTTTTTACGTATTTATAATTTACATTTCACGACGTTACCGTATTTACTATTATTTCTGAAAATTGTATAACATCCCTGTATTTGTAATAAATGACATTATTATATAAATAGTATAGGTATCTTCTTATTATATATATATATTTAATAAATTGTTAAATTAATTATTTTATGCAAGTTTTAGAAAATAATGTATTAACTGTAGCTTATATAATAAATGTGAATGTTTGTGACAGTCATGTGTTTTCACATATGCTTGTTCTTGCATACACTTAAACTTAATAACAAGTGAATAAGAAAATTATGTGTGGTATAATTTTTAAGAAAATAAATAAAAAAATATAAATAATATTTTTATATAGATATATATATATTAATTTAAGATTAAATAAGCACAACTTTTTTTAAAGAACACGAAAATAATTTGAAGCACAAAATTTTTTTGAGTGAACGTTTGTCAGTGGATCGCATTATGCCGTGCTGGTATTTTGATAAAAACGAATTGAAAGACACACCCTCAGTGGGGGATGGTATAGCGCTTGAAACGGAGAGACGTTATCGTCGTGAAGGTGCTCGCTTTATAATGACGTGTGGCACTCAAATGGGATTGGGCCACAACACCATGGCCACCGGTGTAGTTTATTTTCATCGTTTCTATATGTTCCATTCATTTAAAAGTTTTCCACGTTATGTAACGGCCTGCTGCTGCTTGCTGTTGGCCGGCAAAGTAGAGGAAACGCCCAAAAAATGTCGCGACATTATTATGACCGCCCGTCAATTACTACCGGATAATCATTTCTATTCATTTGGCAAAGAACCGAAAGAGGTAAGTGTTTATTTATGTATTGAATGGAAGCGTTAACTAACACACACACACACACACACACACACACACACACACATGCATATATAAAAAGGAGGTGGTCACCTTGGAAAGGATTTTATTACAAACTATCAAATTCGATTTACAAGTGGAACATCCGTATACGTTCCTGTTGAAATATGCCAAGTGTTTTAAAGGTGATCAACAGAAGCTGCAAAAAATGGTGCAAATGGCCTGGAATTTCGTAAATGATTCGTTGAGTACGGTGGTGTGCTTGCAATGGGAGCCAGAAATTATAGCGGTAGCCCTAATACATTTAGCTAGTAAATTGAGTAAGTTCACGGTAGTGGATTGGGTGGGGCGGCAACCAAAACACACTCGCTGGTGGGATATGTTTGTTGAGGATGTAACCATGGATATATTGGAGGACATTTGTCATCAGGTATTGGATTTGTATCAAAACAATCCTAAAGAACCGGCTGAAAGTAACAGTCCACCGCAAAAGCCGCCCAGTAGGGCTGATAGTCCCACACCTACGAAATTAACTAACAGCAGTAATCTACCAGGTTCACCAGCCACAAAGGGAAAACCACAAACCAATCAACCAATTGCTGTCAATACGGCTAATGCTGCTAGTGAGGCTACCACACCAATAGAACGTAATAATAATGTTCAGAGTATAAAAACTTTAACGTCGGGAACAACAACGTCCATAGCAGTACCAAATGCGGCAGTACCCACTGCTACAACTATGGATCATGTAAGCTCATCGACATATCACACTCACCATCACAGTGCAGCTCATTCACAGGTGTACGTTGCCCCACCATCATCAATGCATGGTGTGTACCCTCCAGCAAACAGTGGTACAATACCGCCGCTTAACTCTAACACAAACTATGCACACAATACGCCGGGCGCTGCGCCTAGTACGACAGGTTCAAGTATCATACCGCCACCATTGCCACCACCGCCCATAGCTCCTTATGTAGGCATGCCGTCGTATGGCACGGCGCATTTTGCCAATATACCGCCACCTATACCTGGTGCATCGGGAGGGCCACCACCGCCGCCGCCCAGCATAAATGCTACTGTCAACAACCCATCGAACAATAGCGGTAATTATTATCCACCTCCAACACTAAGTGGCGGTTATTCAGCTAGTGTCGGTGGTGGTGGTGGTAGTGGTAGTGGTGTTCGTCAACGTTATTAAAGTTCTATGAGTTCTTTTATAATTTTTAATTAATGTACTTTATATGCATTTTGTGTTTTTATTTTACAATATTTTAAAATACAAACCATATTAGTTAAGCGTATAATAAAAACAGAACACTTCTCAAATCAAATATACAAATATCACGTATTTTAAATTCACCACCATAAATGGTGGGTAACATTGGTTTTAAATGTTTTAACACGACAATCGCGAAAACAATTTTTCTAACTTTAAACATTTCGAGATTAGTTTTCGTACATTTTTCAATCGTCATCGGTTGGTTTTTTTTATTGTTTAATTATAAGACTTCAAAAATTTGCTGTGAATTAACAGTACTCACAGGGTTGCCACACTCGAACAAATTGTGTACATTTCTGAAACAATACAGTTTTTCTCACAAATTATTTGCTTTGGTTTTCATAAATATTAAGCATACACATTATTAAGTAAGTTTATTAAATTATTTGTTGTTATTCATTTTCATTTTCATTTGTTCAATTATTATCATTTAAATTAGTGGCATCTCTTTTAACAGTTTTTATATATATGACCGGTAAAAAGATGGAAAGAAACAAAAACGGTTTTCGAAAGCTGGAAGGTTTTCGTTGTTTTTCTTTTTTTTCAATATTAATTAAAATACGCAATATTTCACATTTCTAATTTGATTAGAAAGTTTTAATTTTATTGAATTATCAACATATATTGTGCTACATATGCATGTGTGTGATGTTGGTAAATATGTCTTGCAAAGCTTGAATGAATATTGTCCTTTTCCACAATACCTCAGTTAATTTTTGCCATATATGATAGATGAGATGTTATGTTATGAGTTCTATAAAATAAAAGTAGTAGGACAGGTAATAATAATAGTTGTACGAACTAGTTTTTTTTTTCAAAGTTATTTTTTTTAGGAGTTGCCATTTCAAGGTTTTGTTGCATAAGTGATTGGTTCAATAATGATGACTAAAGTAAATTGCATGTTAAAGAATAAAATGTTAAAAAATAAAGCTAATATAAAATAATGCTGTAACGCCATTTGGACTGAGGTACCGTGAAATTGAATTATTTGCCTTTTACCTCCACATTACTGTTATGTGTGGTGAAATATTTTTCTTCTATAGAGAGACAAAATATATATATATAGAGAGACAGAGAGGGAGAACTTATGCCTTTTTAACAGTTTTTGGTTAGTGTTAGCAAACCACTAGGATAATACTGTGGTATGGATACGAATTCGGGTAATGGGCGTCGTGCTGCACTAGGCTGATGTGACTGCCTTATAATGTTGGCTATTTTTCCTATAAAATATAAAATTTACATATATATTAAATTATACCATTTAAGTGACTTGTTTTCCCAGGCCTGCAAAACATTGACCAATTTGTTTGTTTTGTTTTTGTGTAGTGCAGCCCTGGCTTTATCAAGCAATATAATGAATATGTTACCTAATATATTATTATCCACAAAACGTTGATCTAATTGCTTTAGTTGTTCCAAATTTTTTGACATTGACCAATAGTACAATATATCGCTAACCTTAACGGTTACCATTTCCAATTCGCTCAGAGATGAATCCTAAAAATATTTTAAATTATAAATGGATTTTCATAAATTTTTATAGTTTTTATAATCGCTATTTAAAATGGGCAAAATCGGTCAAAATCCGCGCCCACAATCGACAAAATCTATATACCTATTACAACAATTGACCCATGAACTTGAAATTTGGTGCTAATATAAGCTGATGCGTTATACAAACATTATTGGAGGGCGCAATGTATATAAATATGCCACACCTGCCGTTGTGGATGTGGCTTTAGCCAAATTTCGTTCTCTTACTCAGCCCAACAATATTCGCATAAATACACGGACGTGGCCGACTGTGATATTTTTTTTCTTTTACTTCATACATTACCTTTTTATATTGCACGGTTATTTGCTGGTGTGTTGCTTTCTTTATGATTTTCTTAAGTTTAACATAATTGCCCACACTTTTCGACGCGTGCAATAGGAAACATAATAAATTGTGATAATCTCTTTGTAGGTAGGCAGACGTGTCCGAGCGTGCCATTGGTAGTGTAGGCAACGAAGTGGAAATGTTGCTGCCGGAGTTGTACAAGGAACTCTTGTATTTATTAAAGTACTTCTTTAAAAGCTCCTTATTATATGTTACGTGTATTGTATCCTTTACGCAGAAATAAAGAGAGAAAGGGAAGCTTATTCTATTGTGTGTTTACATTTATGTGTGAGAGGGTATTTCTTACCAAAGCTTGTATAAGTTGAAGTTCATTTAGATTTTTAGTTGGTACGCTAGCCGAGACGGCCTTATCAGGAACAGGCTTGATGCAAGAAATCGAAAAAAAAGTTTATTTTGAAATGAAATGATTTTTTAATTAAAGAGCATCGCAAAGTTATTTGTACCTTTATAAACCTTGTAATAGCCCTGGGTGTGCGTTGGTTTGCGCTTGGATCGCCTCCTTTTTGGGGTGTGTCCTTTTCATTACGACCCATTAATAGCTTCTGAGAAGAGTGAGTGGTAATTGTTGTTGTTATTGTTGTGGATTTGTTATCATTTCGTTTAGTGTCCAGCATGTACAGATCCCACTCCCGCCTCTGGCGGGCCTGAATGTGTAGATATTCACAAGAAAATAAACGGGATGTGGGTGAAGTTGATTGGTGGGGAAGAAAGTACGTGCCGCACGCATTGGGTGAAGCGCTTCGTCTATAGTGGGACTGTTCCGATGAGGCGCTCCGTTGGTATAGAGCTAAGCTATCTACACGTTTGCGGCATTTCATGCAGTCTTGCGTATCCAATGCTTTGCCTATAGTGCTGAACAAGAATTCCTTTTCCAAACAATCCAAACAGGTGTCATCCGTTGCAACACTAAAGTCAGGTGTATTAAATAGGGCAGCTGCTGAGGGAGCGGTGTGCGATGCGATTGGTAAATGGTTGGGCCCTTGATTACACATGAGGTCACGTGCTGTGCGAAATTCGGAACAGCTAACGCTGCGCTCATCGAAACTGTTGCTGCCATACAAGCCCGCAGTGGGCTGAAAAGAGGACCTCAAGGAGCGTCGCGACTTGGAAGAGTTTTTGGAAGAAGTCGTGGAGGACGTGGAGGAGAAGGTGGTCGACAAGCGTTTGGGTTTAGCGCCCGTGGCTTTATTCTTACTATCCGAGGTGCTGTTCTGCATAAAGGAATTCATTGGTGGCATAAGCAGAGATTCATTCGTGGCCATTACCACCGCCGACTCAGAAATGCTGCGATTGCCGAAATGCTCATGCAAGGTATTGGGCAATGAATGTGCCGCAGAATTTATTTGATGGCACGTTGACGCTGCAGTCGAAGACGACTGACCGTGCCCCTTGCCTCTGGGATGTGTGGGCGTGACGCTGGCATCTACCAGGGTGGGATTTACACAGTCTCGTGCTGTGTCCAGTAGCGTATCGTCATGGTAGTCGCGTTGTATTTGATCCAAGTTGAGTGTAATGCGAGCAAAATTCTTACTCAATGTGGTTTGAGACTGGAGAGCTTTCGGCGGTGGTGGCAGATCATTAATGGGCGATGAAAACAATTGCTGCCGTTGGTGCTGGTGCTGTTGTGTCGTTGTCCGGTTTGTATTCACATTTAATGGCAATGCTGCATTATTGGTGGTGGTTAGTGATGCTGTATTTTGTGTGTATTCCAGATCGGACAATGGATCCGGTTCAAAGTCCATTTCTAAAAAATCGGTTTCCTCTTCAGCACAACTGCTAGCCGGTAAATCGCCCGATCTACTATCCAGCTGTTCTAAAGGTAAATGAAAGTCGACACCCTCACCGCGATAAGCGTAGATGCAGTCATCGGAGTTTAATGATAAGTCTTCAGTTTCCACATCATTTTCCTGACCCAGGATAAGTACTTCATCGGCATAAAAACTGTCGCTAATATAACTGAGATTTTCGGTGGAATTGTTGAGAGAAGTGCGCGTGGAGGTGTCGCCGGCAGCCGCTGTCGCTGAAGCAGCATCGTACTGATCATCGAGAATGAGAGGTGGTGTCAATGATACAGCGCCGCACATATCATAGGCGGCACCACAATCTGAACCGAACGGTGATAAGGGAGGGACCGCTGCCGCCCCTTCATCATCACTACTTATACCGTTAACCGTTAAGGGATTCTTCTATAATAAACAAAAAAAAAAAAAAAAAAACAAAAAAAAAAAAACAAAAAAAAAGTGAAAAAAATGGAAAAAAGAAAAATACGTTTTGAAATGTTTGTCTAAGTTATGAAAATTTCAGCAGCATTGCTTTGTTCACCTTGTCCAAACTACCGCCACCTTTGTCTTCCTCGCTTAGATTTACACAATAGCCACTTAATTGATAACTATCACAACTTAAACACTCCCACGTAATTAAACGTTTCGCTTCACCACAATCTCCAACATCATCATCATCCACATCTACATGATGGCGATCACTAACCATTGTCGATTTCTCGATTTCATCGTAATCAATATTGTTATTGTTGTGGCGGTGATGGTTGTGGGCTTGTAAAGCCTCTAGCCAGGACGTTGTATGCGCTGACGTTTTACGAGGATTCATACCCTTACTAGCCGCAACATTGACGTCACCTATGCTATGGCTATCATGTTTGCAAGCAGCTGGTTCTTTATTTAATGAGAAGTTTGCTAAACTAGCGTTGACGTTTTCCATGATTTTTCGATTCCTAATTATAAACAAAATCTTTATTTAGCATTTGCTTTTGTTCTTTTATATGATGTGATGTGATGTGATGTGATGTGGGGTGGTGGTGGTGGTGTTGGTATGGTTATCAGGTATCCTCCCAAAAAAAAAATGCTTTTTTTCAACGCCTTTGCGAACTGATTAGTTTATATGTGGAAGAGTTTTTCTTTTTGATCCATTGGATTTTTCTTCTCTTTTATTATTTATATAATGACAAGTAATTTTCAAAATTTTTCTTTCTTTTTTTAAACATTTTGACAAACATTTATTTCAGTAAAGACTTTTTTGTAATTTTTCTATACACTTTTCCTTTTGTAAAAGTTTTTTGCAACAAAAACTCACTCTCTCTTATTCAATAATAGCGAATCTCTCTCTTGCTAGTTTGCAAAAACATATGTGTTAAGCGTTGCCACAATAAATGTTTCTTAGAAAAAATTCTACTTGTCATGGCAATACGGCAACTGTGACATTTCAGAAAACGTAAGCAAGGTTACAGTTTTTTTACATACATTTAGGCATTAATGAAGCATTTTGGTCATTGTGGTCCTATAAAAAAAGGTGTTGTGCACAATGATGCCACTTTTTAAGTAATTTGAATATTTTTACACATTTTTTGCAATTCGTATAATTTTCCGTGTAGTTTGTGGATTGTACCTTTGTATAGAAAATGTTTGACAAATTTGTACGAAATTTGACCATATATCAGCTAAACTGTAAAAAACTCCGGTAAGTTTAACATGATATATGCAAAGGTGGAGTTCTTATATAAATGTGTATACACACAAGTTATTGACGGGTCAAAGATGCGCAAGACTTGGGCTAGCTAGTTAGAGCCGCGCTTAGTCATCCTATGCTACAAACAACATGCACAGATATCATGTGTTTTTATTGTTGTCATTCCAACATATAAAGAAAAAAAAAGGAACAACAACAACATAGTTATAACCTCTAATATAAATGTGAACTTGTAACACATTTCACAATTCTAAGAAGTAAGAGAAAATGCTTGTGTTTAAAATAACAAATCAAGAAATTTATAATTTATTTCTTTTTAACAGAGAACGAAAAAGAAATCGAAAAATAGGAATTCCCTCTGCATGTAAAATAAGGTTCAATTTACTGAAACACTTACCGCACACATAAGCAAACAACAACAAAACAGCAATAATTTTTCTTCTCACTCGCCGCTTACACTTTACTATAGTTTGTGTACATGTTAACACATTTAAACGAATGCGTGACTGCATTTATTTATTTTGCTTCATACAAGACAGTATTCATCAGCATTCTTGCATGGCTGTAGGCTACTAATGCTCTCTCTCTCTTTTACTCAATGCCTTCTGTTCTATCGCCACAATATGGGATACACTTGTGTATGCGTGTTTTTTTTTCTAAAAGGAAAGTAAAAAAAAAATAAAATTCAACAATAATTTATCACATTTATCCATACGTCTGTCTCTCTTCCCTTTCATAAAAGATGAATTGTTATCACTTTAACAGTTACACCTAGTTGGGAGTTTCTAAAATTAGGCTAAAACAGTGTTATCCAATAATGATTTTCCGTTTCTTGCTAATTTGTTGTGCGACCAAAATGAATGCATTCCATACAAACAAACGAGAAACAAGCGAGAAATGCTTGGGCATTCGCTCCTATGATAGATTACAACAATTAAGAAAACTAAATTTGGCTTAGGCCAAATGTTAAATACCTTCCATATCCATAGCGGTGGGCGTGGCAGATATACGTATATATCACGCCCTATGAGAGTGCATGTACTGCGTATCAACTTGAAAATAAAATTTTATGGTGTATATGGTGAATTTTGGGCGGTTTTTTGTCCGATCATGTCCATTTTTGATACATCGATAAATATGTGCACCAAATTTCAAGTTCATAGGTCAATTTTTGTGGCATATAAATAGATTTTTATTGATTGTGGGCGTGTTTGTTATCCGACCACGCCCATTTTTGGCTCATCGATAAATATGAGAAACAAATTTCAAGTTCAAAGGTCAATTTTTGTGGCATATAAATAGAAAATTTAAATTTTATTGATTGTGGGCGTGGCCCTTGACCGATTTTGCACATTTTAAATAATGATCTGCGTTCAAAAACTAAACGTTCCTGTACAAAATTTCAGCTCAATATCTCTAAATTTAACAACAACCGCGGACATATATATTTAAATCGACTCTCTTTTTGACGCTCATTAAGAACATATAGGGTCTCTGTCGCCTTCTTCTGGGCGTTGCAAACGGAATGAAAAACTTAGTACACCCTCGCACCTTATGTGGTGGGCATAAAAAATTGTGCTGAGAATGTTATTGTTGTTGTTGTTTTGAATAAAGTAAATATGTGATTAATAGAGTTTTTAATGAATTTATGTGTGCATGTGTGTTACATGCATATTCATAGAAAATACGACTCAGTTTGCACGTTACGCATTTTAAGTTTGTTTCGAAGTGTTTGTTTTGTTTTTCCACATATTTCGTGCTATTTTTATACCCTCCACATAAGATAGACGGGTATACCAAGCTAGTCATACCATTTATAATATACAGAATAAGGCATCAAAGACCCCACAAAGTATATACACATATTCTTGATCAGCATCAGAAACTGAGTCGATCTAGACATGTACGTCCGTGTGTCCGTTTGTTGTTGACATTCTCACGGTCATTAATTTAAGATATACACATAGATCTCTATTTATTTATTATATTCGCAAAATCACTCAAGAGCCGCGCCCACAATAGACAAAAATCCAGGTATCTGCCACAAAAATTGAGCTACTAAGTTGAAATTTAGTATGCCTATTACCAATTAACTTATGCATTGATGAATCAAAAATGCGCATGGTCGGATAACAGACACGCCCACAATAGACAAAAATCTATTTATCGATCACAAAAATTGAGTTATGATATAAAAAATTGGTATATTTATAATGACTCCTTTCATCGATGTGCCCACTATAGACAAGAGTACGATTCTTTGCCCCCAAATTTTACCTATGAAATTAAAATTTAGTATGCATACATATTTATAATAACCCCCTCTTTAGATTTGCTAAAAATTGGCTTGGGGGCGGATAACAGACATGCCCACAATTTACAAAAAAACGATACTCCACATAAAACTTGACTTTTATTCTGATAGGCTATTAGAGGGCGTAATCACACCACGCCCACTGTTCATATCCTGGATGTGGAGGATATTTTGGATTTGGCCAAAGCCAAATTTAGTTTCCCTACTCCTTCATGTTCATTTTCGCTCTTAGTTGTGTTGAAAACATTTCACGGCACATTGTTTCTGCTGCAACCGCATGTATTTATAATATGTGTAAATGCATTTAATGCATCTAATGATGGCATTAACCTTTCTCTTCTCGTTGCCAGTTTGTTGCTTCGGTCAGTTAGTTGCAGCACACACTATGTGCATAAATAATATTAACTTATGCAATTTATTTAAGTTTGTTGCAACACCCAAAAGGAGGTAAAATTTTTACATATAAATGAAGCGTACTTTGGGTTTTCAAACAAACGAACAATTACAAACCTGCCACGTCCACATTTTAAATATAATCAAATGACTCAAATGAAGAATACAAAAATGTACTCCGCAACGGAGTTACCTACGGAATGACAGACTTAGTATATCCAACTTGTTATGTGGAGCGTATAAAAACACCACAATTATGAAAAAAGTTTGAAATTGCTTAAAATATTTAATAAATATTTTTATACCCATCAACTCAGAGGTGGGGGGTAATTATCGGTTTTTCAAAATGTTTACAACATTCAAAAAATGGCTTCGAGTATGCAATTGATCTAATTAAGTCCGTATGTCCTTTTCTAAAAATCACCTTCAAGGTCACAATTATTGTTAATTTTTCAATTAATTCCAATTTTGGCAACAACGTGAGGAAGTAGTATTAAAATGGGGTGAAATCAGTCAAAAAACGTACCCAAATTTAAAAAAAAAGCTTAATAGTTTGCTAAGTTTGTTATTCCGCTTCCAACACCCAGAGGATGGCGTCAGAGATCCTGCAAAGTATACACAGGAGACGAACAAAATAATATGAAAAAACATGGTAAAACATCATCGGCGAAGACGAATAGTGGGCGAAACTCAAAGTTAACTGACAGAGACTGACAGAATATTAAAAGGAATTGCGTCCAGACTCAATAAAACTGCTGCTAAAATAACAGCAGAACTATTCAGACGCTAAAATTCTAAAATATGTCATGTGTTCATATTATTTTTTCCGTCCCTTGTTTATACTTGATCAGCATCAAAACTGTTTCGATCTAGATACATATGTCTAGGTGTTTGTCTGTTATAGACATTACTACGGTAATAAAATTTGAGATATTGAGATATTAAAATATTATACAGACACTTCTAGTTTTTTCATGCAGATCGCTATTTAAAATGGGTAAAATCGGTTAAGAGTCACGTCCACTATGGACAAAAATCGATTCATCTGTCACAAAAATTGAGCTATGAACTTAAAATTTGGCGTGTATATCTATATATGTTTCATCCATCGATGTGCCAATAATGAGCATGGTCGGATAACAGACACGCCCACAACTGATATAAACCTTAATATCTGCCATAAAAATTGACCTATGAACTTGAAATTTGATGCACATATTTATGGTTATCTAATGTATGGATGAGATAAAAATGGGCGTGGTCGAATAACGGACACGCCCACAATTTATAAAAACCGTATTCACCATAAAACTAGACTTAAGGGATGCAATATATATATATATATCAGCCACGCCCACCTTTATAGATTTATTTATAGATGGACTCCATGAAAGGACTTGCTTCATCGCGTTGCTGGGTAGTTAAGAAATCTAATTTAGCTTCTTTTACTGGTTTCTATTACCCTTTGTCGAAGTACCTTCTTTACCGACATTTATCATAAGAGTCAACCCGATATTCAGTGTATCGGTCTTAAAATAACTGCTGTGTTTCTTTTTTCTCCATCTATGGATAATTAATAATATCGTTATTGCCAAAGGCCACACCTTACCGATCTTTTTAGTCAATAAATTAAATTCATTTAATTAAAAAATTTCACGTTTTGGTGCAATTTTTCTACACTTTTTCCATAAATCCTCTATCACCAAACTGCTTTTCGTTCACAGGTAACTGAAGATGTGTTCTACATAACTTCAAATCAAACCAGTTTTGTCATATTTCAAGAATTTTTAGAATGCCGTTGACCACATTTACAAATCAAATCCAATTCAAATTGTGTGAATCATTTTCGCCATCTAGCCTGGTGCGCACCAACAAACACTTCTTCTTCTTCTACTCTTTGCTTAAATTCTTTAATTTCCATTTTAAATTAAAACCAGCTGAACTCATTCTAGATGATAAATAATTAGAATTTAAGATACAACCTTAACACAGAAGACTAAAGCTTCCGCAGATACATCTTCTATTGTGATTGTACCTGTTTTAGTTTATTATCATTGTACTAAAGTTTAATATTAAAAGTACTACCTCATGTTTTGTATATAAAACAGATTGCCGCTGGGTTTCCATCTTAAATCATTATAAGTTACATCCTGTTTTGAATCGAGTTCTTGGCTTCTTTTATCGTTATTTTATCGTTCTTTGTTTGTTTTTACACTTTATCTGTGCTACCTGTGCTGGGTATTATATAAAGTTTAAAGGGATGTTTGCAATTTAGAAGCCAGACTCAACCTTTTGTTATAACTATAGATTCAGAATCAATTTCTGAAACGATTTAACTGTGTCCGTCTGTCCATCTAAAGTCGGTTCATGTAAATGATTTTTAATATATTTCGACGAAGTTTGATACTTGGATTCAAAGAAGAGCTTTAGTAAAAATGCTTAAAACGGGCACTACTCTCCATTTATCCATTTATCGTTCTATTTCTATACTCATCATCATATGTATGAGGGGGTGTATATATATTCTTGACAAAATGTTTGTAACGTCCAAAAGGAGGCAAATCAAGGTTTTGTACAAATTATGTTATTTTAAATCAACATTGAATATTGAGTCCTTCTAAATGTGTCGGTCGGTCCGTCTGTACGTGTGTTCTATGGAAATCATTCTCCTGAAATAAGTTGAGATTCCAAACTTGGCAGAAGTGTTGATGGAGTGCATACGCTGGTTGATATTGAAAGTGGAAAAAATCCACAAAAAAGAGTTGAAAAAGAAACCACTTGTTAAGTAAATTTTCCGTTTGTTAATTAGCTTAATAATGGACTTGAACCTGGTTGATCCTGGTTGATCCATTTTTATATAACGCTCTTGACATTCTGGGCATGCGAATTCAGTGTGACGTCCGTTGGACGGAGCACTTGTTCGAATTTCCAAAGATGTAGCCAAGAGCTTGGGTTTTTTAAAACGGTGTAAAAAATACTTTACACCAGCCGACATCCGAAATATTTACGCTGCCTATATTCGGCCGAAACTTGAGCATAACTCGCACGTGTGGGCGGGAGCCTCTAACACATGTTTGGAGACTCTCGATCGCATACAGCGAAAGGCTCTAGTGATCATAGGTGACGAGGAAGTATCTAACTCTCTCGACACACTTGAACACCGACGAAATGTGAGTTGTGTTGTGCTTATGTACAGGTACTTCTATGGCATATATTCTAGAGAGATAAAAGAGATGAAACCCTTCAGTAGGACAACCAGTCTTGCTCACCGATCTCACCCATACGTTATTGAGTTGCCGGCATATCGCACAACGCATTACCGAAACGGTTCGTTCTTTAATCGTGGTGTTCGCCTCTGGAACCACCTACCTCCAGGGGTATTTCCCGCCGTGCCTAGTGTGCGCAATTTCAAAATCAACGTACACAAACACTACTCCCTCTATCCTCCTTCTTCTAATCCCTTCTAACCACCACCGTGCTTGCACGTATTGGGGTCATCCCCTGAATGGATGGTTATATAATAATAAAAAAAAAAAAATATGCTTTCTATCATCTATTTTTCCTACTTTATAAGTATTGTGGAAAATCCTTAGATGCTTTTTTGCATTTTTCTTGCCCCTCCAATATTAAATTAAACACTTTTTTTATCCACAAAATAACTTTTTCGATTTAATCCAAAAAAATTTTTATTTAGGAAAAATATTATTCAAAATGATAAATTGTTGACGATTCAACATGAAGAGAAAGATTTTATTCAAGGTAATACAAATCTATATAAGTAAGTCTGCTACCTCGGCTACGGCTACACTGAATATTTCAGTGAATATTTATTATAGAAATTCCTTGTAATAAATTAAAATTTGTTTGTGTGAAAAATGAACCAAAACTGCCAGTTACTTTTAAAAACGTTAGAAAACATGGTGCAACCGGCATTAGTTGCAAAAATTCTTAGATTTAAAGCGGATACAGTTAACGCAAGGGATAAAATATGCTTTTTTTTTAATTGTTGTAGATTTATTTTTATATATATTTATCGTTGGAAAGTATACCAAGTTTCAACCTCATATCTAAATTTTTGTATGATTTTTTTTTTAATCAAATCGATTTATTTATAATAAACATGGAATTATCTAAACTTGTTGTGTAGGTATATATATTGTCAGGTTAAAGTTTAAATTTTTATTAATCCATTCTTGGTTGAATAGTTTATCTTTTATTTATTTCTAAGAAGTAAAGAATTCTTGCAACTCATACCAAATTTCCATCTGTTTTAAGTGAATTCTAACTAAATATCGTTTTACTGAATTTTCTCCTAATATCACTTACCTGACAACAAATATAAAAGCGAAGCCATCACTTTGGACGATTTCATACTTTCCTATAAAATAAAAAAAAAAATGCTGAATCGATTTAAAATTTTATGTTAGTAAAGAATCGTAAATGTCAACAGTTGTGAGTGGGGGAGGAAGAGTTAAGTGTCAAACAACAAACGGTTTTAAAATGAGGTTCCAACATAAAGCATCACAGATATTTTTATTCTATCGAAAAATTCTAGATAATGGAAAAGTATCAAACATTTGCCTCCATAAGGTTTTTTTTTAACCAATTGTCTGGAGAGTTGGTACGAAATGTGTGAAAACAGGTTCCGCATAGAGCCAGTTTATCTTTTGTCTATTCTTGTTATTCATCTGGGAAGTGTGTTTTACAATTTGCCGTTACTCACCACCATAAAGACAACATGGTGTAAGTAATCTAAAGAGAGCCGCTCCCACTGTGTAACATCGAACATGTTTGACTTGCTCACTTTTTGTTGGTGTTTTTTTTTATTCTATCGGCTTTATTAGTTGGTTTTATTTATGCAAGCCCGACTTGTATTATTTTCTGGTCAGTTAGCTAGCAATACCGCCAACCAGGTAATATACTCTTTATTTTTCTTGCCACTTCAGTTACTTTTGTACGGTTTAAGCTGAAAGGTGCTCTTAGTGTTATAAGACAAATATATTGCTTAAAGCGTATTGGGAAAAAAGAAAAATTAAAAATGAAAATTGTTCAAAGAAAAAGGAAACCGCTATAAATATTTAACAATATTTAAAGAAAAATAATTTTTGTTTTGTTCAATAAATAAAAGTCAGTATTAAAGAAGGATTTAAAAAAAAATAAAGAAAGGAGACAACGCAGAAAGGAAATCTCATATGATGTCAAGCATGTAAAAAGGTTAGAATGGCCTGACACAAGTTGAGTGAGAAACAAAGAGAAAAGAGAATAAATAAATAAGAACGTATATAACCTAACAAACAAAAAGAAGACGAGTAAGTGATATTTGGCAGAGGAAGAAAGAAATGTGTTCTAAGAAAAAAGAATTCACAGCGAATTTGATGAAATCTCAATAAATCGTGATAGAATTATAGTCGATTAAGGTTCTGGCCAGAGGCTTAGAGGAAAGGTTAAAGCAATTCCTTTGACGTCCCATTCAAATTTAAGTTAAGTCAAACATATTTGTACACTACTCACACAGTTTTCTCTTATAAGAACTTATTTGAAAACAATTTAAAAAAAACTATATTTTGCCAAGTCCAAATCTTCAATACCCGGCAATGCCAATAGTAATACGGAACATTTCTTTAAAAGATTCTTCCATTTTCAGATTTTGCTGCATTTCAAGACCAACATGAACTGAATGAACTGCTGGTACTTCGGCCAAATTTAGAATACACAACTGAATTGTTGCGTTCAGAAGAATGATTATCAGAGCCCAAAAAGGCCCGTACAGATGGACGGACTGACATGGCTAGATAGACTCAGTATTAAATGCTTCAGAATCAAGAATCTATATACTTTGTTCGACATCTTTTTTGGGCCTTACAAACGTTTTGAGAAAGTTTATATAAACCCTTCTATAAAAAGTCATTTAATGTATAAAGAATTGTCTTGAAAATAATCCGTTTCGATAAATTTTGATTAAATATAATTCTTTATCTAATTAGGGTAGAGACATCCCAATTCATGCAAAAAAGTTTGATATAGATTTTTAATTGAAATTTATGTTTTTTTTTATTGATCCATGGTGTATACTCGCTGGGTTATTTTTGGAATAGCATACTCGGTAAATGGCTTTCATTGCTTTTTTGGGCAGTGAGCTTCTTCACAGAAACCTTACACTTCTAAAAATGCTAAATTAAAAAGTTCATCCCAGTAAAAAATCTTATGATCTCTGAGAGTCCTAATCTGAGCAGTAATTGGATTATTTCTAGGGCTACATTGCATATGGCGCTGGCCCTGAGGTTTGTGTAGTTCTTTTAATTTATTCATTATCTTGTTGCAATAGCGAATCTCATTAACTTGATTATTGGCTGATCAATGGAACTTTTGGAAAAGCTTAAATTTCGTACCAAATAGTGAAACATTAAGTTTCACAACAATAAAGGGGGATTTTTTGAACCCTAAATGCTACAATTTTTATGTTAATTGTCAAGATCATCAACACCACCAAGATGATAACGAGTCTTAGCGCTAAAAATCAGTTGTTTTTTATGTTGCCTTCCTAATCCATATTTTACTTTAAAGCTTCATTTTTAATAGCTGTGAATCCTTTTTCTCATAAATACCTTAAGATTCTAATCTTGTAGGAATTTTGGAACTTCACTATATGTCCTTGTAACGAATTTCGTAAAGGTACTTTAAAAATATTCAGATTTGTAAAATAAACTTCAAAAGTTAACAGAAGATTAGACTAACAAACGGAATAATCATAAATTGATTGAGAAAATAATTTCCAATCAATTTTTCTTCAAAATTAATTAAATATTACAAACATTCTCATAATCTTCACAATCACTACTTGTACAATAAAATTATGTATAAAATATGTTTATAGAAAACTTCTTACAAAATTAAAAACAAATTTCAAGATTATAACGCTGTGTAAAAAAATCATAATTATGGCTAAAAAATAAACCAATTAAAAAAAACCAATATTAATGAATACAAATAAATATTTTTAAATTAAAAACAAAATAAAATTTATTAAAATAATTTAATAAAAATGTAAAAAATAAAGAAAATTTTTAAAAACAATTAAAAAATCCATTATATAAAATAAATATTAAAAAAAATTTTGTGTTAAAAAAATTAAAAAAAAAATTCAACATAATTAAAATTTACCAAAAAAAAAAAATACCACAAATAAAAAAATCCCATTCCTTCAGTATCTACTTGTTGCATTCCGATGATGCTCAACTGACAATTTCTATAATTATGCATTGTTTTATATTTTTGGGGCAAAGCTGTAGAATCATTTAATGTGGATTATGCGGTTGGCTGTATGTGACATTTTTTAGCTGCTAAATGTCATAAATTCATCATTTTGAAAGGATATTTTTACGTTATTTGTAACAAGATAACGTTTAATTAAGTAAGTTTTTTATTAAAGTGTAAACTATGACAACGTGAGAACTAATTGCAAATTTATTATATGCATTAAAGCATTTAAAATGTTAATAAAAAAAAAAAAGAAAAAATGACTCACAAACATTTCCGTAGGAAATTGTGATTCTGGTTAAAGGCTACGGCAGACGAGATGCCGCGCTTTCATGCTTTGCTGTCAAAAGCAGTTGAAGTAGTGAACGCATTCATATGAAGGTAGCCGTAAAGACGAAGTGATGCGCAGCATTACGAGGCGCCGCCTGGATAGAATAGAAATAACTTCTGTTGTTTATATGCATTCATGCTTTTCATATTAGAGGAAACAAGTTCGAAAACTGAATTCAGCTTAGCCTAAAACTTAAATACCTCCCACATCTACATATAAATGTTGGGCGTGGCAGGTACACATGATTACGACCTCTAATAGTGTACGCATTACGTATCAAATTGAGTTTTACGCTCAATACATTTTTTTGTGAATTACGGGACACACGGACCACATGTCTAGATCGATTCAGTTTTTGATGCTGAAAAACTTTGTAGGGTTTCTGACGGCTCCTTTCGGGTGTTGCAAACGGAACAGCGAACTTAGTATTTTCTCATCACTAAGGTATAGAAACCAAAATAAGGAAAAATTATACCGTTCGACTTAGCATCAAAATATGAATTGATTTAACTATGTCCGTCTGTCTGTCCATGTAAATTTGTGCGCAAGCTACAGGTCGCATTTTTTGAAATATTTCGATGAATTTTGGTACAAGGACATGTATTGACTCAAAGAGTAACCCCATTGAAAATGGACCAGATTAGACCATTTTTAGAACCCCTACCCATAAAAGGACCTATTATAATGGTACTCTTTACAAGGCAAAAAGCGCAATTCTTAATATTTTTTGGCTAAATTTGGTAAAGAATAGTTAATTAGCTTTATTTTTGGCTGTGCCAAATTTGGACCCGATGGAACCCTTCCCATATAATGATACTTCACGAAGAGACTTTTATGGAAACATCTCCCGTTTACTGACACAACTAAACTAATTGTAGTATAATTTGTATGTGTGGGGTATTAAATGATCGGGCTTGACCGACTATAACATTTTTACATTTTTCCCTTACTTACATAACAAAGTAAACCAAATTTTGATATTTGAACAAGCAAGTTATTTTGATGTGAAGTTGATCGCCCAGCGAAGCTCCTATGTGGCTACAGTGTCGAAGCTCTTGCTAAAGTTGGTGCGCAGCTCCGTGCGTGACTAGCTTTATATAAATTCATATGATTGTACTTTTTTTGAAAGACGCAGAGAGAGGTGTCGCTCCAAAAAGTTGCACCTTAAACGTACAGAAATGTGCTGATATCTGTCTTGTAAATTTTCAACCAGCTTGTTTTTGAAATGTTTAGTCAAGTATAACTAAAAAGAATGTAATTAGATCGCATTCTAAGAAGTAAAAATAGTCTTCTTTGCTTCGGTGTATTCAATAGTAAACACCTGTTAACTGACACAGTACCATCATAAGATACTCTTGATATTTAATTAACCGTTAAAAAAAAGTAAAATAATCAACACCTGTTTTTCGTTTCCAGTTTCATGCACTTGATACCCACTATAAACTTTTATCTAATGTTTCATTTAAACGTATTGTTGTTGTAGTTATTGTTAATATGTTATTCTCAAATTGCCACTTGAAAGTTGCTGCGTGTACCGGTGTCAGATGGACGCTTATTTGTCTATTTAATGTAATGTAATATTATATTGTTGTTGTTGTTGTTGTTGTTGCTTTTGTAGTTACTTTATAATAATTATAAACACATATAAAATTAAACATGTGAAATATAAACAATTATCAACAGAAAAATTATATTATTGTCACTTAGTATACTAATCATCATCAACAAGTCCCTACGTCCGCACATTTAGCCTAACGTTGACTTTATTAAGTGATGTGTAAGCTCAAGTTCAAACGCCTGCAAGTGGTAACGGGTTTCTTGTATTTTTATTTTTTGGACAATAGCTTAAAGTACAATAACTACAACAAAAATTATTACATGTGTACACACATTGTTTTCATTTGTTAAATTTGTTGTCATTTCTCAGCCATTCAACATAACGTTAATGGCGGTAGCTTAATCTGGCCATGACTCATATTGTGATATTTGTCATGGCAAAACTTAAGTAAATATATGTACAGCTTTTCATAAAGTATTATATTTATTATTAAATTTTGAAATTACTTATTTGAGGGAACTATTTAGTGAGATATTATAACAGAGATCATTTCACACAATTGAAAAAAAAAACAAAGATGACAAATTGATGTGCAAATAGTGTGCATCATATGGACATTGTCATTTATAGCGTTAATTATTAACAATTCCGCCCTCACACAAACTTTGACTCGCATATTAAAGATGATCTAATACAACAGACTTTACTAGTAAAAAGCAATATCAACGTTATGTTAACAAATTTCAATTTTGATCGACTTAATACCCTCTACATAAGATTGGGGTATACTAAGTTTGTCATTCCGTTTGAGAAGGTGACGTCAAAGTATATATATTCTTGAACAGCATCAAAAGCTGAGTCTATCAAGACATGTATGTCCGTCTGTTGTTTGCATTCTCACTGTTATAAATTTTGAAATATTGAGCTGAAATTTTGTAAAAAAATTTTTTTTTTGCACGCAGATCGTATGGGTAAAATGGGCAAAATCGGTCAAGAACCACGCCCACAATCGACAAAAATCTATTTATCTGCCCCAAAAATTGAGCTATAAACTTGAAATTTGTTATGTACGTCTATAAGTATTAGCTTCATCGATGTGCCAAAAATAGGCGTATTCGGATTACAGACACGCCCACAATTAATACAAACCTTCATATCTGCCACAAAAGTTGACCTAGGAACTTGAAATTTGATACACGTATACTTAGTTATCCCATCTACCAATGTACCAAAAATGGGCAAGGTCGAATTTCAGACACGCCCACAATCGACATAAATCTATATATCTGTCACATAAGTTGACCTAGGAACTTGAAATTTGATACACGTATACTTAGTTATCCCATCTACCAATGTACCAAAAATGGGCAAGGTCGAATTTCAGACACGCCCACAATCGACATAAATCTATACATCTGTCACATAAGTTGACCTAGGAACTTGAAATTTGGTACGCGTATACATAGTTATCTTATTGACTGACGTGCAAAAAATGGGTGTGGTCGGATAATAGACACGCCCTCAATTTTCAAAAAACCATATTCAACGTAAAAGTAGACTTGCATGCTGATACGTAAGACATACACTATTAGGGGGCACAATATATATATACTTGCCACGCCCACCGTTGTGGAGGTGGAGGGTACTTAAGATTTGGCCTAAGCTAAATTTAGTTTCCTTACTTGTTTTTGTTTGTTTATGGAATCAAAAAAAAATCCTATCCATTTTCAAAAGGGTTTATTTTTGGGCTAATACATTTCCTTGTAACAAATTTCATCAAAATATCTCAAAAAAAAATAGGACTTCATATGAGAAGGGGTTCTAAAAATGGTCCAATCCGGTCCCTCATTTTCAATAGGGTTTCCCTCTAGGCTAATATATGTCCTTGTACTAAATTTCATCGAAATATCTCAAAAAATGTAAAAAGTGACCTGTAGCTTGCGCACAAATTTAGATGGACAGACAGGAGGACAGACGGACAAACGGACATGGTTAAATCGATTCAGATTTTGATTCTGAATTGATCGGTATAATTGAAGGTGGGTGTGGCATTTTCCGTTTAGGAGTTACAAACATCCTCACAAACTGAATACACCCCTTGCCACAGGGTGGTGCAGGGTATAAATATTGGCTCGAGATTGTTTCCTTAGAACTTGCAATTAATTTGACTATAACTCAACTTACCTCACTTTCGTTTTGGAACACATTTATGTACGTTCTACTGTACGTAATAATAAAGCTCTTTATAAAAGTTATAAGTCTAAAGAACTGAAGTCTCATTATACATTTACGCTACACTACAAAGTGGTAAAGGGATATATTGTCCGTTCGTCCATGTATTATATTTTTTAATGAAATTTGGTACAGGGATGTCTAGTAAGGGCGAGGACGTCCACTGTTGAAATTGAACCTGATCCATTTTTAAGACTCCTCCTTATATAATTTCATATTCTACAATATTGTAAATTTTGACATGACGAAAATTCAATTTTTTTTAAACATTTTCAATAAAATTTTAATGAAATGTCAAATTTGGACCTGATATATTTTACGAAGTGATTACATTACATTACAACGATAATATTTACTGCAACAACTCAACTAATTATTGCATTAAGGGGTATAGGCTTCAACGTTTGCGATGGCTAGGATGGTTTTTCAATCGAAACAGAATGGACGTCGCGCAAGGGGCAGTCCGAAAGTCCACGTGTTTGATGCCGTGGAAGACATGCGGAAGACCGAAGCGCAATATTGCGGTATGGACCCTAAATAAGTTTTAGTAGTCGGGAAGAACTGACTACAACATTTTCACATACATTTCCTTGTTTATATATCAATCAGTTGTAAAATATTAAATTTTTTTTTATATGTATTATCATGATTTTATGTTTTTATGGATTAATTCTCATTAGCTTTAATAGCATTAATATTTTACTGCAGTTGTTTCCCCCAACTTTCTTTTTTTTTATTTTTCACTATAAAAATTTCTTTCTACTTATGTACCATACATAAATAATACAATGCATTATATGACATTTCAACTAATTGCTGTTCATTAAGTGGAAAGATGGCAACAATTTTTCCATCTATAAACTAACAAACAAACAAAACTGCAACGAACATGTTTTCAGTTTTAGATAAGTTAAACAAAAAAAAAAAATAAAATAAAAAAGCAAAAAATACGTATATTTACCTCACACTTGACTTAGTTTTACAATACAAGAGAAAATAAAATAAAACAAAAAAATGTAGAAGTATAAATAAAAAAGTTTAATGAACTGTTTGCTATTTGGCATAAAAAGCCGGCTGGTTAAAAAAGTAACAAAAATGAACAAACTACAAATCATTACGGTTTTGCTGTAATATTCATTAAATGTTTATTATTTATTATTTTATTATTGTACGAGCACATAATTGGTTATTTCATTGCGATAAAAGTCGGAAAAGTGAATTCCAGTAATTTATTTACATATTTATATATATATGTATGTGTAGACAGGTAGTGGCATGGGACTTACACCACATTAAAAATAACTCGTTCATATATCAGTCCGTTGTACTTCCATTATATTTTTGAGGAACATTTAAATTAGTTGTGTTTTAGTCGAGGTCATAACTCCATACAAATATATTCAGTACTACTTAAAATTTAAAATTTCTGGATTACAAATATAAAGTAGTTTTCTATTAAAGTTGCATAATCAGCCCCTCTTTTTTGGTAAATTTTATCCACATACTTAAAAGTCGGCATTGATTAGGATAATTCTATGCCAATCAACTCTAGGTCTATATAAAACTTTCACTTGTGTAGACCTCAACAAAAGCGTACCTATTATTTGGATAAAGTCAAAAATGGTTAAGAGATAAAATAGTTCCAAACAGTAGGCATAAAACTATGACTTATGTATTAGCAGAAGCAGCAATAATCGAAAATGGTTCCGTGGAACAAGTACCGCAGTCCTTTAGCTTTTAAGCTTTTATAACCTTCTTAGTTTATAGTACATATACCATGATTTTGATTAATGACATAATCCATTTCCTTTTGATTACCGCACTTGTGATAATTCTCTTCCATAATGTTATTATTAAATTACTATGATATCTCCTATTAATGATTGATCGTGTCTACAATCATAATGTCTAAATAAATTGCAATTTTTGTACGAAAGAAAAAAAAATATGTGAAAACACAATCGATTATAATCGGTTCTACCAGTTCAGTTAATACCCTAAACCATTTAGCTCCAAGATTATAAATAGTAGCTGACTAGAGAGTCATTGTATAAGGCATTTCATAAAAGAGCTTTGTATGGAAAAGGGCTTTAAATTTGGCCCTTTCGCGTTCAAATTAACCTTTTACTATTCTTAAACAGAATTTATTATGGAATGAAAATAGAATTATTGATGCTATATAGGGAAGGGTTCTAAAAATAGATCTTTAGAGCCATTCACCAAAGTGACGGTTCTTGGTCCGAAATATTCACTGTTTAAAATTTTTTTCATACATATTAAAAATTGTACATTGATTACAAGATATAGACGGACAAACGGATATGGTTAAATTGATTGAGATTTTGAGCCGAATCAAAGGTGAGTGTATCATTTTCCATTTAGGAGTTAGTACATTATACCTTTTTACCGCTATGTGACGTAAGATGTAATTATTCCTAACCAGTTATAGCTTTATCATAACTAACAACAATATACAGGGTGAGTAAGAAAGATGTAAACTCTTGATGATATATAGGATGAAATTTTTTGAAGAACTTTATATAGAGGGAAGATCCAGATCTCTTTTAATCCATAACAACAACTTTTGTATTTCAATATGTTTCAAAAAAATTCATCCCATAAAGTTACTCGAGAGTTTCCATACTTTTTCCTCACCCTTTTCCTCACACTGTAGTGTAATAATAATAATAATAATGTAGTTATGATGTAGTGTATGGTGGGTGTGAAGATATGAAATCATACATCTTAATATAATAACATAGTAATACCTCCTAGAGTTTGAATTATAAAAAAAAATGTCTGAACAATCAATGGCTTTCCCAAAGACATATTTAAAAAGTGAAAAAAGCTTTTAATTGCATTATGGAATGCTTTATTTTCTAAAGTCTTCTTGACGAAGAGGGTTTACTGTATTTCTTATATCGCTTAAATAACATTTTTTGAAGAGACGAGGTCTTCAGTATAAAAAACCTTCAATTATCAGTTAATTAAATCAAGATGAACTTTGACTTGACTACAGTAACGCTTTTATATTTGCAGAACCATTGAAAATACTAACAATACTAACTAACTCCGTTTAGAGTTTCTTAGAAAAGATGTGTTTTTATACTCTCTACATAAGATGTAGAGTTTGTCCATTTCATTTGAAACATCTAGAAGGAGGCTTCAGAAACCTTACAACGTATTAATATTTTTGCTCAGCATCAAGAACTGAGTCAATCTAGATATGAATATCCGCGTGTTGGCATTCTCACGGTCGTAAATTATGAGATATTGGGCTGAAATTTTGTACAGTCATTTTAGTTTATGAACGCAGATCGTATGGGTAAAATCGCTTAAGAGTCGCGCCCACAATCGACATAAATCTATTAATCTGCCACAAAAATTGAGTTATTAAGTTGAAATTTGGTACACATATTTATAATTATCCCATTCATCAATGCGTTATAAATAGGCGTGGTTGGATAACAGACACGCCCACAATCAACAAAAATATATTTATCTGCCACAAAAATTGACCTAGGAACTTGAAATCGAAATTTGGTACGCATATACATAGTTATCCCATTGACGGACGTGCCAAAAATGGGCATGGACGGATTACAAACACGCCCACAATTTACTAAAAACCATATTCAGCGGAACACTCCACTCACAAGTTGATACGTAATACATACACGTAATCATATACCTGCCACGCCCATCATTGTAGATGTGGAGTGCATTTAAGATTTGGCCTTAACCAAATTTAGTTTTCTTATATGTTTTTTCCATAAAATAAATTACCTAATAACGAAGAGAAAAAAACTTGTTTCTAGCTGACTTAGACTTTATCTTCGCATTTTATTCTGTTGCAAAATATTATAAAAAAATTGAATAAAATTGAAAAAAAAGTTTCAGTTTGCAGTTCAGTGGGAACAAGGTCAGGCTTAGCTTAGTTCAGCTTAGCACAGTTGTATACCTTACATGAATTTAACAAATTTTCCTCATACTTATATGTAATGTATTGTATATAAAATGTTTTTTACCGTAACCACAAAGAGCAATAAAAGGAAAAATAAATCGTATGGGTGCAACTGTGAACGCTGTGTGTTGGTAACAAATGAAATAAAATTATCTTTTTTCAATGAATGAATTTTTATTTATTTATTGTTCGCGCAAAGTTTTGTGTCTTTTTCTTTCAAAGAGAGATTCCGCTTTTGCAAACAATAAACAAAAAATGTTTAAAGAGGATTTTAACAAAAAAAAAATTGAAAAAAGTAGTAAACATAAAGTTATAATTAATTTCAGTGGAGTTGAAATGTGTGAGAAATTAATTTAATAGAAAGATTAAACAATGAAATCTTTTTACAAATAACAAACAAAATGATGAAGGATTTAAAATGAATTTTTGTGATTAAATCATTATTAAACATACACATTAATTACAAATTATTAAGTAGTGGATAAGGAAAGGAAGAAAAACATATTATACATGAGTACAAAATAGAGTAGACTTTACTTTAATATCGAGACGCCCTGAATCACTTGCATGTTGTGACCGATATAATTTCGAGGTATTACGAGAATTCGTCTACCTAGGTAGGTTATTACATTATCTCCAATAATGTCAATGTGGAGATAAAGCGAAGAATTATGATTACTAACAGGTGCTACTATGAGCTAAGTAAGAAATTTAACAGCAAAGCCTTCTTTCGAGTGACGAAGCTTACACACTCTAAGACCCTCATCATCTTTGTGCTTCTCTGTGGTGCTGAAACAAGAACGTTAACGGAAAGTGATGAGGCTTTTCTAGTTGTGTTTGAGAGAAATGTTCTCCGCAAGGGGTCTTTGGTCCTGAACGCATTTGCCATGAGTTCCGTCTCAGAGTGAATCAAGAGCTGTATGAGCTTTACGCCGACGTTGTATAAAAATTCAACTTCTGCGATGGCTAGATTATGTTGGTCATGTGGATGAAGCGATCTTTTTTATGCGAAATTTGTACATTTTTGAACCATATTTATTGTGTCGAATATTTTTAAATACTTAAATGTTGCAACTGGTTAATAAATCTTTTAAAATGCTCTCTCTACATACTACAATGAACACTTTCTACTTCTTTAGGTGATTTCTTTTTCATATTTTTGGTGAAAGGGTTGGCCCCAATTTATCCAACAGTACGTACTGTTGACTTAATGACTCATTAATGTTATTAATTCAGTGAAGCGAAGTACGAAAGTCATGTACGTGAAGTGGTACCATAAACTTAATGTCTCATCAATCATTTAAACATTTCAACTTTAATATACATTCATTTATAATGATGTGTTAGAGTATAAATAGAATTAGCGAAAATATTAAAATCGATCAAAACCGACATCGATTAACCATTTTGGGCAAAAAACGAAAAATGCATTTAATAGATCAATAATCGCCCCTAAAGACTTTTTTAAATAATAATTTAGTTGTTAAATAGGCAGTAAACTTGAGAGTAGTCCCGTTTCAATCTATATTTAGGAGAAAAATTAAAAGATAAAATAAATTAAAAGGCTTCAGACAGACGGACAGACATACATAGTTAAATCAAAGATTATTGTATAATACAAAATGGGTCACTCTTCAATCACTTGCAAATACACATCGCTTGTAAGGATTGTTTAAAATCTAGCATACTTACCGTTTTGGAAGCGAATTGTCACAGATTTTAATGCAATTTCTAATAAAAATCTAGGCATAGCTATTATTAGTACGTCGCTGAAGTGGTTATTACAATTTTTAGAATGTTTACTAGAGACCCTGTCAAAGACGGAAAGACAGACAATGTTTTATACATCATTTCTTATATCCCTTCAAAAGATACTTATGTTTTAAGAAACCATATATACCTTCAGGAAAAATATTTGTGAATACGTTTTCTCTAATTAATTATAACTTTATTTCACTTAAGCGAACAGTTCTTCTTGATACTATATACGAGTACATATATAATAAGTAAACATGAATATATTACTGAAAAAAAAATGAATTTCCTAGTCATTGTATTATTATTTTAATTCTCTTTAAAAGTTAATTATTTTTAATCTCATTGTTGGTTAAGAAAAAAAATAAAAATAAACCACGTACATGAAGTGGGAACAAAGCATAAAAATGCAATCGAATGGTTTTTTAAGTGTAACAGTGAATGAACGAATAGATGGATTGGTCTGTGGAGCACAGTTTTAATATAAACATGTTTTGAAAGTTGATATTTTAGTATGGTAGAGGTATAGGGTATGTAATGAAATGGTTTTCTTCTCCTTTTTTCCGTCTGCGTTCGCTCACTTTGAACCCCCCTTTAATTATCACATTTTTATACCCAACACATAAGATGGGAAATATACTCAGTTAGTCATTCCATGTGCAAAACCCAAAAGGAGGCGTTAAAGACCCTACAAAGTATATATATTCTTGATCAGCATCAAAAACTGAGTGGATTTAACAATATACGTCCGCATGTCCGTCTGTTGTTGGCATTCTCATGGTCGTAAATTTTGAAATATTGATCTGAAATTTCGTACAAACATTTATAGTTTTTGCACGCAGAACGTTGTTTAAAAAGGGTAAAATCGCTCAAGAACCACACCCACAATCGACAAAAAACTATTTATTTGCCACAAAAATTGACCTTTGAATTTTAAATTTAATATGCATAGTTATTCTATCCATCGAAGTGCTAAAAATGGGCGAGGTCGAATAATAGACACGCCCAAAATTTACACAAAAGCCGACCTCTGCGTAAAACTGGACTTTCAAGCTGATACATAAACGTACACTACAGATGGAGTTATCATATACCTGCCACGCCTACTATTGTAGATGTGGAGAGTATTTAAGCCAATTGTAGCCTTTTCAATTGTTTATTATTATTAGTGCTGCGGATTTCGTGACAAGATCTGCTTAGTTTTAAGGTTATATATTGTTGCTATATGTTGTTGCACAAAAACTTTTGTTATGAAATGTTGATTAAATGTATTAGTTAATAAAATATATGTGTATGTTGTATATAATGCATTGCATACATAATTCACAAAGACATGTTGCTTCAGTTCAATTTTAAGAAATATTTACATAAAATTTTTATTGCCTTTATTAGAGTTTTGATATCATAACTTTTTTTGTGACATGATTAATTATATATATGTACAACATACACATGCAATGGCATTTACAATATTTTCTTTAACATTTTTAAATATCAGCCATTTAAAATAAATTGCCAACTCATGTATAAACAGCTGGTTCTCCATGTGTGGTGTGAGACTGGAGTCTGGGTACATTATTAAAGTAAAGTTGGGTGATTGGTTTTTAATACCAATCAACAACTGTTTCTTTGTTAATACAACTGATGTATTTGTGCATACATTAGAAGCGAATATATTGTCTGGCTCAACACCGGTGCAATGCTAACAATGAAGTAACTCGTTTCGGTTTTTTTTGTTTTTGTTTTTTGTATTTTTTTTTATTTGCAAAAACACAAAATTTGCAAAATTACAGTCAATTCGAAACGGATTAACTACTGCTCTACATCAAGACGAAAACGATAATTAACCTTAAAACAAGTTACAGGGTACGTATGTTTATGTGTGTTAGGTCAAATCTCAGATAAATAACTTAACATTAACATTAAATTTGGCTTAAGCCAAATCTTAAGTATACTCCTTATCTAACCAAATGGTGGGCATGGCAGATACTCGATTACGCCCTCTAATAGTGTGTGTACTAAGTATCAACTTGTAAGTTGAGTTCTATGACAAATAAGTTGTTTTTGTAGGGGCGGATATGTTATACCACCATGCCCATTTTTTACACATGAATGATGAGCTAATTTTTAACATTTTACATCCATCAATTTTTGTGCCAGATAAATATTTTTTGTTGATTGTGGGTGTGGCTCTCAACCGATCGCATGAAACTTTACATATATCCCACTCCATACATCTTTCATTCGAAAACTTAAGAACTGTGATATATGAAAATCTCTCGGGTTTTGCTCTTACATCATTCGCACCTCACTGCCTTTTTATTGCTATTTACTTTTCCTTGCTTGATCATTTAAGCTGAATGACTCCTTTTTATTTACTTCGTTTTTCATTTGCTTCCCTTGTCTTTTTAGTAAACTAGGCATGTTGTGGAATGCGACGCGTTCAAATTTAGCTGAGGTGAAAAAAAAGTGAAAAAGTTTTTTCAGCTGGAATTTGAACTCGGCTGTCGTGTTGGGCTGATAACGCGAGAAAGAATTAAAAGAATATTACCATAAAAGTGGAGGTTGGTTCGATAGGAAAATGAACTTTAAGTTTGCAAAAAGTCCTAGTTTTTTTTTAATTTCTTAGAAACTATAGGCTTACATTAACTTCCGTATAATAATTTCCAAGAAATATAACATGATTTGTGCACGAAAAGAACAATGTACTTATAGGCTGTGTAACGGCAGATTGTGAAAATCTCGTATAAGCACTAAGAATGTATCTTTACATGTACAGTGAGTTAGATTTGCATGGTTAACCATAATCATATTAAAAGTTAATTATTGTAATTTTTTTACTTTAGTTAAGTGTCTAACAGTAGCAACAATAACAACAATAACAACAATAGATTGATGCTTATCTTGATGTTTGTGCATTAAAGAAAAATCATGTCATTTTTCTTGTCATGTCATATTATTTCAAGAACAATAATTACATATGATTGCCTATTTAGGTGAGTAGTTTTCATTACTGTTGCTCCGCTTTTTTAGACCCTCCACATAAGATGGGGAGTGTAAGTTTGTTCTGCCGTTTGCAAGACCCAAAAGCACCCTGCAAAGTATTATATATGTATTCTTGATCTTGAGCGTCTAAAACTGAACTTTACACAGACACTTTTAGTTTCTGTACGCAGATATATATGTAAAATCGGCAAAATCGGTCAAAAGACACGCCCACAATCAACAAAAATATAATTATATGCTACACAAATTGAGCTATTAAGTTGAAATTCGGTACATATATTTATAATTACCCCATACATCAATGTGCCGAAAATGAGCGTGGTCGGATAATAGGCGTGCTCACAATTTTCTGAAAATCACATCTACCACAAAAAATGACTTATGAACTTGAAATTTGATATGAACTTGAAACTTGATATGGATTCCATATATAGATACGCCAAAAGTAATGATAGAATGTGCGACTTATTTGTAATTAACTTTTCCATCGATGTACTACAAATTTTAAGTTTTTAGAGTCCAAATAGTATTATTTTTAGTACTTGGGTACTGATTGTCAGTTGGAATGGTAAATCAATTTTTAGTACTTCAAACCCAAACAATACTACAATATAATAATTTGTAATACTTTTACTGTTGATTACTAATTACTAGTGCAAAATTTGAATGGGTAGTTATACCTTTGTAAATTGACCATTTATTTGAATTATATTATTAATTATTTTACTTGTTGAAGACTGAAACCATGCTCCATTTAAACTTTATTACTTATTCGTAACGATTTAACAATGATTTCAAACGCAATCAATTTAAGAAAACAAAATATTACGCTCAGCTTTTTTTTTTAATTGGCAGAAAAAAGTCTGTACTAAACCACGAAAATTTCAGTATATCAATCAAAACTAATTTGTGTTATAACACATAAACTATCTTATACACGTGGTGGTGTAACAGAAACAACACAATCAATGCAACGAGTAGCACTTTCGTGGAATATTTGATTTTGTAAACAATTTGTAAAATGAAATATTTAATAAAATCACAACCATAACAGAAAAATAAGAAAAACATTTTAAATAAGAAAAAAAAATAAATTTTATAAAAAGTCATTGTACTGACGCATGCAATCAATTACAATATTTGTACGTTTTAATATATATATTTTTTTGTAACATTACGCTTAACAAATTGAAAAATTCAAGTGCTCACAAACGTGTAATTTTCAATTAATAACTTTATTCATTGTTTATTTAAAATTATTTATTAAAATTATCAAAATCAAAACATAAAGTCTAATCAATAAACCAAAATGTAAACTAACTCCTCAGGGCAATGGAGGCCGGTTAAAAAAAAATGATTGCATAAATTTTTGTATAAAGCAAGTAAAAAACAAGTAAAAATGTTATAGTCGATTAAGTCCGACCTTTTAATGCCATTTAATTCAGTTTAGTTGCGTCAGTAAACTCGAGGTATTGCCATATAAACCGACCGAAATGTCTATATCGACTTAGATTTTGATGCTGTTTAAGAATATACATTTACACATGGAATTTTTCAATAGGAACATAACAATTTTGAATTTTAATACGAACCCACTCTTCAATGCTTTTCATGATCTATTAACGTCAAAACAGACAAGCGTAACATATTAATCGTGGTAAAGTTTACAAATGAAAAATGTTTATAAATTATTAAAAAATTTCTATAAGTCGGTGGTGGCTACTTTAAAAGCGTTTACTCCAGTTTTTGGTTGTAAAAATCGTTCCATAAGACAAGCTGAACGGGCTCTAAATTTTGAATTGAATAAATTTTAGTCAAAATATTCTTTATCGGTTGTTTCGATATTAGTGAGACAAAGCGCGAAGTAACGAAAATATTGTAACCGAAAATACTTCAGTTTAAAATTAAGCCAAATCAGTCAATTCTATGCGGTTCACAGGAACTGGGATTGTTACTGAACCACATTGTGGTTTTGAATTAAAATCTTGGTTTGCTCTCTTACAAAATCAAATTAAGTTCAGAATTGAAGCCACTTGATCGTATGGAGCGCTGAAACTTATGTTATATTATGTATGTCTTTATTGAAAAAGTTTTTGAGGTCTTCTTCTGGGTGTTGCAAAGTGAATAGGAAATTTAGTATACCTTCATCTTATATAAAGGATATAAAAATATGACTTTTAGCAATCTCCAGCATACATATAATGTAAATCCCGTTTTCTGTTATAAAACCTTTCAATTATAATTGGACGCTCAATTTTGTGGTATAGAAAAAAGGTGTAATTCAGGATGCCAACTACTCTTTGTTTATATTTTGACACTATTACTTAATAAAACATTCGAGTATTACATGTTACGTTTGGTTGCTTTTTTGGTTTTTTTAAATATTATCTCACAATGGTGAGTTTATGTTTTATATTTTTTCCAGTTTATTTGCAACCGCAAGGGTTTTATTTTATTTGCGCTTGACAGCTTCTTGGATATTAGCGACCACCACTTGGTGTTAGTTGATTTCTGTAACCAACACCAATATACAACTTTATTTATAGATAAATACAAACAACACTTAAAATTTCCTTGTTTATTCAGAGTTGAACGGTGTGGGCGCTATTATCTTGTGCACTTTATTCTCTAAACATAGATTACTTCACTGGAGTTGAAGTTAAATTGTTACAAAAGCTAAATGGTTTGGTTTGGGTTGCATTTGAATTGAATTGAATTGAATTGGATTGGATTGAAATTGCCTTAAAGGAAATGAGAAACACAGGTGGTTAAATTGGAGCTTTTAAAATATGTTTGAAAAGGCTAAGTGTGGGGGGGGGGGGGCGTTTATTACAAGATTATTAAGCAATTATATGTGTTTATGAATGCATAATAAGAATGTAATTTATTCTATTTTTATACAAAGCTCCAGAGCAACTGACATCATCTTTAACATTCAGTCTGATTAAAGACATATAGGGTAGAATTAAATTTCGACGAATTATGCAGAATTTTCATATGAATGGTAAATTTTCCAGATCAATATTTATCATATTGATTAGCCCCGGGTTAGAGCTTCATATCTCTTTGTCAAAACGTCTGTAGCGATGAAAGACAGGCTTTGAAGACTCTACAAAGTATATACATTCTGAATCAGTATTCATCGATGCAACTGTTTGTAAAAATCTCAATAATTGAGATAGCGAATCCAAAGTTCAACGGGTTGATTTTGAGATTGGACATAACCGGTTAAAGGACACTCCGCAGTGCAACAAGAATACATTTTTAAGGTCTTTTTAAACTTACATCGCATTACATGTTGACTGACAAATTATAATCGTTATTGGCAGGTATACATTTTACTTTAAGGTTCTGCACGCAGGTTTCTATTTAAATTGAGTAAAATCGGCACTAGGCCGGCCTCAATCAGTAAAAAATAGGCGCAAAAATAAAGCTATTAATAGTCCTACGATGTTCCAAAAAAAAAGGCGTGATCGGATAAAAACATACACCCAATTTACTTAATATAAACACATGGTATGAACATTAATAAATAATATAAACACTATTTAAGGGTCTGGTCGTGCCACCAATTTATATATGGATTCGGAGGGTAATCAAGAAATTGCCTTAGCGAAAAGTAGCTTTTTTACTTGTTTTTAAATAATTATACCTTTCATATAAGATGGGGAGTATACTAAGTTTGGCATTCCGTTCGCAATACCCAGAAGGAGGCATCAGGCACCTTACAAAGTATTTATATCAGCATCCAAAACGTAGTCTATCTTGACATGTATGTCCGTCTGTTGTTGGCATTTTCACGATCATAAATTTTGAGATATTGAACTGAAATTTTATACAGACACTTATAGTTTTTGCTCGCAGACCTTTTTTTACAATGGCCAAAGTCGCTCAAGAACCACGCCCACAATCGACAAAAATCTATTTATCTGCCCCAAAAATTGAGCTATTTAGTTGGAATTTAGTACACATATTTATAATTGTCTCATCTATCGATGTGCCAAAAATGGGCGTAGTTGAATAAGAGACGCGCCCACAATTTACGAAAAATGCTACCCCACCAAAAACTCGATTTGAGAGTTATTGTCAAAAGTGGTGCGATTCAAACCATTTAGATTATGCAGCGCCTTCAAGTCAGCATCGAAGCATTTGCAATAGTGAAACATGTGTGAATTTTTTAGGAAAATTAAAAATTAATATTAAGATAATCTATTCAAAGGCGTTCGTTTTCAGAAATTATTGTGAAAGTTGAACTTCAATCAGACAGAGCTGTGCAGAGCTATTACAAGCTATGCTAATAAAGAAAATATTAAGCACGTTAAATTTATAGGTATAAATAAAAACAATTTAATTGTGTCTTTAGTGGCCCCTTAAAATTGTTAATCAATTATTTATAAGACGATTGCTTTCTTCTCTACAAACACTTTTACAGTTTTACACTTTCTCTTTCTTTAATATTCCAAGCAATTAAATAAAAAAAAACAACAACAAAACCCCAAATTTTTTATTTGTGTCAAAAAAAAGAGGAAAAATTCGTTAAAGGTTTTTTATGTAAAGAGAAAAAAATCTTAACAAGTCATGAGAAATTTGATCCAACAACCAAATAGATTTTTTATGTTAATGATTTCTTTATTATTATTATTATTTTTTTTTTGGTATGTTAGATTTATTCCACACATGTGCCTGAATAAACTTTTTAACAATGTTTTGCTTAAATTTTTTACGCTTTTTTACGATTTTTGTTGTTGGTTGGTGGGAATGTACACAAAGTTTGGTATGTTGCTTTAATTTGATTGCGATGTTATTGTTGTTGCTGTTGTTGTTGTTGTTGTTGTTGTTGTTGTAAGAGCGGTCTTGGGACAAGTCTTTTGTTAAAATATTTTGTACAATTTTCTATTTCTATCATGTGAGTGGGAAGATGTTGAAGGTAGTTTCATTAAAAGGTGTTGTTCTCCAAATGGGTTTCATTTTTACAAAATCACTTTTTATTTACTTAGCAACTAATCCCCTTTACTTACTTTAAGAAATCTATTCATAAAAACCACAAAGAAAAAAAAACGAAATATGACTTAGACCAAAGCTTAAATACCCTCCGCATCTAAGTACACACGGTGGACGTAGCAGTACGCCCTCTAATAGTGTATGTAGTACGCATCCACTTGAGGGTGGAGTGTGTTGAATATAACAAACAATACTTTGCAACCATCTACTTGATATCAAACTATAATAAGTAGCCTTAGTTTTTCTACCTAGTTTGTAGAATTTTATGTCAAAATTTTTCTCTTCCTTTTCATAGCTTTGCTTTTGTTAACATGTATAACATTGAATTGTAATAAAATTATAAATAAATTATCACAGAGTGTTACGCTGAATATGGTTTTTTGTGAATTGTGGCCGTGTATGTTATCCGTCCATGCCCATTTTTAGCACATCTATGAATGGGATAACTATAAATGTGCATACCAAACCTTCAATGCAAAGGTCAATTTTTTTAGCAGATATATATTTTTGTCAATTGTGGTCGCAGCTGTTATCGGAAAACGCCCCTTTTTGGTATATCAATAGACGTAATAATTATAAATATGTGCACCAAATTTAAACTTAATAGCTCAATGTTTGTGGGAAGTAAATAGATTTTTTTATAGGGGGCGTGGCTTTCGACCGATTTAGCCCATTTTAAATAACGATTTGCGTGCGGAAAGTGTCTCTACAAAATTTCAGGTCAATATCTCAAAATTTATGACCGTGAGAATGCCTACAAGAGACAGAAACACGGACAGACGGACATACATGTCTAGATTGACTCAGTTGTTGCTGCTGATCAAGAATATTTATACTTTGTAGGGTCTCTGACGCCTCCTTCTAGGTGTTGCAAACGGAAGAACAAATTTAGTATACCTTCATCACTAAGGTGGATGTTATAAAAAGTCGTCCTTTTCAGTTTTTGTCAAGTTACGAATGTTTTTGTCTGTGTTTGTACATCATTTGTTAAATATTTAGTTCCATTAATAATATTTATTAACATGTACGTAATAAAAAAAAAATTCCTAGTGAAAGTTTTATTTGAAATAAAAACAAAAACAAAAAAAAATTATTCAAAAGGAGGTGAATGCATATTAAAGATTAAATAAATTATAAAGATTAATACATTTTTTACCATTTGCTGGATATACAATAAAAGCATTTTCTTACCATACCATGTGGTTAAGAAAGTTTTGTGTGCAAATGACATGAAAAGTCACTGATTTGCATATATGCGATAAAAACAATGTACGAGTATATGTTGTATTGTAACAACTACAAAAAACAAAATTGTAATAGATAACGATAAAATGTTGCGCCCTATAAAGCACTGTAGGGGCATTTTTATAATAACATTAGAAAGAGGAAAGGCAAGCATGTAGCTGGCCGTGGGGCATCGGACATTTTTACCATTGGTGGAACTTATGTGAAACCTGGGTAACTAAGGTATTTGCCGCATATGGTAGAGGGCGTGATCATATTCAAAAAGGAAAAAAAAAGCAACGATTATGGTCCATATAACGGTACTTTTTAAAAATATTTTCAAGTTCTCCCCTTTCATTTGATATAATAAAATGAAAGAAAACATATCAAAAAAAATTAAAATTATTTATATTTGTATTGTTAAAAACTTAACACAAATTGGTCAGTTGCTCCGTCCTTGCATCAATGTATTTATAATACGTTCGTGAAAGAAAAAGCTTAAAAAATAAAGGTTTTTAAAATAGTCTACAGTGACAGAAAGGTATGTTCATATAGGGTACTCTATAATAATCACCTTTTAGAAATCGCAAAACCCATCAACTCTCATTCTCTAAAACATAAACGCAAAACCGCACATTATACCCATATATGTAATAATAATAAATATAAAAATAAAACAATTATTATTAATAATAATAATATATTGTACATATTTTTTATGCCCAATAAGTGTTTGTTGTCAGTCAGTAAGCCTCCAATAGTGAAGCCATGTGCGTTTAGAGAATTTACTAGCGCGCAAGTTAAAAAATTGTTTTTCGTTGCAATGCATTTTTCTTGTTTTTTATTTTAAACAATTATTCACGACGCCCTCTAAAAATAAATTATAATAAAACAATAAAAAATAATGATAATTTGGTTTTTGCAAACAATACGTAGAAAGAGCGCAAAGCAAAGTAGTACACTAGACCGATTATACAATATATCAGTTTTCTGGTTATGACGCATTGCAAGTGTACGGTGTGTTGAGTTTTGAGTAATGATCAGTATTTAAATCCACCTCCTCCTAAGTGGTTAGGGTGGTGACGATAAACGTGCACTTTTGAAGAAAAAAAAAAAAGAAAACTTTTTCAAACGAATTTTCGAACGAAATACAATATTTTTTAGTTTGTAGTGCGAGGTATAAGGTCTTATATTGAGTTAATTAAATTGTTTGCTGGGTATATAAAATATACTTATGGATTGTGCGGTTACATGTTATTGAAATGTCTTTTTATTATTATTGTTGTTGTATTCTATAAAATTATTTCAAACCTTGTCTCCAACCATAATAATTGTTGACATTTACAAGAAAGAACAAAAATATATGATAAAAAAATCGACATTTAAAGAAAATATATTGCTCCGGTGATTAAACAAATTAAGGTAATTTTAATGAAATGATATTTAAATACTCTTTGCCAAGTCTAGTTTTCTTTTGCATTTAAATTTTCAACACATTCCCAAGGTCTAAGGTTTCAATAATATTCCGATGCAGTTTTACAGTCTGTACCAGTTTTTCTACTTACCTCCTATAAACCTAAAATAAAGCATTGGGTTGGCAAATCCGCAATCACTTGGTTGCCAACCCAATATATTAGAGTCATCCAATTCTAAATTTATAATTTTAAAGCTTACCACTACTTATCACATATAGGGAAACTTTTTTAGGCGAAAGCATATTATCGAATTAGCCAGCTTAAGACAAACATGCACGAAATTGAACAAACAAATTACAGAGAGGGAGTGTCAAAATTGTCAAAACTTTTCAAATTTTAAAAATAGGGATTGTTGCACTTTTGTCGTCGCAAAAACCTCAATAATATAAATTTGAGTTTAATTGGTTTTTTACTAAATTTAGCATAGATAAGGGACTATATAACGCGCTCATATACTCAGTGAGGGTTTTAATGGCATGCGGACTAACGGCTCGCTGGCGCTGCGCAATGTCTAGGCACCTCAAAACGGCAATAAACCAAAAAATGTTTCTTTTCCCTATGTTTTCCTTATTTGTCTCCAGTCACCTTAATGTAGAAGCATATACCCATCCAATAATGTTTGTAACATTCAGAAAGAAACATCAGAGATCTTACAAAGTAGATATACTTTTCCCAAGTTAATTTACAATGACATTGTATTAAAAATACAATTATATTAACAATAGTTACTCTCTTGATGTATATACTTGGGAAAAATCGCTTGAAAGACACGCCCACAGATAAATAAATGTTCAGTTTTTATGGTTTTTTAAAAGTCTTTTCATACTAAAGGCAGTTTACAACAGCTTCTATTTGTGCCAGACATGTTATACCATGTTCCACTAATGGTACCTTAAGTTCTCCAATAATTGGCTTGCTCCTAACTTTTAATGATTACACTACTCCATATTCATAATATAATATAAACATTATGGTTAATCAGGAAATTGTACTTTATTAACCAAATATATAAATTTTCTTACTTGGTCATGAACACGTGTCCATGCATTTCTATTGCATCACATGCAAACTTATAATCTTTTACAGATTAAACCCTTTTGAAGTTTTTAAAACTCTTTCATAGAGGGTATCTACACAACAATAATATGAATATTAATATAGAGAAGAAAAAAATTAAAACATACGGCTGTAATTAGTTAATTACGTACGTATATAGAAAATATAGAAAAAGAGACAAAAATCTGAAAAATTTCCGCATTTAGAATAGAAAAGTGAACTTCTGCCACATATTTTAATGTTATCTACAGAAACAAAATAAAAAAAAAAAAAACAACAAATACGGAACAAACAACAAACAACAAACGTGTTGTAGGGCTTTGCGTGTACGAGAGTCTCCCGCCATATGTACGTAATGAGGAATTTAAAATTTTTATATTTAGATATTTGACCGAATAATGTGTAACGCCAATGATGATGCAAAACTTTATCACACGCCTATAGTGAACATATTCTTTTTATACCCTACACATAAGATGGGGGATATACTAAGTTCTATTTTCCGTTTGCAACAGCCAGAAGGGTGATTTAGGAGAATATATATAGTTTGTAGAAAATGGGTTTCTGTTCCTACACAAAGTATATATATTCTTGATCAGTATCAAAAACTGAGTCGATTTAGACATGTACTCGTATGTCCGTGTGTCCGTGTGTCCGTCTGTTGTTGGCACTCTCACGGGCGTAAATTTTGAGATATTAGCTGAAATTTTGTACAGGCACTTTTAGTTTTTGCACGCAGATCTCTACTTAAAATGGGTAAAATCGGTTGAGAACCACGCCCACAATCAACAAAAATTTATTTATCTGCTACAAAAATTGAGCTATAAACTTGAAATTTGGTATGTTCATCTATGAATATTAGCTTCATCGGTATGCCAAAAATGGGCGTATTCGGATTACAGACACGCCCATAAATAATAAAAATCTTTATATCTGCCACAAAATTTGACCTAGGAACTTGAAATTTGGTATGCACACACATAGTTATCCTATTGATTGACATACCAAAAACTAGTGTGGTCGGATAATAGACACGCCCTCAACTTTCAAAAAATCATATTCAACGTAAGAGTAGACTTGCATGCTGATACGAAAGACATACACTATTAGAGGGCGCGGCAAATATATATATATATTTGCCACGCCCACCGTTGTGGAAGTGGAGGGTATTTAAGATTTGGCCTAAGCCAAATTTAGTTTTCTTACTCGTTTCGAATAACACGGTAGTCGAATAGTCGCGGGATATCTTATAACTTAAGTCAAGCTTGCTTTATTGCTTGTTTTCAAAAGAACATTTTTTCCTTTGGTTTCAACGATTAAAAATAAAAATCATTATCTTTGATTTTTAATGTATATAAATCATGATTAACAACTTTGTTTGATTACCAATATAAAGTTTAGAAATCGAGCATAAGGAAATATGAAATTATATCGATTAGAATTAAATTTAATAAACTTCCAATTGGGCATTCATGATAGTTATACGCATCTACAATATAGACCAGGTGATGGAGTAAGGGGAATTTGCCATTTTTTTATATTGTACAGTTATGGGTGCATCTTTGATTGTATCAATATAAAAGTCAATACAAAATGGGCGTTCCAAAGTGTGTACCGATCGCAATTAATTGTTTGCTTCTTTTTTCTTTGCATTTCATTAAATTTATTTTTACATTTTTCTTCTTCTCTCATTCCAGATATCATTCTCGCTAAACGATAATTATTGAAAATTAATGGTATTAAAAATATATATGTATGTTTTCGTTATAGTAACGTGTTCTCTCTCAACAACCACCGCCACCGCCACCACCACAAAAGACTCAGTTTATACTACAATAAAACTATTTCATAAAAAAAAAAAATTGCTCATAAATAAACAAATAACAACAACGTGTACACTTAATTACACAAACAAAGTCCATAGGAACTATGTGAAGCATTACGGCGGTAGAAAGGCAAAACAATGATAAAAAGAAATAAATAGAAAAAAAAATTGCATTTAATTTTATACCGAAACCACACAAACTTCAAGCATTTACAAGATATACAAATCAAAGAAAATATGTGAGAAACAGTACCATTGATTGCTACACAAACCATAAGCATACAAATCGTATTAATATATAACGGCAAATAAGACAAAAGGAGAGAGAGAGGGAGAGAGAGAGAGAGACTAAAAAACACAGTTTCTTAAATGTCTTCTAAATATCACAAAAAAGTTACAACATAACGAAAAACGAAAGAAACATTAACAACAACAATAACAATAATAATAAAAGAAAAATAATATCGAAAAAACAACAGCAACAACATGGAACACTTAGATTTGGCTGGTATTTTAACGACCCCACCACAATGGAATATGCCGGCGGTATTCGATCAGCAAGGTAAGTAAAAATGCCCACATTACACATACGCACGCATTCACAGAATATTTCCCCCCTCACACGCAACGTACACAGAATGTGTTTGAAATGTAAAAGCCATCAGACAGAACACAATAACCATTTTATGCTTTTCCGTTTGCAACACCCAAAGGGCGGCGTCAGAGACCCTACAAATATACATTCTTGATCTTGAGGCAAAAACGTCCGTGGGTCTGACGGTTGTTGGCGCTCTCACGGTCGTGAATTTTAAATTATTACAGACCCTTCTAGTTTCTGCACCTTTGGATCGCTAACTCAATTGATCAAAATCGATCCAGAGCTGCACCCACAATGATGAAAAATCTATTTATCTGCCACAAAAATTGAGCTATGAAGTTGAAATTTAGTATACAATCGATATATTGCGGATAACAGAAGCGCTCACAATTTACAAAAAACCATACTCAGTGTAAAACTCGACTACTAGAGGGTATCAAATATTTGGTCTAAGCCAAATTCAGTTTCTTATTTGTTATTTTTTTTTTTTACAAATAAATACCAAACATTTCTTTGTATATATTTTTAAGATAATCATCATTAATGAAGAGACGTACAGAATTATAAAAATATATACACACATAACAAGAGGAAAAAGGTAAATTTGGCTTAGACAAAATTGCCACATCTATATAAAAACGGTGGGCGTGGCAGCTGTATGATTACGCTCTCTAATGGTGTTTGTATTACATCTCAGCTTGCAAGTCGAATTTTACGTTGAGAATGGTTTTTTGTTAATTGTGCGCGTATTTGTTATCCGACCATGCCCATTTTTGGCATATCAATAGAATTCACAAAATTTCACTTTCATAGGTCAATTTTTGTGGTAGATAAGAAGATTTTCGTCGATGGTGGGCGTGGCTCTTGACCGATTGTGCCCATTTTAGATAGCGATCTGCCTCTAAATAAAATTTAACCTCAATATTTTAAAATTTACAATTATGACAATGTCAACAACAGACGTGCATATGGACACACGGACATACATACATGTCTAGATCGACTTAGTTTTTGATACTGATCAAATATATATATATATTTTTGTAGGACATCTCACGCCTCCTTCTAGGTGTTGCAAACAGAATGACACACTTAGTATAACCCCCAGCTTTTGGGGAGGGTATAAAAACAAAAAGTAAATAAAATTTGCCTTTGGGTCAACTCAAAGACACCCGTCACATATACCTGCAGACGTGGCATGTGTCTACTATATAGTACGTATGGGTATTGGGTATACTATATAAATACGTATGAAAAGCATACGTACACATCAAATCTATAGTCGAATACTATATAAAGAATAATTATTAAAGTATATCATGTAGATTCTTGATCAGCATCAAATTCTGAATTGATTTAATAATGACCGTTTGTGGGGTGTTCATCCGTAAATATTATTGTGATTCTAAAAATTAAGCTATGCATTCTAAATTTGGCAGAAGTATTTTATATTATGCACTTATCACATATGCTGTAAAAAAAGCATAAAATCGGTTAAAGGATATGGCAACAGTGCAATTTGTAAACAGTGATACTTGTAAACAATTGCGTATGCCTTACGCTAAATATTAAATACCATCCACATCTATGAACAAAAAGTGGGCGCGGCAGCTGATTAATTGCGTCATGTTGTAGTGTTGTTGGAGAAGTCGAATTCTTTCTTTTTTGTAAATAGTAACCATGCTTGTTATCCGGCCACGCCCACATTTTAGAACATCTTTGGATCCATAATTATTAAAATGTTTACTAAATTTTGCTTTCATGTATCAGATAGTCGAATACTAAATAGATTTTTGACGATAGTGGGCGTGTCTTTTAACCGATTTTGCCCAATTTAAATAGAAATCTACATACATGCAAAATCTCATGTTAACTTGCTTTATATCTCAAGATTAATCACATTTGTACGGACAGATATAGCTGGATCAGTTCAGATTTTTAGTTGCTGAACAGGAATACATATACAATCCAACGTCTCTGAAGCCTTCTTCACGGGGCGTTTCAAACAGAATAGCAAACTTAGTATATCCAGACCTAAGGGTGGAGGGTATAAAAATATCACATATTAAAAGGTTTTACTACATGTGTTCGTAATGCGGCACACTCAATAAAATGAAATGGATAAATTTAATGATTCTAAGATGAGAGAGGTACTGTAGGAGAATTGTCCAAGAATCCAAGATTTGGCCTAAGCCAAATATAGCTTTTTCACCTGTTGGTATTGCCATAGGAATGACAGGCTTTTCTATAAAACGACGCAGAAATATACTTATGGGCATAGATTCTTTCTTCCTTTCTTTCATGCTTTTCGGTCAAATTTCTGTTTTGATGAAAACATATTTCTTATGTGAAACAACAACAGCAACTTTTGTTTTGTTTGTTTCTTTGCTGTTTGTTGTCGTTATTGTGTTTATTATCATTAAGATGAACTCGTGCAACACCAATAAAATAAACGCCCAAACGTTTTTATTATTTGTGTTGTTGTTGTTGATGATGATGGTTTTTTTTTTTAATGCATTAATAAATTAATTGCCTTAAGACAGCAGAAACAGCCTTTAACAGCGAAGTACGCGCTGTCATCAGACAGCGACTACAGTTTTACTGCAGCTGCTATTACAGCGGCAATGGCGTCACATTTAATGTTCAAAGACTTCTTTACAAATACAGTGCACAGTGAGGATTCTTAGGTTAAATAAATAATAAGAAAAGGGCATCTTCATCAAGATGTTTACCAACAAAAATGACGAAGAGAAGGTACACCAAGTAACAGCAGTGTTGGATGTCATCGAAAAATAATTTTTTTTACTGGATTTATATATCAACACAACTGCAACCAAATATATTGTATGTGGATTAAGTTATTATCGATTTTAGATAATTCATACATTTTTTTCATACCTAAAATAATGCAAAAATTTTTAAACAGTTTATGAGGATTTTTAGCTTCAGTTTTTTAGTTTTATCTTTAGTACCAGTATGAAGCTGAATATTGATTTTTAGTATAGTGTCTGTGGTCCTGATTAGTTAGTTTGGTTCGTGAGTTGTACTTTTTAGTACACAAACGTTATGTTTAGTACCTTATTGCCATTCTTAGTAAATTTACTAAACCTTGAGTTTTACATTTTAGTACATGGTAGTTGCTTCAGTATTATTTTTAGTACTGCATCAGTAATTTTTCTTAGTGAAAAGCCAATGTACTAAACTGTTTTCCAGGCTGCATTTTTGATAGATATTTGTCTAAATATGTAATTCGTTCTTAGATGGTGGTGCGTGACATAACTAATATCAGTTTCATTCCCCACTTTAAACCTTTAATATGGATGATGAGGCACATGAATGAATGAGCAACATAATGATTCATATACAATGCAAAACGAGTATGTGGAACATCATGTAGCATCATCATCGTCATCGTCATCATCACCATCACCAACATCAAAACCAAACAAGCATCCTCATAATATCATAGATAAGAACAAAATATCGAGAGCAGAAAAAAAAATAATTAAAGAAAACCCAGCAGAAAATTGAACAAACACTTGGAACATTGTATAACAACAAACAGTAGTTTATTAAGTATATCCCAAGAAGACGGTTCTGTATATATTTGTCACCTTGTCATAAGGAATAAATTAATAGGGCAGATAGAGAATGAGAAAATGGAAAAGTCCCTCACTAAGTGAGCTCGAAAAGTTGTTTTTAATTAAAATTCTCAATAATGTCCTTTTCTATTGATTTTCTTTCAGATGCCATTTATTTATCGAATTCCCGCCAAATGCTGGAACCAATTATGGAAGAAACATCCGAAGATGAGGAACATGCTTTAAATAGTTTAAATCAACAACAAATTGAATATGATGTCAGCTCCTCTAAAACGGAACGTATAAGTTTTTGGAGTTCTACCGAATCTGAAACCGGTTCAGTTATAAGAATTGAAGTAACTAAAGGTGAAGATAACTTTTTTTAAATAACAGAACAGGTTTATAAAACAACAGCATTATTTTTTTTTCAGATGCCGATTCTATATCTGAACGTGACTATCTATGTCCCGCCAAGAGAGCAAAACGTTGTGATGAACTCTCTCACTCGCGTAGTTTAGAAGATGATGTAGTCCTACGACGTCCCCTATATGGTGAGACGAAAAATAATAGTTTAGAGCGTTTTTTATCATATGATGGGTGCGTACGTGATTCGTGGGGTGGTCACAATAATCGAGATCAGAGAAACAGTACCGGGAGTCGCCGTTTTGACGAATTCAACTCAGATTCCGATTCACTGTCCTTTAATTCCTTAAGTCGCTCTTCATCTTTGATACAATTTGAATCATTGGAACGTCAATTAATGTTACAAGAGCAACACTCCAGCATGAATAGTTTAGGCAACTCTTCGCCATCTCTATTCAATTTCGAGGCGCAAAACAATGACGATTTAAACAATAAAACAAATTCCAATTCGGGTTATAATAGTCGCAGAGGTTCCCAGAGTTCTTTGTTAAAACGTTATGAGTCTACGGATGGACGTTTACATCAAACTTACTATGATTTGGATAAATTGAATTTTGATGAAATAAATGGTAGTAATGGTGGCGGCGGTGTTGGTGTCGGTGTCGGCGTCGGTGGCTGCAGTATCATTCAGCATTACGATTATCCACTAAAATCATCACATACCCATAAATATAGCCTTATAATGCCCGACTTAAGATCAGATTCTGAATCATCTACAGCATCGAGTGAAAGTTCAAGCAGACTTGGAAAGGTAACAACACCACCACCGCTCATTAATGAAAATGAAATTAAAGTTAAAACCTTACCAACCAGTATTAATTCCCATCAACGTCGAGGTAGTAAAAATTCAGCTGAAAATCTATCTGAAGATTCAGGTTATGGTGAACCCACCCAGAATCAGCATTGGTTTAATTTACGCCGCTCTAAATCACAAAATTTTATAAAATCTTCAGAACAATTCTATATGGAGGATATAAATGGAGAACGTGTAGAAGAAGAAGAAGAAGATGATGATGATGATGATGAAGAAATAAAACATTCCAAAGCTGATGAATGTAATAGAAAACACTTTTGTACAAAAATAAAAATAGCAGCAACAGCCACAAATGCAACAGCAACAGAAGTAGCAGTAGCAACAACAACAACAACAACAGAAACACCATTAATAACAACAACGAGAAGCGCCACAGAAAAATATGTATTTACAAATGATCGAAACAACGAGACTGAGACGTTTATTAAACTGAGAGCAAACGGCAACGAAGTGGGCACGACTGCCACGAATACTACTACTACTGCTGCTGATGCTGCTGCTACTGCTGCTGCCTTAGCGCGCCTATTTAAAAATAGTCGATTACAGCCAAGTGATTTCCATTTGGCTGAAGATGATATGGACGAAGTAGAGGAGCTAAGTAATGAAGATGACGAAGAAAGTGTATTAAGGCAGAGACAAAGATCACAAACACACTCACCATCGCCGGTATCATCGGAGGCCTCTTCGGCCAATACGAAAAACTCATCTTCGCCCTCATCTTGTACATCGGCTACGACATGCGCATCGGCCGCTTCTTTTACTTGGTTAATGTCTCCTCAATCGCATACGTACAATCATCATCATCTTCATCATCATTTTGATCATGAGCATAAGCAGCAGCAACACAATAAACATTCAACAACATTCTTACGTCCGAACAGTTTGCCCGATATACGCGACCAGTACACAACAACGATAATTGAAGAAACGCTACCAAATCATTTTCATAGCTATCATCGTCATAGTAATAAGAACAAAACGGAAAGTGTTAATGTAATTAGTTCTAAAATAAGTGACGTTAATAAATGCAAAAATATCGATTATATGTACCGAGAGAATGTGAAGGAGGCACAGGTGCCAGAACATTATTTAGCATTCGATGTTGAAACATCACTCGACAGTTTACGCAAGTTTCGTGCAATTAGAAGTAATGATAAGAAGTTGCCCAACGGTAGGGTTATGTTGAAAGAAACAAATTGGATGTGGTGGGGTCGCAATAGAGGTTGCAATAACAGTTTACCAGAAGCTTTAAATAATTGGGATAACAAACAAAACAAATTCTTAGACAAATCTGAAGAAGATTTCGATAAAGTCAAACGTTGTTATAGTTGGTCTTGTCTGGAAAACCTTTACCCCAACAAAGAGGGTGGCTTCGGTGCTAACGAAACAGGCAAAGCCATTTCTGGAGCAGCCTTGGGTTATATAAATGCCAGTTATTACAATTTAAGTGATTTGGAAGAACTCTCGCAGCGCCGCAACAAAATGGCGGAACGCTTCAATCTACATAGTAATTTAATAAAAGAAAATAGTTTAAATTCTAAAGATGAAAAAAGTGCAGACAAGTTGGATGGTATTGAAGATGCAGTAATAGTTGAAGAAACGCAACAGTTATTAAGTAATGAGGGTGAAAACGTGGCAGCTCAAGAAACAAAAGAATGCGTCCAACATGTTCAATTGATTTTAAGAAAGCCGACAACACGTCAAAGTCAGGCAGAGGAAACATATCAGAAAACTCTTAGTTTAACGCAAGATTTTGAAAGGATGCGTTTTGTTGCAGCTCCACCACCAAAAACGTTCGATCAAGATCCTACTAATTTAAAAACAAGTTATGCACAAAGTTTGGAAAAATGTAATTTCGATCCTAGCGAGTTATCAACTTATCAAGAAACTAAATCACAAAGGAATTTACATAAACGCCGCTTCCACACACAAGCTTCATATAATAAAAAGAAAAATTTAGTTTCATCTACACCCAACTTGAATGCCTATCAGGGTAATGGTGATCAAATAGAAGATGATTTGTATGTATCAAGTGCTCACACATCTATGCATCAATTGCCACAGGGTGATGGTGGTGGTGTTGGTGGTGTAATAGGAAAACCTTTAGGCATTCTTGTACCGGTGGGTACTAGAAACTCTAACAAAGAGGTCAGCTTTTGTCCAGTGGTATCGAAATATTCTTGGCAGGAGCAGTCCTCCGAAGAATGTACAGATCCGCCAGTAGTCTCAACCAAAAACAACATAGATGATAGCGATGATGAATTGCTGGATAATGCTGATGCTACCGTCATTTTTAATACCAAAGAAAATGAAAATATTGCAAAACGTTTTAAAGAAATGGAAGAAACGAGAAATGCTATAGAAAAAGAACAACAACAACAATATATAAAAAATAATGAAATTCCATTAAATGGTTTGGAATTACAACTACAACGCGACCATATTATAAATACAGAAAATCAAGAGAAAATTGAAAATAATTTAGAAGAGAATAAAAATCTCTTAATAGAGCATGAAAGCAATAACAAAGAGTTTAAGCATGATCGAGAAAACGAAACAATTATACAGTTAACTAATGAAAATGAGCATGAGAATGAAATGGAAGTGAAACAGGTTTTAATAACACCAACAACAACAACCAGCATCAGCACCAGCACCAGCAGCAGTAGTACTATTGTTGTAGATATAGACAATAGTAAAGCAACCACCGTTAGTCAAGCACAAAACGTAAACAATGACGGTTCGTTAAAAGTAACGCGTGAAAGTACAAATAAAACGTCTGAGGGAAATAATAAAAATTCCAGCGAAATTATAAATAAACAGGTAGAAGAAGAAAAAGGCAAAGTGGTGAAAAAACCCACAATTATAGTGGCACGCCCTTTAAGCATACAACTACCCATGTTAAGTGAACCGCCTACCAATCGGGCCCATCAAATCTTATACGCTTCCCAGCAAATGTTAAATAATTTAGAGAAAAATCGTGAAAAATTATTAGACAATACCACAAAGGCCAATATCACCCATAATAATAACAATAACAATAATAATAATAATAAGATTAAATCGAATATTGGTAGAATGGAAAATAAAGGTACCAGTGTAGCTATGACAGCGGGGTTAGCAGCTGGCAGTGGCCCGCATTCTAGCCATAACAGCTTTAATAACAATAACGAATTAATGAAATCGAAATTTAAACCGGATGAAAAGCATCCAAACTCTAAGAGTTTTCTGGCGCGTTTCGCTAACGGTTTCCGTTTCTCATTAAGACGTAATAAGAAAAAATTACAACAACAGCAGCAACAACCATTACCACAAACCGATAATAAAGCACAAATCTCAACCAATTCAACATCGAATATAATGCCAACAAATCGCAACAAATCCGATTTCATTTATATACCATTAAAAGGACCGTTGCCGTATAAAAATAATAACGGACAATTAAAGGGCAACGAAATGAATGGGAATGATATGATAAGACAGCAGAAAAATGGCGGTAAAAGTTCACAAACTAGTGGCAAATTAGTTGTAGAGCAAAAGGTAACCGGCAAACCACCTATACCCGGCAAACCATATCAACAGTATCACAGCGCACAATCCAAACCAACCAAATTGCCACCAGCCCCATTACCACCATCACCACCACCAATAACAGCAACAACAATAACAAAAGAAGCAACAAAAACAAGAACATCATTAAAGCAGACTGCTGATGCTATACAAGTAGGTGCCAGTCGTTTCTATACAACATACGACAATCTACAACTTCATCCAAACATTAATACTAACATTGAAAATGAACAACAACAACAATTCACCCTCAATAGAGAATTCCTTGACTCGGAACGTTCTTACTATTCACACAACAAACAGTTTACTACGTTAGTGCCGCAGAAAATAACCGATGAATTGTTGCCAACATGTACGGGTGTTGTCAGTGAAAGAAATGCAATTGAAAATTCATTTAATCATGTTAATAACAACAATATGAATGGTGTTAATAATGAAAATGCATTGTTACCAAGTGCAACTGGTGTGGATGGTGGAGAATTTACGTCACCATCGCGTGCTAGCGTTTTGCAAAAAACACAAATGTTTAATGATTTAGCAGCGGCTGCTCAAGCCCAAAGTTCAACAATACCTTATCAAAATAAAAATCACCAACAACAACAACAACAACCGCAAAATCTTGTAGACATAACACCTCCACCCAAAATTGGTTTAATTGAAACCAATTTGGATACACACGAGACGGTTATAACCGGTAAAACGCGCTCACTTATTAATATCGGTACCCAACAGCGTTTCAGTGTAGCTCCACAAAGAGAACAACTGGAATTGGAGTTGGAGCAGGAGCAGCTTAATGAAATTACACCTTATCGACGTACATATGGGAATATTGTTAGGGGTAGTAATGGTGATAGTGATGGTGCTGGATATCAAAGTGTTAAAGATAAAAATATTATAATTCATCAACATTATATTAATGAGGTTGATGATGACGATGAGGTTGTAGTACAACCAGATGGTACAGTGATTGTGGTTAAGAGTGGTAGTGGTATTAACAAAAATGTAGGTGGGATTACTATACATCATCAAATTGCCAGCGTTCGGCGACCTCACAAAAGTATGGAATTTTTATTGGATAAAGAAAATCAAAAAATTATTTTGGTAAGTACTCTACCGCAAGAAAAAAGAAATATTTAAAAAAATCTTTTTTTATATACTGCCTCTCTTAAAACTAGAACTTAAAAAAGGTTAATTGATTGGTTTTTTGATTATCTTTAGAGAGGACGGTTTTTCTAAAACCACTTTAAAGTTCATACACATTAAGTGTAAATGCATGTGCGTGTATTTATAGGCTAGTGAAATATTAATGATAATCTTTGGCTTATTTATTTTAAATAATAACTCAAAACATAATCATAATTAAAAGAAATCAGTAAAATGTCTGTCAGTCCATCTAAAAGATTAATCACTATTAGCCTCACTGCATACAAATTGTCAATAAATTTTCTAAAACTCATAGTAAAAGCAAGTAGGACTAAATATTAAATAAAATAGTTGCAAGAAAGGCTTATAATGAAAAAATGTGTAAGGTGTCCGTCAGTCCTTGTAAGGGTTTAACAGTTATTACCTTACCTACAATTCGTATTTCGATAATAAATTTACTAAAATTGATTGAAAATGAAAAATAAACGAAATCACTTAAAGGGAACGCCCATTTTATATAATGTATATACATATAGCAAATTTTATTAAGTTCCAAACTTTATTAATATTTAGTCTTTTATACCCTTTATATTATAATTAATATATAGATTCATTACTTGCTGTTGTTATTGTCGTGAATTCATGTCATTAATATCAATTAACGTTAACTATTTTATCATTTATACAAAATATGATAACATATATGCGGAGTGTCTCCACTTCACTTCCTTATATATTTTTTTTTTATTTTAAGCAACGTATAGCTTTTCTTGATTAGTAAACGCTACTTAATAAGGGCAAAAAAAAAAAAGAAAAGACAACTTAATCATCACCATAACGAATCGGGTAAATTTTATGTTCATATATAATAATAAAATACAATGTAAAGCTTAAGTAACCGGAAACCGTCTTTACTTGTCTTTGATTTTGTATAATGTCTTTAAATTAATGAATGAACTTATAACCAGAGAAAATTTATTATGGAAAGCATTTCAAGTAAATTGAATTGAAAATCACCAAACAAGTGATACCCTAAAGAAGAATAATTCGCACGATAATTTTCAATATGTGTGATTATGCGGTAAAAAAAATTCAAAAAGAATGTCTACCCGGATGACTCATACTTTTCTATAAGTAGAAAAAAATGTTGATTTATTATTTTCTAAGAGTGAAACTCTTTCATTCATCATTTATCAATTATTCATTCAAAAAATGTCTTACCTCACCACTTGGCTACATATAGCTCAAGCACATTAGCACGATTTATGTGGTGATTCCCTCTAAGGGTAGCCAAACAATTTACCCAAATACAAAAAGGTTTTAAAAACATGTTTCCATACATATATGACACCCTGTAGAGACACACATACATACATATATATATATATATAAATCAAACCAGCTCCTATAACAGGTAGTGCGTATTAAAAAGGGGGGAAAAATCATTACTTTTTGTTGGCGTGTTTCCTGTAGCCATTGTTAGCTGAATGCTAATACATATTGTTACATAAAAACATAACTCAGATGAGCTAAATATTTACCATGGTGTCGTAATAGTTGTTTAGTTGCATACGCAAATAGTTTTTCTTTGTATATCAGGACACACCCTAAAAATTGTATCATAAAAGTACATACCAACAAAGCAGTCCAAAAAATACTAGCAAAATACTCTTCAGAGCGTCAAGAGATTGGTAAAGATAAATAATGGAAATTTGTCATTAAATGAATTAAAACGAAAGTTTACTATACAAAAATGTCATCTACACCTTCTGCAGTAAAATATTTATTACCAAATACAATTGGACACTTGAAAGATTAACCAAAACATATTTCAATCTTAGATCTTGGGCATTTTATACCATATCAAGCATAGTCTATATTACATCTTTGGCAACAGCAGTAAGTACGAGTCTTTGTCATGTGCCCGTCTATCTGTTTATGAAAATTTTGTACGTATATTTTGTTATATATATGCGAAGTACGTCCGCGTGTGAAATTGAATTTGAAATTTTTTAATTGTCCCTAACGGGAATTTGAAATCGGTCAGAAGTCGGGCCACCAATCGACCAAAATTTGTCTATAAAGTATAAAAAATAAGTTCTGAAATTTATTTAATTGGCCTATCTGTAGACGTGCCAAAAAGGAGCGAGGTCATTTAACAAATACGCCCATAACTTATACATAAGATTATTTGGTGCAGAGTTCGACTTGTACGTTGATGCATAAAACATACTTTATTAGGGTATAGAGGCGTAATCATTTATCTACCACGCGCATAGGTTTTCCACATAAAAGTGTAGGATATTTAAGATTAAGCTTAAGCCAAAAATGGCTCTTTTACTTGCTTTTTCCATTAAACCAATACTTTCCGTTGAAGAAAAAGAAAAAAAAACACACATCAACTATAATTTCCGTTTAATGTAATGTTGCTAAGCCAGGCTTCGATTTGTGCACAGTATCTGGAGTAAACTTGAAATTCAATGCTGTGTCGTATGTATAATGGTTATCCACACCCTAATTGGTGGTTTCTATAATTTGTAAATGCAGTCTAACCTGTGTCTGGGTTTCCTTTTGAAAAAATACAAAAAAAAAAAAATTAATACAACATTAGACATAAAACCTAAATTAAACACCTACTAACGTTTCACAAGTGAACAAATAATAAAACTATTCTACAATATATTGCGTATGAAACTCTCAATCACGTTGAGTTTTTCATTTCTCACTTTCCACTTTTTTGTTGATTTTCGTATTTAAATAGAAGACAAAAAAAACATCTAAAATGTAAGTTTCTCTCGTTCGTCCAGGTGATGTTTGGTTATGTTAACTTGATAAGTTTGCCCAGATTACATCTGTAAATAAAATTTACAAATATGTATATTGCCTTACCGTTATAATAAGCATGCATGCTATCTTGCATGGCATATGCCCTATGGTAGTGGGTATGCGGGGTATGGCCCAAGTTAAATATATTGTAATATTTTTACTTCTTTATTTATATACATATACGGAGGCTTTTAACTCCTATTCCGCATTACATTCGAGTTAGACCGGGGTAGACCTAACCTTAATGAAAACTTTTTAGATATAATTAAATGTGTCCCCAATGTTCAGCACAATATTGTCTATATAAAGAAGAAGAAGACGATAAGAAAAAGTCATGATTATCGAAAAGTCATGTGTCATGTAGTGTTGGTATGGACACAATATTCAGAACCAAGATCACATATTTATAACCTACGTTCATTAAGAAACTAAGGCTAAGGCTGCTCATATTAACTCACCTAATAAGTATTTCAAGCATGAGAAAATATTTGAGGAAGCAACCATTTACACCGTTATGTGAAACGAAAATGATTTCACACATATCACTCACTTGATTGATTTTACACAATATTGCTGGGAATGGAAGAGTTGGAAAGTTTCTCTCTAAAACCCGAACTCCATTGTAAATACACAATAACAAATCTATTTTTAGCGTAGGTCAAATTTTGGATATTGTTTTTTTTTACATAGTAGGCTCACTTTTGTAATATTTACTTAGACTTTTATCTAATGTGGGTGTGGCTCTCAACCGAAATCGTCGCATTTGAATAGAAACCCGTGCAACTGAAATCGAAAAAGTCTGTACAAAATTTTAGCGACATTGAGAGTGCTATTGTAATAGCAGACGGACATATGAACGGTTATGTACAGTTCGAGATTTTGATGTTGATCTATACATACAATACACCTCCGTTTGGGCTGTTATGTGGAGAGAAACTGATACCTGGAAAGTTAAGTTTCGCTTTATTCTCTATTCTAATCCTCTTGGTATCTTCGTGTTTTTACCTCTAGCGGTGATCTAATGAATTGTATGAATTTAAGTGGAAGTGAAATATTATATATTAGGTGGAGCTCACTGTTTATTCGCTGAGCACAACAATTTGTTGGCCAAATGAAATGAAATCACTGTACACAACTCTTTTCCTCTTTTTCAACCATGTCTTTCTCTTTATTAACTAACTAACCATTATTTCTCTATTGGGCCTACAAATTTTGGCCCCACATTTCAGTCCCCCAATTTTCAAATTAATTTATTTTTCAATAAATACGTGAATGATACAAAAATATGAATAAATTCATGCAAAATTATGGAGAACTACTATCTATATTGGAGGGTGGTGTGAATTGAAACAGCTGATAATGAAACACCGTTAATGATGCTCTATTAAAAACGTTTCTCTTATTTCTGCTCACTTTTTAATATTCAATCGCCGTACTCTGGTATAATCACCCATTTTTATTTATATAAATGCATACATGCATATGCAAATATAAGTGCATGTGTTTTTAATTACACAAATATTAAGTTTTATTCTCAAATATCATTTATTTGCAGAAAAACCAGAAATTTTGATTAAAACACATTTCAATGCTCTAATATTTTGTTTCTACATATTAATTTAATTCTATAAGTTAATATATCATATTTCTCATTATAAAAAAAAATTATTTAGAATTTTCAGTTAAGCCCATTCAGGTGAGACAATGTCGAGTACAATATTAAAATTGATAAATGAAAAATAATTGATTTCTTATCATTCTTTACAATTCCACAACTCTTCAAATACGATTCGTTTCGATTCTGTTTTGTACTTGTTTCACCATATGGCCTCAGCTCAAACCACACATAGCGTCGAATCCATGGTATATAATTTGATACATTAGTAAATGCACTCTCTCCTACGATATTAGGAGGACCAGTACTAACGATACCAACCAATCTAGCTGTATAAGAAAGGGAATTTTGAATTATTATTATAACATAAAATGGGTGCGTTAAAAATTTACAGTTGCAAAATAAAGGACCACCCGAATCACCAATGTAGGCTTGCACTTCAGTATCTATGGGATTACCAACACAAAATACCATAGGATGCCAAGGACCGTATATCATATATAAATCGTAACTACATTGGGTATACCATAACAAAAGGTACATACTAGCGTAAAGAATATCATTAGAATGTGGCCCATTCTGTGGAAAAATAAAAATCGATCGTTATAAATTGAATGGTACATACAATAAAATACAATAAAAAATCCACTGGCCTCGTACATTCTACCCCAACCCGCCGCATAGTAAATGCCATATATTGGTAATGGCTCATCCGTTATACCAACAATATCTGACGTTCTATAATCAATGAAAATAGGATTCTGCAGTTCCACTAAACCAATATCGTTCACCGCACTAACTGCGCCTAAGTTATAACCTTCATGTGGTATGAATTTTTTCACGTTAATTATTTGCGTATTGAACGTTCGATCTATGCGACGTGGAGTACAACATACTACATAAACATTTGTTTCGGATTCACCGACTAAGCAATGAGCAGCGGTTAGTATAAAGTTTCTTGTAAGTATTGATCCAGCGCAAAAGTGATCAGCGCCAAAGTAATATATTTCTTTTGCGGAATAACGTCTCATCGATACCACGTATTTGGCAAGATCAAGGTTGAAATTGTTGTCACTGAAACCGCCGGAAATTCTTACTTTAGCTAGCGAAACATTAATTTGCTTGAAAAATATTTGTAAAAATATAATTGCATTTAAAATGGAAAATTTATAAAAGTCTGAAGGCAACATTTTTTAATTTTTTGTTTAATTTTGATTTTGTACCCGTCATTGTAATAATTATGGGGGTATATTGTTTCAGTTTAAACGTTTATAAGTACCAAAAGCCGTTCATTTAGTCCATCTCTTCGTCCGTGTTAATTTTTTCGCAATTGTTGTTCGAACTCTCACAGTAGCAAAAATTGAGATATCGCGTTTAAATTTTGCACACGCAATCGTCGACATTTTCTACGGTTCCCTATTGTAATTTGGCAAAATCGGGAAAAGCACACGCCCACAATAATGTACTAAACCTTGAATACAAAAATTGCATACTTTTTTAAAATTTCGTGTTAATCTTTAACTACTAAGCCAAATGTCCTGAATTTAACTTAGCTGATTCGTTTATATTTAAAATTGTCCTCTAATAGACGACGTCTCTTCTGACATCATTAAATTCTGCTTGGAACTTACGTTCGTATTATTCCTGAACCATACGACGTATAGGCCTTATTCCTATATATCTAGGTACCTTAGTATTAAAAATGGATTATATTGGACTATATTAGATTATATTATATTGGACCATGGGCCTTCCTACAATTTTACAAAATGTATAGTTTTTAGGGGTTTTCTTCCTTTACAAACAAAACATAAGGAACACAAAAATATAATTTTGCCAGAATTAACAATTAACAATTTTTAATAATTCATATATTTTACATTTATTAATAATTCATATATTCGAAAAGTCAAATTAACCACGCCCACCTAAAGTGAACTTATTATGGAAGTTAGTATGTTTGGTGATTAATTTAAAATATTTTTATAAACGCAATCACCCTTACTCCTTTATGTCCGGAACAAACCTGTGAAAATGGCCACGATCGGTTAACGAAAGAAAGAAATTTGAGATAATGATGATGGGTAGCCTAGACTTGGCATACACCCAATACAGCACTTTTTAATTGTTTATTTCATTTTTTACCATCGATAAAAGGAATAATTATAAATATCTATACCAAATTCTAACTTCATAGCTGAACTTTTGTGGCAGATAAATAGATTTTGTCGAATGTGGGCGTGGACGATTTTACCAATTTTAAATAGCGGTCTGCGTGCAAAAACTAAAAGTGTTTGTACAAAATTTCAGCTCAATAACTCTAATTTTACGACCCTGAGAATGCCAACAGCAGGCGGACATGGTCTCAGTTATTGTTGCTCTCTGATCAATAATATATACTATCTCTCTCCTCCTTCTTATGTACTTTTATAAAATTGTATCACAATGATTTATAACCTGTGATTTATAGTTGGATGGCATTTAAATGGCGACATACTTGAACGGATTAAGAAAGCTATTCTGAATCGGTTGATATAATTATGAATAAATTGTATATAGCAAAAACTAAAACTTTCTCTAATGATGACATATGTGGTGGACATATGTGTGCCACATATTTTTCGGCTTTTATCAATTGTTCATATATAACAATGCCACGCCTAAAATTCGCGTCTCTTATACAAAATTGTATTTTTGATGATGTCGCTTTTGGTACTTATAAACGTTTAAACTAAAACAATATACCCCCATAATTATTACAAAATCAAAATTAAACAAAAAATAAAAAATGTTGTCTTCAGACGTTTATAAATTTTCCGTTTTTAATGTAATTATATTTGGATCGAAATGGCCGTAGCAGATATTGAATTGTTATACTAGACTATATCAATCCCCAAACTTATCAGTATTATAATGTTTTCTTCGCTGTATCATAATTTAGATACATTTCTATATTGTTAGAGTGACATTCAAATAATTCTATATTCCTTTATAAAGAAAATATTTATTACAATAAATTAGAATTTTAACTCAGCCCAAAACAGCGGATAATACATCGTTATTGTAGTTAAGAGACAAAGACTCGTTGATTTTCTAACATTTTGTACAATTCCGCGACTCTTTGTATCCATGACACGTTTCTTCTCCGTGCTTTCCGATTTGGTCATGCCTTCGTCAATATGTAAATTTACATATTTTTTAATCCATGGTATATAACGTGATACTTTGGTATAAACACTGGCTCCCTCGATATTAGGAGGACCAAGACTAACAATGCCCACTAATTTATCTGCATTAGAAAATATAACTATGTGATATTAAATAAATGTGTAATATATATCTAGCGAAGTTTACGATTGCAAATTAATGGTCCACCCGAATCGCCAATGTATGCTTGTATTTCAGGATCATGGGGATCACCAGCACAAAATATAGTGGAATATATTTTACCTCCTATTGTATAATAACAGTCGTTATTTTTTGGCAAAAGCTTCATTTTGGCGTAAAGAATTTCATCAGGAACCGGACCGTTCTATAAAAGCAATGATCTATATATATATATATATATATAATTATTGACATTATAAATTCGTCTGACCGTAAAGATTCTACCCCAACCTGCTGCATAATAATTGCCATCTCTTGGCAACGGCCCTTTATTTAAACCAATAATGTCCGTCATTTTATTATCAATCACAATAGGTTCCTGCAGTTGCACTAAACCAATATCATTTATATATGTGGTTGGACTATATTTGTCGTGCATTATAAATCTTTTCACATTTATAATTTGTGTGTCTGATGTTCGCTCAAAGCGCTGTGGAGTACCACAAATCACACTAACTATTTCTGGATATTCTCCATCCAAACAATGAGAAGCTGTTAATATAAATGTCCGCGAAATTATTGAACCACCGCAATAGTGGCCGCTGCCAAAATAGAATTTTTCTCTTGCCGTATTACGTCTCAACGAGACCGTGTATTTGGCTAAATTGTTTTGTTCAGTACGATAACCGCCAGAAATTCTTAGAAGTAGTTCACCGCGAGATACACTAATTTGGTTAACACATAACAATATAAAGGCACTTAAAACGGAAAATTTATAAATGTTGGATGACATTTTTTTTCTTTAGCTGTATATAATTTTTAATCACAAACAAATGTCTTATAAAAAATATTAAAGAAAATTATAATGGAGACGATACGTCGAATAGCTGGAATGCCCCGTTTTTAAAAATATATCTTAACGTGACAAAAAAATCATATTTATTAATAATTGGTTAGAAAAGAATTAATAAAGAAAAGTTGTTTGTCATGGAAATTATGGTTTTGAACCGAATTTAGAAATTTTATTCTTTCCCGTTAAGGTGTAAACACTTTGTTTTTTTTTTTAACGAATTGAAGATAGAAGTCTCAGCTTCTGCAGAATGTATATAAATTTTTAATCAACATGAAATTGTCATTCGATTAAGCTATGATGCCATCAATCAACGTGCCGAAAATAGGCATGGTCGGGTAATAGACACGCCCACAATCGACGACAACCTATGTATCTGCAACAAAAATTGACCTATGAACTTGAAATTCAGTACGCGTATTTATAGTTATCCCATTCATCGAATTATCAAAAATGGGCGTGACCGAATATCAGACTTTACGTAGAACTGGACTTGCAAGCTGATACGTAATACATGCACTATTAGAGGGCGTAATCATATAACTGACACGCCCACCTTTTGTATGTAGATGTGGAGGGTATTTAAGATTAGGCTTAAGCAAAATTTAGTTATCTTACTTGTTTTGTACTTGATTTGTCATACAGTTGAAACAAGCTCGGTCATTAAACGATAAACGATTTTCACATATTTTGTGTCAAAATTTCGTCTGCTATACATTCTGAACAGAATTTCACAATAACTCTCTAATGTTTGTTTAATTAAAAAAAAAAAAAAAATTAACTGTATATGTATAGTTACACACAAAACCGGTTTACGTTGACATTCATTAGAATGTTTTTAAAAACTGATGTCACCTTCTCGTCTATAAACGTAATTGGAGACAAAAAAAAACAAATACAATGAAAATTAAAATTAAAATTCTTATGTATTATTTATTAAGAAGCTTACAGCGCTTCTCGTTAAATACAAACACAATTAATCCATTATACTATATAAACATACATACATTGAGCAATTAAAATAATTAATATTAATGAAAAGAATTTTACTGTATTTTGAAAGAAAAGAATTTTAGTCAATTCAAGAATTAATTCATTTTTTTAATGCAAATGGAAACGACTTAAGAGCTTGCCATCATACATAAAAATGTAAATTTAATGCGCAATCTTATAAGTCGATCACGTACCATTCTTGACTCTTGTTATACTCTCCGTCTAAGATGAGGGCATACAATGTTTGTCATACCATTTGCAACACTCAGAAGGAGACGTCAGAGGCCCTACATATACTGAGTCGATATATGTAGACATGTGTCCATATGTCCGTATGTCCGTGTGTCTGTCTTCTTGGCATTGTCACGTATATCTTAAGTTATTGAACTAAAATTTTGTACAGACATTTTCAGTTTTTACAACCAAATCGCTATTTAAAAGTGTCAAAAGCCACGCCCACAATGAATAAAAATCTATATATTTGCCATAAATATATAATAAAAATAATTTGGTGCACATATTTATAGTTATCCCATCCATTGATGTGCTTAAAATGGGCGTGGTGGGATAACAGACGCGCTCACTATGCGTAAAACTCAACTCACAAGCTGTTACGTAATACATATTTAATTAGAGCGCGTAATAATGTAGCTGCCCTGTCTACCGTCTGTATATGGAGAGTATTGAAGAGATGGCCTAAGCCAAATTTCGTTTTTTTTTCACTTGTTTGTAAAATAAGTTTTATTCACATATGTACGGGCGTCCGAGCATCCATTAATTTTTTTTATAAACTGTTTAATAAATTTTTTATAAAAATACTTCTTTTTTATTAAAAAAGAAACCGTGTTGGATATATAACATCTTAATAAATCCAATATGACTTCTGTCTGAAGATATTATTCTAAAATATGATGGTCGTTATAAAATAGTAGGTTCTCGATTTTTCCACAATTCGTACTGTATGTACATATGTTATGTAAAAGGGTTTGAGAGTGCAGAATTTAAAAGATTAAATCCAATATGGTGACCTCTCAATTATATATTACTAGTCTTCACCATTTATTCAACATGTCATCCAAGAGGGTGGCCACTTATTTAGAAGGTAGATTGTCATAAACTTAGGCCTATGCTATTTACACAAATTGGTATAAGAATATATTGTAGTAACTCTTAAAGAGCAAATACCACATCCGTCTTTAAATATACCGGTCGGCTCAGAATGGAAATCTTTATATCACATAGAATCAAAATCATATAGATGGATATGCGCACTTATCACACTCTATGTTAATTACTATGTTAATCCTGTGGTCTCTTTTTAGAAGTCATTGCCTTTCTCTAAGCCGCACTTTACCGTGAAAATGTCGCATAACTGCTTCCGTAACATTTGCTTTTATGAGTTCTGATTAAATTTTACTATCAATTAAATTTGCTATAAAAGTTATTCTTCCCTCATTTTTATGCTCATATGTATATATGTAGTGTACGACGCAGAGAGAGTGTAATGTCTCCTTCAGCACATTATGCACACACACCAAATGAGAAAAAAACGTTAAAGATTGTTTTGTACTACACTGTTGTACATCAACCTTTGTTGGGATGCTATTTTATTTGTGTTCCATATTAGCATATTCCCTTTTTAATTCACATAACGGTGAAAAAAAAAACTATTATATGGTTTAATAGTGTATGAAAAGTTCAGTCATATACCCACACGTCATATTGTTAACAATAAACAAGTAAATAAATTAAGTTGGGCTTAGACCAAATCTTAAATACCCTCCACCACCTCCTCCATGGTGGGCATGGCATGGCCCTCTAATAATGTATGAACTATGCATCAATTTGTCATTCAGATGATTTTTACGCTTTATAAAGTGTTTTTGAAAATTGTGGGCGTGGTCGAATAACGGATAGATATTTGAGGTAATTATAAATTTGTGTACCAAATTTATATCTCAATTCTTGTGGCAGTTAAAAAGATTTTTGTCGATTGTGGGCGTGGCTCTTGACCGACCGAAACTAGAAATTTCGGTACAAAATTTCAACAATGTAAAAAATTTCAATACTTACGACCATAAAAGTGCCAATAGGAGACGGACGGACACATTCACATTGTCATACTTTGTGGGGTCTCTGCGGTTTCCTGTGGGTGTTGCAAACGGAATAGCACACTTAGCACACCCTCATCACTAAGCTGGAGGGTATAAAAAAAGTCTTAATATTATGCTCAGCACGTTTCCAATGTCTGGATGTGAGGAGAAGCGATTACATATAATAAACTTATTATAGAATTGCATTGCATATGAATTGTATACAAAATTACATCTAGGAATTTGAAGCAATCTTTTATAGTTCTTAAAAAAAAGTATTATAGACCTGGGTACTAATAAGCTGCTCTGCCAAGAAAATTTCCTGAACATGAAATGATTCAAAAGTGAGCAAAGTTTGTAAAAATGTATTTGAAATGATTAAAAAAGTGCATTTAAAGTTATTCGAAAAGTTTAATGTGGAAAAAGAAGGGTCTTAAGAGAGTGACGCCCACGAGCAAATTAATTCCATGTATTAGCCATAAAAATTGAGCTAAGAAGTTGAAATTTGAAACTCACCGAATAACAGACACAACCACAATTTACAAATAAACCTATTTGACGCAAAAACCGACTTTTTAGAGGGCGTAATTAGATACCTGCCACTCCCAGTGCTTGTTTATAAGTGTAGAGGGTATTTAAGATTTAAGTTAAGTTAAATTTAGTGATATTGCTTTGCGTTTTTTGTATAATGGATCAACCAATGTTGTACGGGAAAATATTCCAAAAATGTGATATGGTCAGTTGCAACTTTGGTTGACAGAAGTTCCCCATAAACTGTTGTTAAAAAATATTAAAGATTACAAGTTTTCGTCAAATAAAGACTTTTCCATACTTAATAAAGCCTTCCGCGGGGAGAGGTTCTAAACTTAGTACATTTTAGATCCTCTGTCTTAATAATAAACTTAATAATAAATATCTTGAAAAATGCGAACACATATGGACAGAGAGGAGGCGATTCAAAAAGCGATTCTTAATCGTTTGGTGTAAAAAACGATGTATTAGAAGTTACAAACATTAGTGAAAGTACATGTAAAATAGCCTTCAGTCCTAAGGTAGAGCAAATTTCAATTGAGAAAAAGCGTGAAAAGTTTTCTTCACAATTCAACCAAAAATTGTGCTTCCCTCTGTTATTCGTTTCTTCTCTTTATGAACAAACGGTTCTCCTACTGTTGGCATTAACGTTTTTTTTTTTTTTTTGATAATTGTTCTGGATTAAGTCAAGTGTATGAAATGAAGAAAAATGTGTTCCAAACAAACAAACAAATGGAAAAGTTGGCATACAAAACAAAGACAGAATGGAAAAAAGTTATTTTGGTATATTTTCTCATTACTTTTTTACCACCGCCTACCCACTATTCTTATACCCTTCACATAAGATGGGCAGTATAGTGGGTTTGTCATTCCGTTCGCAACACCCAGAAGGAGGCTTTAGAGACCTACACTATATACATTTTTGATCAGCATCAAAAACAGTCGATCTAGACATATATGTCCGTGTGTCCCTTTGTCTGTCTGTTATTGGCATTCTCACGGGCGTAAATTTTGAGATATTGATCTGAAATTTTGTACACATTCTTTTAGTTTCTGCACGCAGATCGATATTTAAAATAGGCGAGATCGTCCAAAAGTCATGCCCACAATCGACAAAAATCTATATATCCGCCACAAAAATTAACCTATGAATTTGAAACTTGGTTTGCTTGTCTATAATTATTCCATCGATCAATGTGCTCAAAATGGGTGCTGTCGGATAACAGATACACCCACAATTTACAAAAAACCATACTTAGTGTAAAATTAGACTTTGAAGATGATATGTAAACGTACCCTACCTGCCACGACCGCGGTTCGTATGTATGTATGAAGGGTATTTAACATTTGGCTTAAGCCAAATTTAATTCACTGACTTGTTTTATTTTGTGGCTGCCATCATAGACAAATAGGTGATTATTAAAGTTTAGAACTTTTTCTCCAGTTCTGCTTGTGTTGTTGGCAACAATTTATTATGAGTTTAACAACAGGTTGGAGAGTCAAGCAGTAATGTGGGGTATTATACCAATAATATTTTATACATTGCATTCTTCAACTCCGTTTTAATTTTTATGTTGACTGTACAAATGCGCCCATAAAGACTAAAATGTAAAAAATAAAATAAAGTTGGTGAAGTGGGTACTCTAACCTTTCTTGTTGCTGTTGTTGTTTATTGTTGCTTTGTTTGCATATAAACACAGGCGGTGTGACTCTGTGGCACACAAAGGTAAACTTCCGCATTTATAACTGTTTTATAAACGAGCACGCCGACATATTGCACCACTCTCAAATACCCATAACTATGGTAAGGGGCAAATAATACTCAACAAATTCCTTGTCTACAGTTTAACTATCCAACCATCTTCCTCTTTCTCTATCTTTCTCTCCCTTTCACAACAGCCGCTGTGCTGTGCAGTGGGTTTTCTAATCTGTATTCCATGTAAATACTGCCATTGCCAGACAGAGAGTATAAAAAAGTAAAAATGTCCTTGTTGGAAAAACAAATACAGATAAATTCTATGCTAATGTGTCAGTGTAACGTTCACATATTTGTAGAAGGGGACCAATACAAAGTTATCTCCAACTACCGCTTAAATTACTATAGAATTGATGCTGTTTAATGGGAACTCTATAAAACAAAATAATTAACTTTTGCGTCAATGGCAGAATTCTTATAACAAATATTCACGTGAACAAAGTTTTCATAAAGAGAATAATTGCCTTCAGCACACACCATCCAAATCTCTTTGAAGTAATTCCGAATAGAACATAAATCAGTCAGTCAGTCCGTCTTTGTTTGTTTATCTGTCTATGTTTCATTTCTTCGTACATTTTTCACATGTTCAGCAATTTCAAAGCAATTTAGGACTGGATCATGGATCTGGAGAATATATGTATAAACTAAATTGCTTGGGTCAAATCTCGACTCTTCAACAATCTTCAAATTGTTCTATGTTCAGTTTTTTTTTCTGCATTGTGTCATTTGACCGTCTTTTTTTCAGTACCAATCCATGTTTCCATGTTACCAAGATTAGCCATCGATATCCCACTTTTTTTGGTACTAGAGACATGATTTCTATAGAAAAGCAAAGTGCGAACCTGGCAAGTACCTGAGCGTTGCAATAACAGACGGACATATCAAGATCGCTTTACGACTTTGACTCAAAGACTATTTTTAAATATATAAAAATTTATGAAAATAGGTTTCGCCTGAACCAAATATTTATTTATCTTTCTTGAAAATCTTTCTCAACTCAATGTTAAACCTAGCTTTCCTATATTGGTCTTTGCCATAAACAAATACATACACATACATGTACACACATATAGGTAGTGTTTGTAAGCTATTGATTCCGTATAAATTTTGAGGTTAACTATCACCTCTCATTGACTCGAGAGAAATGAACAAAAACAGAAATAATGCAACAATTTCCAAGCAATTCATTTTAACAATCACAATAACAAATGTGTACAACAACAACAACAATAACAATAACAACTGCAATAATAATAATAATAGAGCGTCTCTTTTGTTGTCCACAAAAATTCTATTGAGTATTGTTGTTGTTATTATTATTATGCGAATTTTATGCAATAATCATTGTACATGGCCTTTGCGTGACGTTTTTTATGTTGCTACTAGAAAAAAAAATCATTTCAACAATTGACACAAATAGATAATTCCATATAGAAAATCCCTACGTGTTGTGCCAATGGTTGGTATAAATTGTGTGCAAAAAAGTGAGGTAAACTAATCAACACAATTGCTTGCGGTTTGTTCTGTTCTGTACTGGGTTGTGTTGTTAGCAGCTTGTTTTATTTTTTTTTATTTTGCTCTTTTTTTTTTCGTTATTATTGATGATGTGTTTAAATAAACAAGGTTGCACTAATTAGTACTGAGATGTGAAAAAGTTTTTCTTTTGAATACTAACTAACTTTCTTATTGCATTGACATTGTTAGTGTTATTGTTTTTATTGTTGTTGTAATTATAGAAAGTACATTCAATAAGGAAAGAAATTGTTTAAAAATTGTCATCAATTTTACATGGATTTTTGATTCCTTTTTCTGTTTGTTAGCCTATAAGAATGAAAATTTTGAGTTAAAGAAATTTCCGATAAATAAATCCTTTCTCACATACGATTAAGAAAGATTTTGCTTAGTGGCTGACTTCTTGGGAGGTCCATGTTGGTTAAATAAGCAAAGAATTATAAATTTATTATTGTTTCATAAAATATTTGATTGGCTTGTTTTTCTCAATGTAATATTGAACTACATATTGTGGTATTTATTATTTTCTGAATAAGATTTATCTATATTTCCTTTACTGAGCTGAATTGTACAGAAATTATATTTAAATGAACTTTTTTAATTGTAAAGGTATAATTAAGCAGCCTACGTTGATTTTTTTTGCTGAATAAGAATTTACTCTGCTGAATTGTTTATGAAGTGTTTCAAAATGAATTTTTATACCCTGCACCACCCTGTGGAAAAGGGTATATTAAGTTTGTGCGGATGTTTGTAACATCTAAACGGCAAATGCCACACCCACCTTCAGTTATACCGATCGATTCAGAATCAAAATTTGAATCGATTTAACCATGTCCGTCTGTCCTTCTGTCTGTCCACCTAAATTTGTGCGCAAGCTACAGGTCGCATTTTTTGAGATATTTCGATGAAATTTGGTACCGGGAAAAGCATTGACCAAAAAATAAACCCTTCTGAAAAGGGACCGGACTGGAGTATTTTTAGAACGCCTCCCTATATAATTTTTTTTTTTGGTATCATAAACAAACAAAAAATTGAATTTTTTTTTTCGTATTTTATAGAAAAATTAAAAGCAGCACAAAACAAGTAAAAATATTATAGTCGGTCAAGCCCGACCATCGATTTAATTTTTTCCTTTGATAAATAAAAAGTTTTATTTTTTTGTACTGCTTTAATTATTTTTCTTTTTTTCTTTGAAAAATGAAAAATTTTATTTTTCTATACCTACTTGTATTTTCAAAAATTTCAAAATAATACATGTCAGAAATTTTTTTTATTTTTTGTTTGTTTATGATATCAAAAAAAATTAAATCAGGAGGGGTTCTAAAAATGGTCCAATCCGGTTCATTTTCAATAGGGTTTCCCTTTGGGCCTCAAAAAATGCGACCTGTAACTTACAAACATCCGCACAAACTTAATATATCCTTTTCCACAGGGTGGTGCAGGGTATATAAAAAAAAATAAAACTTCATTTATCAAAGAAAAAATTAAATTGAATAATTAGAATATATAAAGTGGTGTAGGGTAATTGAAGGTCGCGCTTGGCCAACTATAATATTTTCACTTGTTTTACTTGTTTAAGTGTATTTTAACAGATTATGAGTAAATAATATATGTGCTGAATTAAGTTTAACTAGATTATTACTTGGCTGAATTGTATAAATGAATATTTTTAAATGAATACTTTACTTTTAAAAGTATATTTTAATACCCTGTATATAAATTGTATATGCTGAATTAGGTTTAACTTAGTTTTAACTCTGCTGAATTGTATAAGAAATCTTTTAAATAATTTTTTTTTGCTTGCAAAAGTGTTTCTTAATCGATTTAGAGAACGAATAAGGTTTGACAAAATTGTTGGTTAGTTGAATTGTGTATAAAATCTTCTAAAATTAATTTTAGAGTATTTAAGATTAAGATTTCATTTTGCTGAATTGTATAAAATTTATTATAAAAGTTTTATAAAATGCATTTAAAATTGATATTCTTTACAAGCTTTGTCGCATGTAAATTAAACTTCAACGTTTTTAATGAAATCTCTTTTAATTTAACATTGCTGAATATAATTGATCATCAGTTCTACTTAAATATATGTTAATATTATATTATAGTTGGAATTTTTCCGCTGAATTAGGTTTTTAAAAATACTTTTCTTTGCTGAATTGTATAATAAAGCATTTGATTTGTATCTACTACGTAAAAAGATGGAATTTCTTAACGTTATACTTAAAATTTATACATATCTTCCTACATATGCCATGTGTGCAATATTTTATCAGCTGAATTGCTAATTTTTAAAGATTTTCTATTCTGTATACTTTTGTATACTTTGCTGAATTATATATTTAAACCTTTTAAAACTAAAATTGCAAACTTTCAAGTGATTATTCTGTTTGTTGTTTTATTTATTTAGATTTTGCTATTAACCGAATTGCTTATTTATTTCAAATTTATAGGTTATGAAAAATTGTGTTTGCTGAATTAAAGTTTTTAATCATTTTACTTGGCTGAATTGTATAATAAAGCTTTTACAATGAATTTAACATTTGTTAAGTAACTTTTTTTAAAATCACGTTCAAGTTTTACCATCTGAATTAGTGCTATTGTTATTAAATGTTTTACTTAGCTGACTTATGTGTTTCCAAATGCTTTAATAATGACCTGCTTATGGCACTTTTTTACTGCTTAATAAATTCGATTCTTCTATAAATTTGCTTTATTTTTTTTTTCTAATATGGGAAACATTAATTGCCTTATATGCAAATGTGTTTTTTTTTACTGACTATAAAAAATTAAACCAATGTTCCCATAAAGAGAGCACGTATATATTTAATGAAGGCACAATAGTAAACAATGAGAGTTTTTTTCTTTCTTCGCATACGTGTACGTACGATACGTTAATTTATGTGTAAGCATAGATGTATGTATGTGAAAAATTTAGGCCAGGCAACAATCATCTTAATCGAGTTGTACGTAACAATATATGCGTGTGTGCGTACGTGTGGGGATACGTCCAACCAGAACGGAAGTGCACAATGATTTTTAGCAACTAGTTGTTATTGTTGTTGCTACATATATTTGTTTAATGGTATGATGTGATGACGTGAACAACAATATGAACAAACCGCGAGTTGTCAGTCAAATGTGTGTGATTTGTGTGCCCTTAGATTTATGCAGATAAAAGGAAATTAGAGTAAAACAAGTAGAAACAAAAAAAGAAAACTAAATTTGGCTTAAACCAAATCTTAAATACCCTCCACATCTACATATAAACCGTGGGCGTGCCAAGTACATGATTCCGCAGTCCAACTCACTATCTGACTGACGTAGCAACCCTCACAACAAGTCTTACGCTGAATATGATTTTTTTTTTTTTTGGAAATTATGAACCCAATATGGGAGCAATTGAAATAGCGATCTGCTCAATATCTTAAAAGTTATAATTGTTAGAACGCCAACAACACACAGAGGCATGGACGGATATGTCAAGAACATATATATATACTTTATAGGGCCGCCTGACGCCTCCTTTTGGATGTTGTAAACGGAACGGCAAACTTAGTATTGTCTTATCTTATGTCGAGGGCATAAAAAGGAATTAAAACGCAGCAGTAATGTGTGTAAAAATGTTTTTATAGGAATCATAACTTTATATAATCAAATAACAACGACACAACAACAACAATAGTAATAATAATTAAGGAACACATGTTAAACATTTCATCTCTAATAACATAATCTAAACAACCGGCAGGTGTTCCAGAATAATATTGTAATTGTTTTTATATACACATGCAATCGCGTTGCATGTATTTTTCTTGTTATTGTTAATGTTGCATATACACCGTTATTGTTATTTTTGTTGTTGTTGTTACTAAAACAAATAAATAATTCCGTGTATACATAAACATATATAATGCATGTGTAAACAATTCATTATTATTGTGTTGTATTACAAATAAGAAAAAAAATTTCATGAAATTCTGGTTTAAATTAGATTTTCTGTCAGTGTGTTTTTTATTATTATTTTTTTTTTTTTTGACCAAGAATATTAAATAAGAAAATACCTAAAAAGACAACATTTTGTATGAAGAAAATGCTGCCTTGTTATGTGGAAAATACAATAAAAACTAAATAAAAAAAATCCAAACTTCAATGGTTTTGTAAGATAGCCCAGAACGGTTATCTTTCTTTGGGATACCGTTTAATCTCTTGGTTTTATAATTTATTTCAACTTTGCCATTTCATGATATAAATTTTGCAAATGGGCGAGTTGGTGCACATAGCTTAATATAACTACATACTGGTTGGTGTGAAAGTTTAAATAAATTTTTTTATAAAATCATCAAATTTCACCTCAAACCATTAATGTCCAGCTGTCCGTCTACTTTTATTGTTTAGTTTCACTACTCTATAGCAAGTTTCTGCCACGCTCAAGTTTTGTTTCTACATATGGATACTATTTAGGTTCTGATCTATGCCAAATTTTTAATGTCATTGCTTTCATTGAAATGTTAAGCAATTATTACTCACAATGTTTCTCGTTCGCATTGATTCATAGCATAAATGTTTACCACATCCCGCATAACTTAGCACACCTAAAATTCTCCAACTTTAAATCTGATCGAAATGGAAGCACGTGCAATAAAAGAAAATATGTTTGAGTTAAAGAAACATAACCAGAGTGACAGGGCAAGTCATCTAATAAAGAACATTTCTGCTTACCTTACCTTGTGGTTAACCATGCAATGCTTAAGCTTTCATAAATGTAATCCAATCAATAATCCAAAGCTAATCATTTCAAAAAACATTATATGAAATATATTGTAACGGAGCATATGTAAAAGAAACCACATTGCACAGTAGGTAAGGGTTAAGTTCAATGGAAAATTATAATCGCTTTCCCTAGAGAGAAATACAGTTTGTATGTTACGCTATGGAGAGAACAAAAGTGTGTAAAATAAAAAACAAAAAAATAAAAAAAAGTTAAAATAGTCCGTCAGCATGTGTTATTACTTTTGTGTGGTCAGTTAATACTGTTCATGCATGCAAACGCAAAATGTTCACTCTACTCACTGCCATACGCCACACGCCACTACGCCATTCATATAAAATATAACAACAGTTAGAGTTATAGTATAAAATTCTGAGGAAACTTCATTCATGCTTGACCTCAACGGCAATGTCAATGAACGTAATAACAATGTTATGCGTTATGACAGTTAAGCTAAATGGAAAATTGTAGAAAAAAAAAAAGAAAAGAAAAGAAAAGAGAAAAAAGGAAGGGGAGAAAATGTAATATAGTACAAAAATATTTTCTGGTTATTTATGTTCCTCCTTTGAAATTAGTTTTGCAAAGAAAAGAAAAAGCATGGGAATCTAGTTTATATTAGAAATCTGTAATGCGTCTATTGGGGAGTGGGGAGACCACGGTCGTTCTACTCATGAAAATTCTGTTACCGATTCAATTCAATTGTCTGATCGATTTTATTCATCCTGGAGCAAGGCAAAAGAACATGAAATTTGACTTAAACCACATCTTAAATACCTTCCTCATCTATACATATATATGTGGGCGTGGCAAATAGCTGATTGCACCCTATTAAAGTGGGATTCTGTAGCAAATTGTTGCAAGAATTTTATAAAATGCAAGCGTATCTGTCATACGACAACTCCCCAACATGGCACCTCGATGGATGGTCCAACCGTAAGAGCTAAATTTCAATTTTAGCTGCATTTGAGTAAAATTTTCTATAAACGTTGACTTCGACTACAACGATTAACGTTAATTCCAACGTACCAGCAAAAAACTTGTACGTATAAATTATATTAAAATTCAAATTCACTGGATTGCAAATGCAAAGCAATTTTTATGAGTTTTATAAACAGCAGCTTCTATGTTTATCATATTATATTTTATTCATATGCGTAAAAGTCGGCATAGGGTGATTTTTGTAGACTGTGGGCGTGGCATTTGATCGATTTCGATTTATGCTTTTGTCAGTTGGCGTAGAATTCCAGAGGATAGAAAGTATAATCAGTACTTTCCACGCCTACTCTTTATATATGCCGAAAGAAATGCCAGTTATACCGACCGATTCAGAATCAAAATGTGACTCTAATTAACCATGTCCACCTGCCTGTCCATGTAAATATGTGAATAAGCTACGGGTCGAATTTTTTGAGATACATATTTCAATGAAATTTGGTCCAAAGAGAAACCCTATTAAAAATAAATCGGATCGGACCATTTTTAGAACCCCTCCCCATAAAAAATTCCATTATAATGCAAGTCTCTACATATGGCAAAATATCACAATTCCTAATATTTGTGGACAATATTTGGAGAAGAATAGTTAATTAGCTTCATATTTGTCTGGATCAGACCATTTTTAGAACCCCTTCCCATATAATTATATTTCACAAAGACTCAACTAAACTGAGCATAATTTAAAGAGCTAAGTGGTGTGGGGTATTAAATGGAAGGGTTTAACCGACTATAACATTTTTACTTGTTTTCTGTACCACATATGTAAATTTGTTTTGCATATTTCGCCGATACTTCCTCAATTGATGGGCAATTAAGTTGTTTTGCTGTTATATGCAAGAAGAAGGATATAAACAATTACACTTTCTCTACCCAATAAATAATTCTTTAATTATTACAAGTGATGCATAAACAATGGTTGTGTGTCACAAATCATTATCTTAAACAGCATTTATTATAAACTTCTAAGCGACATACATGCACAGACAACATCTATTAACGTAACATAATAACTGTAACAAAACAAATGACAGGAAAAGAGTTATTACTCTCAAGGTACCTTGAACACCACGTATATATATGGTATCTATAGAGTCTACTTAAAGTTTAATAATATGTTTATTATGTATCAACAAAATGGAAACTTTTCTAAATTATGTACTCTGCGCGCGAGTGTGTGTGTGTGTGCGTATCCAGCTTTGGCGTTTTCTAAGTGGCGTAGAGTGGCAAAGATGATAAAAAAAACAACTCGTACAAAACTTTTATAACAATATACACAAAATACACTCACGCACCCCGCTATATACGTTCCTCATAAATAATTTATATGCCAGCCAAGAATATTTTCATTCGCAATAACATCATACGCTTAACTGTGCCATGGGGGATATAATAGAAAAATTCATTAAAAACAAAAAACGGAAACTTAAAAACAGAACAAGAAGAAGAAGAAGAAGAAGAAGAAGAAGAAAATGTGTATATAAATACGATGCTTATAGAAAAAGAACAATAGCATCATCATCCTCATGGTTGGCGACACAAATCACTAGAATGCACACGCACACTGAAACTTGGAGATTTAGTGAACTTTGTAAGCATTCGGAAAATATTTCCATTTTTTTTTTTTTTTTTTTTTTTTTTTTTTTTTTTTTGAAATCACTCACAAAACAGGAAAATTGTATAATTTAAGAAAATGTGAGTGTGTAATGATTAGAGGAACCCAAGCTGTTCATACCAACATCATGGTAGAATGTTATGTATCCATTAGGTGTACGGCTCAAAGTTACATTTTTGTGTGGCTTATTAATGAAAAATAAGCAAGAAAAGTAAACTTCGCTGAGGCCAAAAAATATGCACATGTAAATATTCAAAACCAATAAAACCAGAAATTTGAAAACTTAATTGTAAAAAATTCAACATATGAAGAAAAAAAAGAAAGTAAGAAAAATCATTTAGGGGGTGGACACAATAATATGAACACCTGACATAAAGGATTACGCAATTGTTTTTGTCGAAACAGTATTACTCAAGTGATTGATGAGTTCTGCTGTCACTTTTGCCGCGATAACCGTTTAATATAAAACACTTTAAATAAATTCAAAATATGCATAATAAGCAATTAAAAGGAAAAAATTGCATATAAAAAAATTTAAAAATTCGAAATAAGGAAAATAGAACAATAAAAAAAGCTCACGTAAAAATTCAAAATATGCAGAAATGAAAATATATATAAAAAAAATAAAAATGCAAACAAAACAAATTACAAGTAATGCTCCTCGTATGAGCAGAAGGTATAACACGGAAGTCTATAATGGGTGAGAAGCAGGAGTTTTCTCCTATAAACAATCCTTAAAAAAACTGAATTATAAAAACTTAAAAATGTTAGATCAACCAATTGATTAAGGGAGTAAGTTCCCCAATCTTAAAGTAAGGGCCTTGAAGAATTGATATATTGAGAAATCGTCTTAACTGCAAAATACATTGATGACGTAATGTATAGATATTTTATGTGCCAGTTGCACTGCCTGAGCTTAATTACGCACATTATGTGGCATATTTTTATAATGATTCACTACAAAGTCTGTTTCTGTTATAAGCAAAGCTGATAATGACGTTTGAAATAACAACAATTGTAATTAGTGTTGTAAGTGCATGATAGTGCATCTGCCCCCAAAGAAAAAATACGATAAATAAAAAACCGTATGGTTAATGCCATCATAGGGTCAACGAACATCTATCTAAAATAATTAAAAAGGAGTAAGAAAACTAAATTTGCCTTAGGCCAAATAATAAATACCCTTCCCATCCACAATGGGGGGCAAACATACAGAAGGATTTTAATTCTGAAACGATCGGTTTAATTGAAGTTGGATGTGACTTTTGCCGTTCAGATGATGCAATAATCCCTTTGCCACAAGAGTGGTGCAGGGTATCTCAATACATGAAAACAAGAACTTCCAATTATCATTCTATGCTAGTAAAATGTACAAAAAGACAGATTGACGGACAGACATCCATCCATGCTATGATTTATATGAAAAACGACGAAATTATTTTTAGTGCAATTTATTGCTTTTTTTTAAATTGAATATTTGTTTAACTCATCATCAATTGAAATTTGGTGCGAAACGTGTACGTGACGTGTACGTCTACACTGTGAATGTAATTTTGCGCTATTTAGGTTAGGCTGTGTCATCAAGAATTACGATCGTTTCTAATGTTAAAAGTGTGTATGCTGACGTTTGATTTTTTATTGTTCGGTTCAACACAAAAAAGAAAAAGAAAAAAACAACTTACCAGACAAAAAAAAAATCTCAATGAAAAAACATTAATGAGTCACTTATTAACAGGCGACAATGCAGTTTAAGCAAAAACTCGTATTTCCATAAATTGGAAGGTACGTGTGTGTGTGTACATAATTCAATATAACTTTTAACCTTTACGGATGCGTATGTGTGTGTATGTAAGTGGGGAGGTTGTCATTCATGATTACATTTAATTAAATGGTTTTTCTTTTGGGTATTAAACGATTACCTAAAAAACGTTAATAGTTGATTTAAATGGCGGAGCGGATAATGTTCGTGTTGCGAATTATTATGTACATTATAATTATTATTGTTGTTCTTTTTTTGCAATACTCAGCAGGAGGCTTTTAAGTGAAATGTTGAGATATGTCAAACGGAACGTCGTAAAATAATGAAATTTTCATAGAAAATAGTTCTGATATGTGCCAAACACCAATCATGAAATTTGTACATTTTCAAATCCTCGAGAGCTTTTTCAAACATTGTCGGTGTATTTTTTCACAGACCGAACTTGTTTAGGACGACTACTTTAAAGTAGGAGTGCCTACTGAAGTGTCTAAAAGCATACGTATTCTTTTTACCTTTTAGTGCATTTTATTTACAAACATTTTTGTAATATATTATATTTTGTTGTTGTAGTTGCTTTTTTCTACTATTCAATCATTTTTGGTCCCATTTATTATTTGTTTTTTTTAGCTTGTTACAATTTTTTTTAATTGCCACCCATGTTAATAAAACTAAGTCCAGATAAGTTGCGACATTTGTTCATTTTGTGAATCATCTTCATCTCTTCCCTTCATTTAGGCTCGTTTATGTTATTCATAAGATTTATAAATTTTTTTTTTATAAAACTAAATGCAGGTAACTCTTGCATTCAATTATCTGTCATGGACGTACATACATTTTTGATTTCCATTACTTTTGCAAAATTGATCGAGTGGATACATCCACAACTAAGTGAAGTAAAGTGAAGTTTGTGTCTCTTTCTTGTTTATATTATACAATGCTTACGCAACCCCCTTGGAGTGATTGCTTAATCTCGTTGGATTTTCATTTAAATCTTAATGGTCTGTTGTTTGGATTCTTTTAAAACTCAAAATCAAATAATGACCGCCGTCTGTGTGTATAAATTTAAATTATATGCCATACAAGTGACTCTTCAAACCTTCCACAAAGAACTTTATTTGCCTGCCTGGCTGATGGCCGCCTGCCTGCTTGCTTCCACATTGATGATCAACACATTCCATATGTAATTATAAAGTATTGTACGCACTTGTAAAATATACTTGTATATGTTGTTCTGTTGTTTTTCATAAATTTTGCAGCAATTGATTGTTGCCGGTCGTTTAATAATCATGAAGATTTTATTTAAAATGTTGAATGTATGAAGAGTTTATGAGTTCTAGGGACCCTCTACCATTGTATATGCATTCCAGCTACTGAATATTAATTTTGTTTATTTTCAATTTTTTAAGTGTATTAAACGAATGCAAAACAATACGATTGGCGTTTTATGCAATAGAGAAAACAAAAGTATGTGAAGAGAAAGAAACCCATTTCGAATGATGTGTGTATTTTAAGAAAATCATTAATCAAGTTTATTATTCCTGACCTAGGAGGATAAAATAAACAATTATTGCATTGAATAAACAAACAAGTATGTTTCCCAATAAATTATTATCCCACAGGGCTATATTTTTATTATAAAAACAACAACAAAGGAAAATATTATTAATATATGAAGGGATTCTAATGATCCGATCCAGTCCAAATTTGGCGCAGCCAATTATGAAGCTAATTAACTGTTTTTTACCTATTTTTGTTACAAAATATTAATAATTGCGATTTTTTGCCGTATAAATTTTAATAGGACCTTATATGGGAAGGGGTTCTAAAAATTGTTCGATTTTATCCATTTTCAAAAGGGTTTCCCTTTTGGCCAATACATGTCCTTGCACCAAATTTCATCAAAAAATCTTAAAAAATGCGACTGGTAGCTTGTGCACAAATTTACATGGACAGAAAGACGGACAGTTAAATTGATTCAGATCTTGATTATGAATCGATCGGTGGGTGTGGCATTTGTCGTTTAGGAGTTACAAATATTCGCACAAACTTTATATACCCTTTATATATGTGAACCAAATTTCAACTTCATTGGTACATTTTTGTGGTTATGAGAAATTTTTGTCGATTATAGGCGTGACATTTGGCCGATATCTGTATATATCGAATATCGAAATTTCAAAATTTACAATTGCGATAATTCCAACAACAAACACTCGGACGGACATGTCTAGATCGAGAGGTTTTGATGCTGATCAAGAATGTACTTTGTAGGGTCTCCAAGACTACCTCCTAGCTATTGCACACGCATGATCAAACTTAGTATACCTTCTTCACTAGGATGGAGGATATAACAGGTAAGAAAGTTAAATTTGGTTTAGGCCAAATTATCTAAAATATTCTCCCCATTTACATAGAAACAGTAGGCGTGGCATGATTACGCCGCCTAATAGTGTATGTATTATGCATTAACTTGCAAGTGGGATGTTACGCTGAATGTGTTTTTTTGTAAATTATGGTTGCGTCTGTAATCGACTACGTCCATTCTTGGCATATTAATGGATGGAATAATTACAGATACGCATATCAAATTCTTGTAGCAGATAAATAGATTTTTATCGCTTGTCTTGGCCGATTTTGCCCACTTTAAGTAGCGATCTGCGTACAGAAACTAAAAGTGTCTGTACAAAATGTCAGCTTAATATGAATGACAAACTTATTATACCCCCCACCTTATGTGGCGGTTATAAAAATACTATGAACTTACGAAATAATAAAATTATTTTTTCTAATTTAAAACGTAAGTAATAGGTTCCCCTTTTACTTTATTCACACAACACTACGTTTCCGCTTTCAAATTTATTACATATATAATTTTATTGTATAATTTTTACCAAAAAAACGCCCTTCATTACTTTGGGGGGATGTGTGAACAATATATGATATCAAAATTATAAGCCTAACAAACAGTTACGTGTATATAAATTTACTTATACTGTGGAATTCATGCATATGCATACAATTTCCTGCACGCATTTCCTCTTTTTGGGAAACTAAATGAATCGTTAAGATGAGATTCATTTAAATATTGTGTATGTGTGGTATAAATAATTTTGTAGTTGTTTTTGTTACCATTTGTTTGTGAAATTTTTATAGCCTACACCACATGTGTTCACGACATATTGAATTTGTGCGGGGTCTTAAGAAAGTCTCACCTGTGGAATTCTGTATTATTTTTTAAAAACTACTCCAGTAGCCAAGTTGTCTAAGAAGCGTGTTCAAATTAAACATGTCCTTCTGTCCAGGTATCTTAGAGTTCCATTTAAAGATGCTAAAGGTCCGGTTTCATTTTGAAATGTACCAAGTCGAAATATTTTACAAATCATTCACACAAAAGCTAAATTTACTAACAATGGATGATGAAGCAATTTTTTTATACCACAATAATTGTTTGCACCGAACTTGGGCTCAGTCGAACAACTTTTCGAAGGACTGCCTATAACAATTTTCCATCAAAAAGTTAGCCTTTAAGTATGTAATGCATGATATTGAAATTCTGCATATTTTTTTAAAAAAATCTCTTTCGTAAAATAATATTTATTTAGTGTGAACACTGAACACTAAATTATTTCATAATTCTTCACTGTCCAATTTGTATAATAATAAATTCAGGAATTTTTAATACAGCACAGCCGATGTCCTTAGGTGCTTATTCCCGAAGTAATCTTTAATGTAAAATTTTTTTCTTAGAACGTCTTTTATCCGTTTATTCACGGAATTTTCAAATCATAAATTTCCGAATGAATCCTTAAGCGCACAATCTGTTATCTATAAATTTTTACCTGACAATAGTCGCGATAAATATTTTAACAACGTAAAACTCAAGGTGAACGAAATGTTGTCACAGGTAAACTAATATAAAATTAAATATAAATGTGCAACAATGCAAGCCAGTAAGATCAGTTGAAAAGAAATTTTCGTTCGGTTAAGATTGTCACGCAACAAATAAATAAAATTAGAATAAATACGAATTTATGAGAATGGCTGTGTCTGATATATCATTCTTAAATATGTCGGTGCCTACGGAACCGTCAAAATTTCGTGTTAGCACAAAATATTTCTCTCCCGAAGATCTTGAATTGTATGTAGAGAGTATGGAAATATTAAGTCGCTTGGAGCGGGAACGTTATCAACGCAAAAAACTGAGAAAAGCTGCCAAACGTAAAAGTACTGAGGATATGACACGTTGTAATGCACCCACTACAATCTCAGATTTGGATACCTCCTCTACCGAAACACTAAATGATTACAAAGATGCGATAGATGCGGAAGAACCCTTGGTTAAATCGTGTAAAAAATTTAAAAGTGAACATGAATCAGATTCCGATGAATGTTATTATTTAACACCTTACTCCAGCAGTCACAGTTTAGCGCAACACAACATTTTACGCAAATCCAAATCAAAATTATCAACTGTTTCCACAAATAGTTCCATTACCACTTTGGATTCCACTTTGGATGTTGCGGAGGATATACTAAATACAAGTGAGACTCCTTTATTAAAAGCCTCAAAAACGAGTTCAACTCCAGCCCGTGCGAAGAGGGTAAAAAGTTGTAAACTTAAAAATGACAACTTAGCAAGTCCTTGCATTAAATTACTGTCCTGTCGTGCTGTTGACGAAATGGAAACTTTAAAAATCTATGAAAATGAGCGGCGTTCGAAACAAGAAAGTTATAATTGTCGAAATAATAGAAAACAAGTATGGGGTCTTACGCTTCATAAGAAGTCTCGAAAAAATATGGTTTATCATGTAACAGAATGTAGAGAGGAAGAAGGATTTTTGCAGAAGGCGATGCGCTTTTTAACTATGTGACTAATTTTTGTAAATTACTTAATTAATTTTATCAATTAATTTCAATTTTTAATATGATTATATTATAATTTTTAAATAAAATGTTTATTAACCATAAAACTTCGAGCAATTTATTCTTTCTAATTGAAATTTTAATATTTTGTTAGATTTAAATTTTATTGATATTAAGAGGTTGTAGATTCGAAAGGATATTTCACATACAATTTTGTTTAGGGAATAAAATTGACTTTTATAGAAGTGATTTCTTGGTTTCGCCATTTCGTTGATATATCCATTCTAGGCTTACAATTATGCCGCTTCATTTTATTAATTTCAGAGTAAAAAGCAAGCGAGGATCCAATCTTCTTTCTAATTCTATAATTAATGTCAAATTGTATGGGGGGAATTGCTCCGTTCTTGCGAACATATGATTAAATCATCCATTGTCTAAAGAGTCATTTAGACACTGTTTTCTTTTTCTATTTTCACAACTTTTCAGGTTAGCAGCATAATATAATTGAATGTGCGGTATTATTCACTTCCTAATCAAGATTCATTGAAACAATATTAAAGTTTCTTTTTCAAGTTCTCTAAAATACGAATGATTTTTTTAAATATGCTTCGCTACTTTTAAAATATCTATTTTCTTCATTGCAATTCTTAAAATGATAAATTTTAATATGTTATTACTATATATTTATCATACTCTTTCACCACTAATATATCTTGCAATTTTATGGTACTTGATAACTCGGTATTATTAAAGTATCAGAAAAGTAATAAGACACACAGAGAAATGTAGAATTTTTTATACATCGAAAAAGTGTTGTAAAGACTTATTATGTCCTTCTCATGAGCGCTTCCTAGAGGTGAAGGATCCTTACTTATATTAAGGTTTTTATAGTTGACTAAAATTTTATATGTATATTATGTATATGAGCGCGAGTTCCAATCGGAATGAAGAGTAAACTATGAAGAAGTTGTCATCTTTTTAAAACTTATATTAGGAGTGAGGCCAAAAAAATTTACCATGATTGCGAACGTTGGGGAGTAGCAAGAATCCTTAGAGTTTTTATTTATTACTACTTAATTAAATTATATTCACACTGCCACAAAGTTGAAAGTGTGGAAACGGTTTAGAGTTTTCAAAGATGTTATATTTATACATACTTTGAATCAGCTTCAAACTGAACTAAATCTTAAACTATGTATCGAATCCAAACTTGGCAGAACTGCCTGTAGTCTCAGTACACTGGTTGATAATAAATTTAGATAAAATCGGTCTAAAAAAACGTCCAAAAAGTGAATAGAATAAAACGTATTTTTCGTATTACTCATAAATTATAAAAGACAGAAATGTGAAAATTGGAAAATGTACTCCTTAAGAGAGAGAGAGAAAGAGATATAGAGCCTTTAGAGTAATGGTGTTGGATATTCTAAATTAGTCCTGATTCAAATAGAGACCAGTTTACTTCGAACAAATAAATACAATACCAATGAATAAAAAAAGGAATACAATATTAAGGAAAGACAATGCATTAGAGGACAAAATTTTACATTGCATTGCATTAAATTGGAAATTCATTATTCACATATTTAGGAATTATTAGCTTCTTAGAAGTACAAAATGGAAAATGTTATGATAAAACTATAAAATATCCTTTTGGTTCGGCGGAAAAATATTTGAAAGAAAAAAAATGTTTTTGGGAATTCCACAAATTTGGAAAATACATATCGGATAAATCCTTTGTATTTATTTAAATTACCTGCGAATATTGAGCACACAATGCGTATATCGTGGCAATATGAAACAGGTAACGCGGAAAATATCTTTCTTTGAAGGTATATATTAAGCAAATAAAATATTTATTGAAAATATCACTTGCTGAGAGGTATATAAACTCCTAGGCAGGGACTAAGCAATCATTAGTTACCCAACTTTGCTCGAAGCGTCAACACGAAAATTTGTTAATTAAAAAAATAAAAAGAAAAATATAAATATTATCAAAAAATGTCTGCTGAAGTTACTTACATGAACGTAAACGTAAATCCACGTCGTAGATCTTCAACATTTCATGTTGAAACGAACAATTTTACTGCTGAGGATTTGGAGTTATTTACGGAAAGTCTGGAAATATTAAGTCGCTTGGAGGTGGAACGCCATCAGCGCAAACAACTGAAGAAAGCTGCCAAACGAAACATCCGTAAAAGTCAAAAATCAATCAATCAGGAATTTCATAATTCATTGATTATTCCTAGAGAAGTTTCCCAACTGAATTCATCAGCTGCAGAAGCATTATTTGTGGAAGAGAATCTTGTAGAAGAACCTTTATTACCTTTGGAATATATAACAATTACACCAAAAAGTTTCAATTCGAAAATCAACAAATATTCTGATGAATGTTACTTTTCAACACCCAGTTACAGTAATCAAAGTACCCCGCATAAGTACGCAGCTAAATGGAAGTCAGAACCGAAATTACAAAGCTCGGAAAGCAGCACATCCTTTACATCCATTACATCCCTTACAACATTGGATTCAACTGAGTCCGGGGTTTTTGATATGAGTAAATATTTCACATTTAAAACATTGCCAACAACGAAAATGGCAAACAATAATAGTACATATTCATATAGTCCCTTAACATTTAAGGTTCAAGCACGTTTTAGGCGCTTTTCCATGAGAAATATAAATTATGAAGAGAAATCTTCGGTTAAATTATTAGCTTGCCGATCCCTTGGCGAATTGGACACTTTACCTATATATGAAAATTGTAAACGTACTCAAAAAGTTCGTAATTTTGAAACAATGAAAAGTATAAATTGGTTTCATAGCTTACGGAAGAAATCTAGACCAAGTGTAGTTTATACGGTAACGGAATCTGCTAAAGAGCAAGGTTTCTTAACCAAGGCCATGAGTTATTTAACATTGTAGTTAATTTTATATTAAAAATTTATTGTATTGTAGATTTATAAAGTTTTATATATAATGTTATAAGATTAATAAAAAAATATAATTATATTTAAAGTTTTTGCAGTTTTATTGAATTTTGGTTACATTGGATATGTTTTCAAAAAAATTCATGACACTTCCAGATTGGGTGACTTTAACGCAATTTCTTAAGACAATTCTCAAATCGCTTCAGTTTTTCAGACTGCAGACGGGGTATTCGAACATACGTTTTTTCACTTTGAAAGTAAAAATGTCATAACTTCGATTAATGTGCGATCTTTTAAATCTTCCTTCAAATTTGATATAGATGTCAATTTTTGTAGTATGGCGTTTACTGAATCAACTCAGAATTCCCTGTTGACCAAGATATATATTATATAATATATTATAGAAGCTTTTTTCCAAGCGCTAACAATGTTTTGGCAGAGTGAGTTCTTCTCGAACCACTATATGATAAGCATAAAGGGGTTTATAAAGAACTTTTAAGCGAACTATTGTAAGAAAAGCTCTTTTAGTACAGCCTATAGTTTCCTTTAGCTGAATGAATGATATTCAGCTAAAGGAAACTATTTAAAGCTTACTTTGAAAGTTTTCTCATCAATACTACAATATTTCTCTCTTGCCAAAGTTTATCTGACATTTATTACAAATTCCTTCACTGTTACCTTCATAATAATAAAACAAGCTTTAATGATAACCGTTTTTATGTCCTCAGTAACGTCCTTTCGCTCTCTCTCTATTTATATAGCTATCTGTTGTACATAACAATAACAACAAACTATATAAAATTTGCATTAATATTCAGCAAAAGAAAACTTAAAAAAAAGAAAAATTAAGTTAAAACCATCAGAAAACTTTAGTAACGAGTATCTATCATAGTTTTGTGTGAGAAATTGAAGCATACATAAAGGCGGAGAATATGAAAAGGCATTCTTTATTTTTATACAAAATGTACAAAATGACATTAACATTCAAAAAATATTCAATTTTTACATTTATTAATAAACAAACAAATTGTCAAGTGGTCAGAGAAAATAATAAATTTCTTTAAAATCATTTTAAAAAAATATAGAAAGTGTGTGTGTATATGTGTAAAAAAGTTCATGCTTCTTTTTTCATTGTGTGGTGTATCTCAGTTTCGGGACAGAACCATTAAATATGTTGATTTAGAGAGATGCTGATTTTTATTTTTTTTTCTCTCCGTTCGGTATATTCATGACATTGCCTGAATAGTGCCTGTGTAGTGCATTTGTGTTGTTCTTGTTCTTGTGTTGGTTATTAAGGTCACTGTTTCGTGCTGCAAACAAACCCGTTAACCTGTCAACCAGTCTGCCACTCGTGTACTGTGTTTCATTTGCCAGAAAAACTTATTATAAAATCGCTTTAATTAAATGAGAAATGGAATGCAATTTTGTCGCAAATTAAATTTCCAATAATTTTGTTTTTTTTGGAATGAACTATAGAATTGGACAGTGAAATAAAGTGTTCCTAGGTTTTAGTTGTGGCCGTAGTGCCATCATCAGGTATCCTTTTCTTTGGCATTCTAGCATTTTGTTAGTATTTAAGTAACACGATTAAACTTGACAAAGACCTTGAGGCATAGAGGGCTTTTTTCGCTATTAATTGAAGTGCTTGTGAAACCTCTCTTTTATACCCATAATATATACACCATTCTATAAAATCTATCTATTTTTATATGTGCTTTTTAATGATTATATAAAAAGTGCATAAAATATCATTTGAAGTAAAATAGTACAGTACTTGGGAACCACGCCATGATAACAATACTTATTAATGCAGTTCAATAAATATTATGGAGAAAGCCAGATGGAGTGTGACGTTCAATTAGATTTCAAGGTAATTTAGAAATCTTTTAATAAAATCTTCTTAGCGGTAGATATACAACAAAAGAATTAAAAAACTTGTTCTTTTTACGTCTATTGTATTAATCTCAAGTTATATGCACATTACTTATGTTAATTGTCTGACAGTCCGTTTGTATGACTGTTATCTCTTTCCTGGATGCAAAAATAGAGATATCAACGTCAACCTTGGCAGAAATATTCCCTCTCCAAGGTCTCTATGTTTTCCAAATTGTTATATAGTGCTAAGGTACACTGAGGTTACAGTACACGTATTTGTCAAGTTCGCGTCTAAATTATGTTTATGTGCAATTTTAATTAAAATGAATTTTTCTTTTTGACTGTTCTCACAAATTACTACAAATACTGTAAATGTACAATCGCAACAGATGTCCATACGTCCGCTTTTTTCACTTTCATTTATTTATTCACTTATGCATATAAAATGTGAATCTCACCGCATCAGCTTAACACTTATGTCGCGGTGAGCTTAAAATAAAGATGTAATATAAATTAAAGGTTAACAAAAAAAAATTATATAACAATGTGACAATTACTTATATATAAAATAAGAGAAACAAAAGTAATATTAAAATGAAAAAGTAGGTAAAAAAAAATTTCTTTTAATTAATTAAAAACAAGTAAGAAAACTAAATTCGGCTTAGGTCATATATTAAATATCCTCCACGTCTACAATAATGTGCGCGGCAGGTATGTGATTAGGCCCTCTAATAGTGTATGTATTATGTATCAGCTTGCAAGTCGAGTATGGTGAATATGGTTTTTTGTAAATTGTGGACGTGTCTGTTATCAGACCAAGCCCATTTTTAGCACTTAAATGAATGGTATAACCAAAAATATGTGCACCAAATTTCAAATTCATAGGTTAATTTTTGTGGCGGATATATAGATTTTTGTCGATTGTGGGCATGACTTTGGGCCGATCTTGCCTATTTTAAATAGCGATCTGCGTGCAAAAACTTTAAGTACACACAAAAATTTCAGCTTAATATCTCAAAAGTTACGCCCGTGAGAATGCCAACAACAGGCGGACACATGGACATACATGTCTAAATCGACTCAGTTTTTGACGCTGATCAAGAATATATATATACTTAGTAGGGGAGGGTATAAACATTTTAGTAAAATTACTTGTAAATTTAATGGCGTGTACTAAACAATTTGTACTTAAGTATTACTTACCAGTTGCAACAAGTGTAATTAATGTTCAGGGCCAGAGATATAAGTCTTCAACTATTGATAATTTTGTTGCATATTCAAAAATGACAACTTCTTAATAAGAAATTTTCTTGGTGTAAATTTTTTAGACCAAGATTTGGAGACTTCATTGAATTTATCATAGATAGATTTTCTTGCAATTCCAACCTTTTCCTAATCTATACTTAGAAAAGTTTCATTAAATGTTATTTAACAAGGAACAGAATTATTGAAAATTAAACGATTCTAAAGAAACGTGAATTATGAATTACTTACAAAGACATATTTTCTTGGCGATTTCACTACATTACAGTGAATTTTTTTTGGGTTCTCCGTTTTCTCTAATACACACTAAACTTAAGTGATTTCTCAAAATTTTCTTTAAATATTCTTTTGTGTTATATTTCTTAGAAACGCCCCGTTGTAAATGAATAGTTTGTTAGTGTCAATAAAAACCTTGCGAGGAAGTTGTAAAAGATAAAATGCGAAATAATTTTTGCCACCTAATGTAGGTAAATGAGAATATTTTAAGGATTGTTTGACGCGATATAACAACAACTAATGTTTAGGTAGACAAATCTTGATGCAAATGCACGCACCCTTCTAGGAAAATTTGTACACCTACGCGTTTTAAATATTTATAGCTGCTATTTATCTTTGCTTGTGGAAGTTTGGGTTGGTACCCTACATAACTAACATATTATAACTTCACTTCTAGTGAATGTTTTGTAACACCAAATACCTAATTAAACCGAAATTTTTGAATTGTATGTCAAAAATAATTCATTTCTCGAAAGACTCAGTGAGTTATGTTAAAAGTTATTGTAAGGTATGAAATGGTTCATTTTTACCATATGTTATAGTCCTTTCACTTGTTTTCTTATCTTTCATAATCCTCTAACTCTCTGCCTTTATATTATTTCCTACCCTCCTACCTTTTTCAAATATTTAGTATCCTATATATATATTTATACCATGAAGTTTTTAAAACCAAATAAAACTCAGTAGCGAGTGATAACGTTTGCGGAACGCATCATACAGAGGGAGAGAATTTGGTGATTAGAAAATTTATCAAACACAATTTGACACACTAGACTGCAAAGTGTTTTGAAACACGGTAGACCTACCTTATTCTCAGGATAATATTTTATTTCTAAAATTTTTACAAAAATTTTTTTTTCTGAAGAGTGTCTATTTTATTTGTAACTGAATAATTAAATAAAATGCAACAAGAAGTTGTGGACCATATTCAAAAATCTTCAACGTGGCCTCGCCGAAAAAAATTGCAGGAATCTACAACAAAAATAGAAAAACTTAAAGAATTTTATGAAATGAAAGCTATAGAAGCTCAACAAGTTATCACATCAAAACCAAAAGTTAGAATTGTAACAGATTTATTCAAAACCCGAATGGATAATACTCATGGCAAAGAAGAATTGCAAATAGAGGAACAACTGTACGATCCTTTTTCTGTGAAACAAAAAGCTTTGTTTCTTCAAAATCTTATAGACAAGTCGCCTAAGCAATGTTACAATAATAATTATAAAGAAGGAATTGAGAATTGTCATAAAAGGACGGGGTTTGTAAAACATCTGTGTGAAGAATGGGAAGACGCCGTTAAAATAAGGCCCACAATATTAGAAACCCCTAAAAATATTCAAAATTTAACAAAAAATTATGTAAAAGGAGAAAATCTTAAATATAAATCCGTTATAGAGATAAAGCTAAATCAATCTTTAGACATGACCACTGCCACGGCTCAGGTAATTGTTGGAGTAATACGCAAAAAAATAAACATGAAATATTTGAAAATTTTCAAATTTTAGATTAGCGATGGAGAATTATCAAATCACTTATTTAAAGACTTTGGAGAATGCAACGATTTGAATCAAATGTCTTCACTTAGTCCAAATTCCAGCATATCCTATACCACAGATTATGATAAAAGTTTAATATCCACATTTAGAGAGAGTTCTGAAGATCAAGGCTTTGAAACGGAATCTATATATACCGAGAGCTCTACGCCTAATAAGAAAGAAACGAAACCATTTAACTTTCCAACCGATATAAGCCCTATAAAAAATGATAATATTGCGCCCAATATATATCGCAGACCATTCACTATGGAAATTATTAAAAAAGAAAGTACTATTTCCAATTCATTACCGTTTAAAAACAAGAAATGTTGTTCACAATTTTGGATAACAACTGGTAGTTACACTATAGCCTTAAATATCAATCATTATTCTAGCAAAAGATTATCGTTTTTAGCGAAAATATTTACACAAAAATATATACATAAAAATTGTTTCAAGAATTTCGGTATAGATGATCAGGCATTCTTTACAAGACATGATTCTATTATTAGTAGTGTTATTAGGAAAATACCTTTTATAAAGAATTATTCTCAATATTGGTTCTCAGCAGATGATAATATCGTTTACTTTAGTGGGCCTATGTTATCGTATGGAAAAGTTCAAAATATTTTTCAACTTTTTCACAATTCTACACAAGATTTCGATGGTATTTTGAGATGTGGTATAGATGATTATGAATTTTTTTCTAGACTATTCGAAGAATATTATGAATGTGATTAGATTTTATTTGATTAAGATTTATTAAATTTAATTTAAATATTCTGCAATATATATCGAAATAAAGTTTACTATTATTACTATTATATAAAATACTTTTTCTTTTGTTCCTATACAGTTCATTTTTTATTTTTGATGGAAGCGCCTTTCGCTTTTGTTTTTTTGAGTTTCTACTCTAGACTCGACCTTATGAGATCTTCTCGTACCAAATAATTTTGTTTATCTAACTCGTAAAAGATTTCTTATTAAGATTGACTATAAAAAAGCAAAGTTTTTGTCGAATGTATGTAATTTTGAACTTTTAACATCCTACACATCTATATGAATACCTTCAGAATTGAATTAACTATCCGTCTGTAAATAAATTTTTTAGGTTAAACTTCCGATATTTAGCTTCTTCCAATGAAATTCAAACAACTGTTCTAGAACAATTACGTGAGACTCGTCCAAACAATGACGAGCCTTTTTGAAAAAAATACTCGTCATTTTTCTTGTAGTCTTCTCATAGAACTTTTCATTTTAATAAAACTTTATAGAATTATAAAAATTACTAATAATCTAAAGTCAAAATTTAATCCTTGGTCAACTAACAAGGAACTAGATTTTACATTTTTATTACCATGCCTTTATTTTGTGACACAGGTACTCTTTTTCCCCCAACATGTTTTTAAAGGATTTTCTTAACTAAAACAAAAAATCATAAATAACAACAATGAAAACAATGCTTAATTCGCGGTATATGTATCAGGTATAAAAGTGATCCATGTACTCGCTTTAGGTAGATAAATCTAAATTTTGCCTAAACGTTATACCTGCATTCACTATTTAAACTCATTACAGTCGCGAACTGTTTGTATTATAATTTCAAAACGTGAACTGTGAACAAGCTCAAGAGTGTTTGAAATATTAACTAAAATAATCAAAAATGAATAAAGAAAATAATAATATTTTATCCCGACGTATACAAGAACTTAAAGAACAATATGAATTAAAAATGGAATCTAAAACATCTATATTACCGATGAAACTTGCAAAAAGTGCATGTCAAAGTCGGGTTAAAGAAATATCCAAAGTCTTTAATAATAATAATATGATGAAACAAGTTCTGGAACACACACGAGATGCTAGCAAAATTAAATATAAACGTTTTGCGAATAATGCAGCACCGCAATTAGAATCATCACCAATTGTACCGAAGCTGCGTAGCAAATTTCTGCCACCTAGCGAAAGAGTTACCCCAATCGCTGCGAAACGAACTTGCGTGGTTACTGAGAATGCTTTTAACAAATTATCAGTTAAGGATAGAGTTAAACTGTATTCAAAGTTTATTGAAGATTTATCCAAAAATGAATATAATACTGAGACTGCACCAGTAATTGTTGAGAAAGAAGCATCAGTGGAACTGATATTGAAAGCATTTGAGGGTAAATTGGGCTCAACAGAACACAAAAGTATTAAGCAACCGCTGAAAGAAATGCTAAACAATTTCCAGAAGATGCCAAGTATTTCTAGTAAAATGAATGAATATGAAAATTTAACTTACTCTGGAGGCAAGCCTGTTGTTAATAAAGAACTTACTCCATTGAAAAAGTTATTCTACAAATGGTTGAACGAACATGACGGCGCTTCTTACACTAAAGACGTTGAACACGCAGAGTTAATACCAGAAATTCAAACATCTAGCACCATTGATACTTTAAAAAGATCTAATATAAATACATTTGTGGAAAACTCCTTAATGAAATTTGAAACTAATAACATTAAACAAGTTGAAGGCGTTATGATGGAAACGTCAAATTTCTGTGATTATGAGAACTTAAAGCAACTAATTACCGATAAATATATGGAAGATACATTGGAAAAATTTTTAATTGACGATACCAAGGAAGCCTCTAACTTCAATTACGAAAAGGATTCAACGGTATTGATTTCAGATAAAGTGGTGGACAGTGCGGCCTTATTATTGCCTGATTATAGTGAAGATGCTAATACAACCAATTTCGATTCTCCAAAAAGCTTTAAAAGTACTGAAATATCTGATGTTGACAAATTTACTGATGCTTTGACCGAAATAGAGAGTGAAGATTCCGCGCCCAATGATGGAGAAATTGTCAACATCGAGGATACAGAGTCGGAAGAGGAGCCGCAGAAAATGATTTCACAAGCAGGAGCACTATCTATATCACTGCCGCCACTTAGAAATATACCCTCCATGACATCAGAAAGTAGTGGCGAAGATCTTTCTCCAGTTAAATTAAAAAAATATACTGATAGTGAATCTGGCTTATCAACTTTACCGAAGGTAAGTTTACTTGTTCTGTTCCTATTTCTTTTCATTGATTTTATTGATTTCTTTTGTAGGTTAGCAGTGATGATTCTCCGCAAGAAACACGAACTAAGAATAAATTTGGACAAAAATTGAAAGAAAAGTTGCTCATGCCTTTAATAAAGCCGGTACGCAAACGCTATTCAAAGGTTAAAGAAACTACGAAATTAAACAACTCAGAAGAGCCCATAAAAACGAAGAAGGCTGTTCGTAGAAAACCGAGTTACATAAAACAATTGTTTGGTAAAAAGTCTACAAAACGAGCAACGGATGACGAAACGGATGATACAGTTTTTATAAATCGTCATGAAAATCTAATGCGAGCTGTGAATTCGCCGCGAAAAATTAATGCCGCCTATACATTAACTTGTTTAACGCCAATACCTTCAACCAGTTCTGAAGCTGAATATATGAAAGATTGCTTTAAAACAGCAATAAATTCTCGCCAGAGCAATAATAGCGTTAAGGAGAAACCAGCACTTGTTAAAAGTCAAAGTCCTTGCCAATCCAAAGAGAGTTCATATGATCAAGGTATTGAAACGGATACTCAACAAACTCCCTGTCGTGTGGAAGACGAAAAGAAGAATTTACAACGAAATCCAGTATGCAAATATAAAATTGATTTCTCAACACCCATTAAAGGACATGAGGGTGAAGTTTTCCCTACACGGTCACCGGAGAAACGTTTCACCATTAGCCCGATTATAAAGAAAGCAAAAACCTGGCCACGTTCGTACCGTGATATAGAATTTTCTCCACGCAGCTCAGTTATTATGGAAGCGATACCTGAAGATAAACCTTTACAAAGTCATGATCTAATTGCATCACGACACAAACGACATTCTGTACATTCGACCGATTCTACCATATTTAAAACGCCACATTCTTCAAAGAATTCTACAATACAAAGGAGAAAAACGTCTCAATTTTGGATCAAATGCGGAGATTTTTCTTTTGTTTTCGACATTGACTATGAAACACCGGAAAAATTGCGCTATAAATATGAAATGTTTACCAAAGTGAGTATGGAGACACGTGAAGTATATTTTGGCATCGACAATTATATGTTTAGCTGGAATCAACCATTGAACAATACTTATATATCAACACGCCACTCACTACAATGTAGAACCGGTTCCCAATATTACATTACAACCGGCAACCTAGCCATACCCTTCAAGGGTGTACACTTGAATAGCCAAAAGATTAAAAATTATTTCCAGTTTATTTCGTCGGCTGTAAAGGAGACTGGAATTTTAGAAATCGGCGTAGATAATGTGGATTTCTCTAAAATTCCAGAATTTGTCTACAATACATCTAAACTCTCTTTGGATAGTCAAGTGAGTCAGTTAATTGGTTTACAAACTGGTTCATCTGACAATCTAGAAGGTTTCCAGAGAAATCATTGGCCTCGTATACAGCCGAAAATAATAAGTATGGTGCCCGATGAGGAACAAAGTGATCGACCGAGTTTGTCAACCAATCCTTTTTCAAGTATTAATTTCGATTTATCCAGCTTCGATTTTCAACAAAGACACAGCGACTTAAAAATGGTACCTTATGAGAGTGAATCATTGGATGCATTATTTCCAGCAAAAGTGTCTCGCAAAAAATCTTTCGATAAATCACTTTTAATGACTACTATTCAGAAAACTAAATCAGATTTGCTAAGGTTCCAAGATCGGTTAAATAATTATAAAAATGAACAAAATATTTCCAATGAAAACTTAGATAATCTGAGGGGATCACCAGAATATTATTTAAAATTGAAAAATCTTATTTTTAGTATTAACAAATTATGTGAAAATAATTATTTACAGAATTGTTCGAAAAAAGAATTGGAAAGTTATATGTACGCCCTAACGTCTTACACTGATCTATGTCTGTCGGATTGTATAGTTAATATCGATAAAGTGTTTAATGCCTTAGATGAAAAATCTGTCGTAAATGTTTAAAATGATTAAATGTAATTTTAATTTATAATTATGAGTATATATGTGTAAGTTTAAATAGTTTCATATATTTATATAAAATATTCAATATTTTTGTATTATTTTATTGTTGGAATTACAAATAAAGTTTCAGATTAAAAAGCAGCCAAAAATACCTTTTTTAAATCCTTTTATGACTTTATAACTTTCCTCGCAGCCACCGTCATAACATTGTAGTTCAATCGCTGTGGGAATCGAATCGACTCGACTCTTATGCCTTGGGCTATGGAATTTAATTTAATTTCCAGCCATATTTTTAATTACATGCCACATACTGGCAAAAGAGATTTTCGCCACTTCCAAAACTCATTTTAACTTTTATGTTCTTTTGTATTTTTTTAGCCACCCGAAAATGAACTGCAAAAGTCCCATGACCAAAATCCGGCCGCCTTAAGTGAACATCAGCTGCGTATACAAGCTTCGCTGCAACGTCTCAACATACCTGACTGGTTTCGACAATACAATCAAATCCAAGCGAGCACAAGTGGAGGCGTCGGCTCTGCAACTTATCGACCTGGCAACTTTACCCGTAAACGGACTCAAGATTCTGGACGATGGGCAGGTCTCAATTCGAAAACCACTTCGCTTAGCTCATTGGGTTCCCAAAGGTCTGATCGTAGCCCGTTGCTACTAAGTCCATCAGCACACAGTCATCATGGTGGTCAGAGTAGCAGCAGTCAACAACACCAACATCATCCACATCATAGCCATCATGTGAGTACGGTTGTAGGTGGTAGTGGTGGGGCGACGGCAGGAGGAGCTGGTGCTTTTTCACGTTGGTCAACGTCTCATCTAAATTCATCACAAATATCACCATGTGTTTCGCAAAGGAGTTCATTTAGTCGTGGCGGACCAATTAATTCGAGTTTTATGTCAGTGGCCAGCGGCCATAATAGCGCAATACGGAATTCAATGCGTCAACCATATTTGGGATGGCGTAGTCAGGAAAAATTGTCACAAAGAACGGCTCATGAAAGGTAAAAAAAACTGCTTAATTAATATTTTGCGATACAATTTATAAAAATATATCAATTTTCTATAGATTGGCGTCTTCTCTGTTATCACAACAGCAGCGCCCATCATCCACTACACGCCAAACATTATCCTGTATCACGAACACAGATGATGATGCAGTAACAGCCCAAGCCAAATTACCACCACCCATTACCCCTGAAATACAAACCTCCATTAAGGAGGTTACCTCGGCGATTGTACATTATGTCAACGATCAAACAAATCAACAGCGCAGTAGATCGACGAGTCCAAATTCGAGGTATACGATCAGATTTGAAATTTTCTGTACAAAAGTGAAAGAATAGAGCAAGCACTCCTCTCCCCTCTAATGTTTTCTTTCGTTTTATATTGTTTTTAAGTATGATTTTTTTCTTTATATTTTTAGCTACTTATGAATCCATTGATTTGTTAAGAATTTTCCATCACGTACTTTCCCTATAATTAGTTGCACAAACACACTGAAGTACTTGTATTTATATATTGAATGGATAATTTTATGCACTACGTTTTAAGTTTTGCTTCTTCTTATACAATCATCTCCAACACCACAAAAAAAGAAAAAAAAATCATTTTGAGTTGATTTCGGTTGATTGGTTTTACGCACACGCCAGATGTTTTATTCTCCATCACGCACCAGTTTTTTATCCTTTTATAAACTTTCCGTTCAGGTGAGCTTATCATTAAATACGTATAAAGTATGTTTTTGTTATTATCATTAATTTGTTAATATATTTTTTATTGTTCTTAAATTTGAATTAAATCAAAACAATTGAAAATACTAAAGTCGGTTTTACCCGATCATTTTATACCCGACAGCACTTAGTTCCACAATTTATGTTACAAAGTTGATATGTTTTAGTTAACGCGACTCATTAACATATAAAAGGCACTTCGTGAAAAGCGCTGGGGCGTCCCAATTGGAGTTCATCAATAAGCTAATTAATTATTTCCAGCATATCCTACTTTTTAATTCCTGTAGAAACTTATATGTAAATAGATTGGTAAATAAGGAGATGTCCTTAAAAGGGACCAAGCACATCCCTTTTCAATAGTAACCGTCTAAAGTTGGTCTAAAAGATATCTTTTTGTGTCAAATTTCATCAAGAAATACATGGACAGACAGACGAAAATGTTTATATCGATTCAGATTTTCTATTCTTATCGGTAGAACTAAAAGTTATAAACATCTGCACACTGCCTATGAAAACAGTTTTCGAATAATCGTGCTATATAAGGAGACTCCAAAAATGGGCCCATTCTAGTCTTAATTTAGCAAAGTCAAATATCACGCCCAATATTGTATTTATTCGTCTGTAAATTTTGATTAAGGCCGGGGCCGGGCAGTGTTGATCAAGACTGCTTAAGAACAACCTCACTTTATATATTCTTCTCTTCATTTGGTCGTGGCATATATGCAGTTACATCCACTTTTAACAATCCCTTAAGTATTATATATCATTGACAGTTTTCCATACTAAATAGGGTTGTTTGTCTTGACAAAATGTGGGCGTGTCTAATCACATCGATAGAAATTTTATTGTATATATTTACTAAATTTTAACTTTGGTTTTTTGTCTTTTGTGGGTGTGGCACCAATTTCAATAGGAACTTGTGCTTAGGAAGTATAAATCTTTAGAGGAAATTTCAGTTGAATATGTTTGTGTGATGTTATGTGATTAGTGCCAACAACAACAACAGCAGACATACGGATGTACTTCATGGAGTCTCTAGGTGTTGCAGACAATGCAGGCAACTTGTAATACCACCTATTCTATGTAGGGAGTATAAAATCATAAGTTACAAATAGAAAATTATTTCAAAAAGAAACGTTATATGTACAGCAAGAGGTGCCAACACGAGTCTGATTTATCCATTTTCAAAATGTTTCCTATTTGGTTTATGGACATGTTTATATCAATTTAGAAAATACTTCCGAATCGTTCGGTGTAATACGACTCGTTTTAGCTGCTTTAGATTTACATACCTTTTCGCAAACTTAATACAGATTATATGCCGCACGCCGTGTAGGGTGTTATAAATAGGTCGTTGACTCATACATTGCTTTGTATATTCTTATGTAAGAGCCGTAAAATTGCAAACTTTTTTAAAAAAAATGAACAACTTGTACGTAACCAAACGAAAAAAACCTTGTTTACAAACGTTTAACTGTCTACCCATAAAAGTAGTTATATTGTCGTGGAGTTTTTACAAATTGTAAAGCATTTGGCCGGATATGGAGGAGGGTGTTTCTTTAAAACGTGCAGAAAAATATAAAAATGTATTCACTTCTGTAACTAAACTGGCAGCACCACCACCATCCATTTAGTCTTTAACTAAATTATGTGTAAATGCCTTATATTATATATATATATATACATATAAAGTGTCTGCTGCATATTAAAGTTGTTGCTACAAATTTCTTTTTTGTTATGTGCCAACGAATATAAAAGTGACTCATTTTTTCAGCCCCTAAATTTATTATAAAGTACATAAGTGTAGCATAAAATATATGTTAAATAAATGTATGCACTACTGCAATCAGTCGCACACACACACACACACACACACACACACACACACACACACACACACACACACACTCATATATACATATATATATATATATTATAATGATCCAAAGAAGGATACAACTTCAACCAAATGACTAGAAACTTATTGTTAAGTAACGGAAATGGCGCCAGCAGCAAAAAAGGGAGTAAAAGAAGATATATTTTCTTTGAGACATGTAGAGAATATGCATGCTACATTTCTATAAAACTGGTACATAAAAGAAAACTGCAAACCATTTGAACTGAAAGCTTATTCTCTGACCATGATTAGATTTTATTTCTTACTCTAATATGTTCTACTTACGCAATGTATTAGGGACCAGTATTGTTTATACGAAAAAATATGAAACAAAGCCAAACTCTTTAAATTAAATATTAATGAGTGGAATTAAGTACATCCGTCTGTCCACTCATATGGTTAAAGAGTAGAAAAACACCGTAATTTATATTTAGTAATATCATACTGTAATCAAATGGAACTAGAAAGATATGTACCACAGACACTTTATACAAAATTAGATTTGGAGTGCCTAACACCTTAGCTCGTTGTTGTCTGCATTAAAACAATTTTAGTTCTACTTGACCGAGTATGGGACATATTTTTCAGTTGATGCAACCACTGCATCGAACCGTATATATTATCACACATGTATTTACAGTGGCGGCATAATAATTAGGACTTCTTTTTTAAAGTTTTCAAAAAAAATTAAATCTTCATGCAGAATATATATCTTTCGAATACGGTTTCTAATAAGATTTAGTTGCAATTTGCCTCGATTAATATGCATCAACTTACAAGTTGTGTACCGCGCCAAATATGTTCTTTTTTGTAAATTGTGGGCGTGGATATTGTACTACTCCGTCTTATTTTAAAACATCCATGAATATACTAATTATTCTATACTATTATACCAACTGCATTAGTCGAATTTTGTAGCTATTAAATATATTTTTGTCGATTGTGGGCGTGGCACTTGACCAATTTTACCAATTACAATATCAACTTGCATGCGAAAACGTTTCTATGTAACAATTTAGTTCAATAATTCAAAATTTATTACCGTGAGTGTGTCAATAACAGATGTACTCCCGAACGGACATGTCTAGATCGACTTAAATATCGATGCTGATTAAGGATATATCCACTCTCATGCCTTCTTCTAGATGTTGCAAACGGAACATCAAACTTAGTATACCCAACTTCTTATGTAAAGGCTATGAAAAATCATTGGTAATGCGCCACTCCCACAATTGCCAAATATCTCTCTTTTTATGTGGTCAAAAAACTAGGAGGCATATACCTGAGTGTCTAATGAATTGAAATTGAATTGTATCAATAGGAAGGTAAGATGGGCGCTAGAGGGCCGATCTTTTTAACGAAAAATCATGGATTGATTAATTTTTGCATAATGCTTAAGTCACCTGCCGCAACTGTATAAACATAAACATACATGCATAAGGATTTGATGCATCCGTTAGTTTAGCAGCAGTTCAGGGGTAGTGGGATAGTATTGTATTTTCGGTCATTTCATAAGCATTGTCAGTCAAATGGTTAAATTTCGGGCAACGACTATTCTCGAATGCTTTCCATATAATAAATGCCAGTCATAGACACAAGGTGCAGTGTTACAAATAACAAATGTCAAACCCGTCAGCCATATAGTCAAGTAGTCAACTATTTTGTGTCAAGTGTTTGGCACAGAGGCTTGTCAGGCATGTGTCATCTATGTATTATTTATATAGAGCACACACTTACTCACATTTAAGTATTGTACATAAACAGCCAACTTTCATAACACCCCAAAAACATTTCAGACCGACAGACACATGGTTTGAGTTTGGTATAGTATTTGTTTGTTTGTTTGTTTTTGTGTTCGTTCGTTCGTTGGCTCCGTCGTTGTTGGTTCATTGTGAACACAACAAATAAGATTTTTTCACTACATTTTACAACGTGCTACTGCAACGACGTGTGTGTTCCAGTTTCCAGGAGAAAAAAAATTTTTTTTTCTTCCTCTAAAAACTAAAGTGAAAAGTGCTTAAATAAAAGTGGAAGCAATTTATGTGTAAATTACAATAACTTTGATACCCTTATAATGCCTTAAAATGCATTTCAGTTTCAATTAAGTAAAGGGCACGTTGGCTGGTTCCCTTCATTTCGCTGCATCAGCTAAACATTTTAATTAAGTTAATCAATTTTTTTTTGCCAACACAACTTATATTATATCACTCATTGTTGTTGGGTTTACTGTTTATATAAATTGTGTGCGAAAATTAATTAGTTTTCCAGCAAAGCGTCAGTTATTTATCAGTCGTATCGCACTGCCAGTAAAGAATCATTTGAACGTAATTTATGTTGAATGGAAAATTTCTTAAACACAAGGTGCAAATTAATGAAATAGAGGTAAATGGAACAACAACTTTATTGGGTTTTTAATTGCATTTTCAATTTATGTTTAAATAGGACACGAGGGGTTTGTTATACACGTAATATGTGGGTTGGGCACTACCTTGTCTACTCATCTAAATATTATGCTATTAACAAACATTAGCTTTAGCCTGAACAAGTTTGACCCTAATTAGATTTTTTCACGTAATGGTGTCATTTTAATTTTTTAAGTTGCAAGGAAAGGAAGCAAGGAATAAATGTGGTACGGGTACCACCATTTCAGACTCATCTCATCTGCGTTTTACTTATAACGTATCTATATATTAATTTGTATACCCTCCACATAAGACGGGGGTACACTAAGTTTGTCTTTCCGTTTGCAACAACCAGAAAGAGGCGTCAGAGTCCCTACAAAGTATATATATATATACAATATATTCAAAACAAATGTACACAAACACTACTCCCTCTATCCTCCTCCCTCTAATCCATTCTAACCACCACCGTGCTTGCACGTATAGGGGTCATCCCCTGAGTGGATGGTTATATAATAAAAAAAAAAAACTATATATATTTGATCAGCATCGAAAACTAGGCTGATCTAGATATGTATGTCCGTGTGTCCGTATGTTTGTACAAACACTTTTGGTTTATTCACGCAGACCGCTATTTAAAATGGGCAAAATCAATCAAATGCCACGCCTACAATCGACAATATTCTATTTATCTACCACAAAAATTGAGCTATTAAGTTGAAATTACGTACGCATATCTATAGTTATCCCATCCATCGATGAGCCAAAAATAGGCGTGGTCGTATAACAGACGCGCCCTTAATTTACAAAAACTCGACTTGCAAGCTGATACCTAATACCACTATTGTAGATGTGGGGAGTAGTTAAGATTTGGTCTATGGCAAATCTAGTTTTTTACTTGTTCTCCTTTATGTTTGCAAACCAAAGTAAAATTTCGTCCATACGTCCGTCCAAAGAAAAATCGTGCTAAAAATACAAATTGAACTTGATAAATCTATACACAACTGAAGTGAAAGTAAAATAAAATGGGAATAATCTCCTGAATGTTAAATATTATTAATGCTTATAAAAAATGTGCAACTTCATTCATTTTCTATTCTTCCGTTGTGTACGTTTTAATTTGGCATACAAATGAATGACATTAGTAAATAAGTAAATAATGTGCTGTGCTGTGTAAATGTTATAAATAAAACATAATAATGTTATAGTGTTATGCCCCAGAGGTGTACCAGTCATAATCATGAATAATACAGTGGTTATGATGGTATTATAAAAGTTAAGGATGCAAGAAAGAAACTGGATTGAAATTGTAAAAAAAGAAAATCCAAGACCCACAATGTTATATGCAGTATAAATTGTACAATTTATACATAACCTCTTGGGGTGGGGGTTATGTAATAAGCCAGTAGGAAAAGTGAACACACGAAGCTTTTGTTGTAACAATGAGTCATCCTATAAAATTTATTCACATTTCCCTTTGACCTCCATGCAGCACCATACACATTTTCTTATAATAAATTTTCATTTATCATTGTAGAAAATGTTGGCTTGAATCTTCATTTGTGGGCACACGACCATTGGACTCACCACAAACACCGATTATTGAAAATACAACATTCAGTACAGCAGCCATTGCAGCCACCGGTTTACTATCCATTGCCAATAATAATAATAACAATACAACTACACCATCGCTAAACAATTACCAGCAATATAAGATTACACAGACTGGTATTGATATTGGTATTGGTGATCATCATCATCATCATCATCATCATTTAGCGTCATCGTCATCTGTATATAATAGTTCAAGAATTGGTATCGCTTTAGGAAATGAAGCGGTATTAACACGTATGAACGGTAGTGGTAGTTTAAATAACGGTGCTACTACAGCTACATTTGGCGGTAGTGTGAGTAGTGGAGTTGCAGCTGGGTCTGGTGGTGTTGGTGTTGATAATATAACAGGATTTGGTAGTTTGGCAGGTGGTAAGTCGAAAAATCGTAAAGTTTATTTAATTTAAATGAAATTCACCTTCTTCGGCCATTGTTAATGCGAAAGAATAACAACAACAACAACAATTATATACATATAACATATAAACGAGTAATGATATCAAAATTGAAATTTATTTTATAACATATAAACAGTTCAAAATTTTAATAGCTGGTATATGTAGTTGTAATATTTTTAACTTTTTATTTCTGTATTTTTTTTGTATTCTTTGTATTTTATAAATTTATAAATAAATATATTTTTCTAATTGTAAACATTTTTATTGAATTTATATATATAATCACATAAACATATATAAAAATTACTTGTCGAAAATTATGGAGAATTCTACGAAATTGTTAATAAATTATTATATTATATAACAGTTTCTTAGGGACACTTTGGTTGAAAGGCTTATCATTGACTTCGATGTTGCGCAAAAGTATTCAACTGTATTCATTAAATGGATTTTGTATGAAGATACAAAATAAATAAAATCGTGTATAAAATATTATAGTCGGTCCTAGTCGACTATTTAATACCCTACACCGCCATTTATGCTATAATTCACTTTGCGAAAAATCTTCATAAAAAAAAAGGCTCTGAAAATAGTTGGACCGAGTCCAAATTTGTTAAAAGTTAAGTGTTAAGCTAATTATCTACAACTTCTAAAATATTTTTTTTTTAAATTAAGAAAAAAGGAAGTGTTTGTCTTATACAAAGTAATATATCACGTTGTATGTCCTTTCAGTAGCTTTGCCTTAGTAAACACGGGTTCAAATTCAATCCAGCTGAGGAAAAAAGTCAAGGAGTTTTTTCAGCTGGAATTTAAACTTATGTGTCGCGTTCGCTGGTTAACCACCGACAGTTAAGAAGATTACTATGAAAGTCGAGCTTGGTTCGACAGCCATACATTATATGGGGGGAGGGAGGTCTTAAAAATAGATCGATCTAAACCATTTTCAATAGTGATTATCCTTAGCTTAAAAGACATCTTTGGACCTAATTGTTATTGTTAAAAATCAAATGTTACGTTGTGTAATTCGTTTACAAAAAGTAAATGTGGATGAGACAAACGGACATAATTAAGTCAGTTAACAGTTTACTTATGTATGTATCACTTTGTGGTGTAGGGTACACAACTTATACTTTATATACTCTATCAATTTATTGATAGATTTTCTTTTTTAAAGTATTCAATCAATAAGCAACGATGCATTTAGAGATGCTTCAACTCCATATCACCCTTCTGAATATATCATCAGGTATCAAATTGATTCACGATAATTGACACACTTACATCCTTTACTGTTTTGGTGTGGTGCTGGTGGAAGCTGCTTTATGGTATACAGACCCTACTTGTATAAGGTTGTTTGGTAATGGATGCCGCTTTTCCGCTGGAGGGAGTTTGAAGCTTTGCAGGGCAAGCAAATAAAATAGCATTTGACAGGGGATGACATCAGCTACAAAAACGACGTGTCATGTGTTTAGTTTTGACGCTTCTTTCAAAAGTGACAGTCGCTGAAACACGAAGTTCACTTATGCCGAAATTCGAGCCATTTTGAAATTCTCCTTCGTGAAAGACGAAACCGCATCGCGATTCGCATCGTAAGCTTAAGGATGTTGTAATGGTATTGTATCGGTTCGAACCGCCGAAGAGTGGTTATGGCTGTTTTAGAGCCGCCCGAAACAGACGCTGTACTATTATGAGTGATGTTAGTAGTTTTGTGAATGCCTCGCCATGAAACAGATTGCAATTGCATTTTATTTAAAGTCATAAAATTCTCTTTACATTTATCGACTTGACTCCTTCATTGAAACCTATTGAAGTGCAAAATCATATGAAAAAGAACTGAACGTTTATATTTAAGGCTAGAATTTTCTATTTTATTCTACTAAAATTAGAATAATTCTTATGACATGATCCATCCTTCCACGCACATCACATTTATTTTTCCATTAATTTCAGTAACAACCAAAGTGTCCCTTTTTTCGAACGGTTTTTTTTTTTTTGTATTAAATATTAAATAATGAAAAAAGATAGGAATTTTATTAAACAACAAAAATACAAAATATTTAAATTAAGTACAAAAATATTTTTATTTAATATTTGGACTATTTTTTTCTGGTTATACATTTGTTATTCTTCTTTGCGAAATTTTAATAAAAAAAAATTTGTTTTAATTGCTTTTAATTGCTTGAAAACCTGTAGGAATGGCATTATTAGATATTGTAACAATTCATTGATAATTATGTTTGTGTTGTATTTATCCCTCATTATATTATTACGTACATATGAAATCGGTTTACCTGTATTGAAATGAATTTTTTATATAACAATCAGTACATTTAATTCTCTTAAACTATATTAATCTTTTTACTTTTTTATGTTATTAAAAAATACTAAATATTACCTTTTCATGATTTTGTGTAAAATCATAAATTTTTATTTTAAGTTTATAAAAAATATTATACGAATTATTTCAATAAAGCGCTATGAATTTTATATAATACTTTTTTACTTGTTTTTTTTTTGTTAATAATTTGAAAAAAATACTTTTTATTTATTTTGAAAAATATATAAATATAAATCATATATAGAAGTTGAGCTATGAGCACAATTTTCGGTTTTTTTATTTGTTGCTCCCATAAAATATTCTTTTTATGTAAAAACATTATATTTTATTTTTATTATATCCGCCATTATTGATTGTGGGGGTACAACACTGTTTCCGTGTACATAATGCGGGTACGTATTGCGCAGTTTATGTGCCAAGTCTTCTAGGTTACACTTTAGTGTATTATACGCTTGGTTGCGCCACGTTTCAAACAAGCGATCGGTGAAATGCAACAGAGCGGGAGTGTCTGGGACCAAAACAGCTAAATTGTTTAACGTTTCACGAGCGACAATATCCACGGTAATGCGAATGAGAATTGGGGGCGAAACTCAAATTTAACTGACAGAGACCGACGAACATTAAAAAGGATGGTGGTCAGACAACATAAAACTACGGCAAAAAGGACAGAAGGAGTATTCAGACCCTCTGCGAACCTATTCCGCGAAGAATTGTAGCTCAGCAGAAAAAAGGGTAAATTGTGACTCAATACTTTATTAATAAGCAAATGTTGTGTATATGGCAGGTGTTCATATTATTTTGTCGATCGCCTATACTTTTCTGCTTACGTTTCGTTAAAAATTGTTATTTAAAAAATAAGTTATTGTCTATACATGGTATTGCTTATGTGATGCAGTCATGCACATAAATCAAATGTTATCCCGTACCTGCTCATATTTTATAATTTAGCACCAGAACGCTCCTTAAGCAGTGCCTCGCTTGAAGATGTTTTAACGTCCCTGTTAGGATTATCAGCTACACATCACACAACCGTAACAACAACAGCTGACCCAAGTGGACGCACATTAGCCAGCACCAATACCATCAATATCGATGCATTTGCTAGGTCCAGCACAGGTATGCACCTGTAAGTTTATGTTCCACAATCCAAACACAAACATACCCACACAATGTGACAAAAAATTTATTTTATTTAACAAGGAAAATGTTCCATGGCTCTCGTTTAATGTTGTTTCATCTAAAAACTCTTTTTATTATTGTTTTCCTCAAGTCGGACCGCAAGAAACTTGATAATAAAAAAATAAATAAATAAACAAATCTATCCCTCACAACAGAAAGACTGCTATCATCCTCTTATATTCTTATAACTGTTCTTGTATCCTGTAAAAAATTGTGTTAACAAAACTAAACAACTGTTGTGCTTTAAAAATCTTCTTTAGTATAAATTTATATTTATGTGTATTGTGTGTATGTAGTCGTGTTGTGTGTATGTTGCAAATTTTTTAAAGAAATCATTTGTTTGCAACCAATTCATTAGAGAGTATTGAGCATCCATTAAATAGAATAGATGAGCACTGAATCCGAGCTGTAGTATTAGAACGTAAACAGGTACCTGCCACACCCACATTTTGTATATAGATTGAAAATCAAAATGCTGTTGATTAGTCACAATGACTCATGTACTAAAGAACTACAGAATAGGTATTTTGTTGTTCACCTGCTTAGGGTATTTGCGTAATATGCTTCATGGTCGCAAAACATTAATACAGGTATCAGGTATTTTTTCATGACACATTTAACTTAATTCATAAACAACAATAACAGACTTTACCGGCTTAATTCTCATTTATACAGAATAAGTCCAAAGTTTGCTATAAAAAATGTTAACATTCAAGTATTTAGAGAATATTTAAATTTAGTCAATTTAACTTGGAATATTTTCAATTTCAATTATACTTTTATTTATTATCAAATTGCATTTTTTCCATTAAAATTTTGTGTTTTTTATACTCTTTGCATAAGATGGGGGGTATACTAAGTTTGTCACTCCGTTTGCAAAACCTAGTAGAAGACATCAGAAACCCTACAATATATATGTATATATTTTTGATCAGCATCAAAAACTGAGTCGATTTAGACATGTATATGTCCGTGTGTTTGTGTGTCTGTCTTTTGTTGAAATTCTCACGAATGTAAATTTTGAGATATTGAGCTTTTTTTTTTATTTGCACACAGATCGTTATTTAAAATGGGAAAAATCGGTCAAGAACCACGCCCACAATCGACAAAAATCTATTTATTTGCCACAAAAATTGAACTATCAAGTTGAATTTGGTCTGCATATTTATAGTTATTTCATTCTTCAATGTGCCGAAAATGGGCGTAATCGGATAGCAGCCACGCCCACAATTTACAAAAAACCATACTCAGCGTAAAGCTGTTGAAAGTCCTAATACGTAAACATACATTTTCAGAGGGCATAATCATATACCTGCCACGCCCACCATTGTAAATGTGGAGAATATTTAAGATTTGGCCTAAGCCAAATTAAGTTTTCTTACTTGTTCAATTTCAATTTGATTTAAAAAATTTTCAATATTAATTGGGATTTTTTCGATTGCAAATAGAATTTTTCAATTTAAAAGCGACTTTTAAATTATAGTAGATTTTTATTTCAATTTCCGATTAAATTTTTCAACTCAAAATGAACTTTTTCAATTTTAATTGAACTTTTTTCCCTTAAAATTAACGGTTCTTCATTTAAATTTGCTTCTTTTTAATTTGAAATTAAATTGTACAGTTTCAAAGGGTTTCAATTCAATTTGGAATATTTTCAATTTAATTTTTATTGTGGTTTTATATTTTCAAATAACATTTTTTATACAAAATGGCCTTTTTCAGTTTCAATTTCAGTTGGGTTTTTTTTCAGTTGAGTTTCTTTCAGTTTTAAGTGATTATTACCAGATTATATACTAACTATAATAACTTTACTTGACTTATAGATTTTTGTTTTGCTTGCACAATTTAATAGAGTTGTTTTTTTCTTCATTATGGTTCAGCATTGATGACCAGTTCCTTTAGCTCGATCACTTATTACCCTACACCACTTAGCTCCTTATATTATGCTAGAATTAGTTTAGTTGTGTCATTAAACGTGAGGTGTTGCCATAAAAGTCTCTTCGTGAAATATCATTATCAAATATATAAGGGGTTCTAAATATAGTCCGATCAGTTCCAGTTCACAACTGGAATTAACTATTCTTCACAAAATTTTGTCAAAAAAACATTAAGAATTACATACAAAATTTTCATTATTATAGGACCGTATATGAGGAGGGGTTCTGAAAATGGTCCGATTACGTCTATTTTCAATAGAGTTCCTCTTTGGTCCAATACATATCCTTCTACCAAATTTCGTCGAAATATCTAAAAAAATGCGAACTGTAGCTGGCACACAAATTTACATGGACAGACAGACGGACATGGTTATATAATTCAGATTTTAATTTTGAAGGTTTAGGAGTTACAAACATCCACACAAACTTAATACACACTTTGCCACAAGTGGTGCAGGGTGGTGCATAATTACAGAAAATCCCGTAATTTCTTTTAAATTGAATAATGAAACACTATTGTTGGCATGTACTAGATTTCGTGCATATTGATGTATTTAAGATTGTCTTCTTATTAGAAAACTTTACAACCATAATTCCTATCCAACTAATTAATTAGAATTATTTCTTCGTAGAATGTTGTTAAGTAGTCAGCAATGTTGTCTCTATATAAATATTTATTTACATTAGGTTATCAAACTATATGCAAATGAACTTTAAATGTACGAAAAACTTTTTCTTTACATCCTTCTTTCTTTCGAACAAATTGAAAACTTTGCCGTCAACCAAATATGTAAAATGAAATCTGTAAAGGAGGCGCTTCAGCTAGTGAATGTTTGAAAGCTGAAAACAAATATAAACATATGCCACAACAGCAGCAGCAGCAACAACAACAAATAACAACTGCAAACTACTACGAACAACAAAAAGAAAATATAGAACAACTACAACAACAACCCCAATTGTTGTCGGTCTTAAGCAAAGAAGAACAGCAGCATTTGCGACGACGCAGTGAAGGAGATGCGCCAACACAAAAAGCCAAACAACAACAACAGCAGCAGCAACAACAACAAAATCAAAAATTGCCACAATATGGCAACAATGACAAAACGTATGCCAGCGACACGCTCGCCACCAGCGTTGCGCAAGCCTTTGGCTCAGAGCTGCAGAACGTCGTCCCCAATGAGATCGGATTTATGCCGCCGCGTCGGATCTCACTTGGAGACTCCACGGAGTCCAACCATAAAACCATTAGTGCTTCAGGCGAGCTGCAGGTCAAGTGCCGCAACACCAAATGCGACCGCACTGCCACGCCCGTCGACGCCAAAAAGTATTACAAGTCATGCCACAATTGTACCCATTTATATTGTTCACGTGAGTGTCGCCGAGCCCACTGGGAGAAACATCGCAAAGCCTGCCTGCACTCTCGGGCCTCAAATTTGTGCCGCCAAGTGTTAGCCACCTGTAAAGATGATGTCGACTCGCAACGTCATCTCAGCTTTTTAGCACGACAGGGCTTTCTCTCGCAAGGGCGCGGTGTGGTACGTATGCTGTTTCGTTCAGCCGAAGCAGCTGAAGGTTTTATAAAGCATGGCTTTCAGTGCATGGGAGAGGCCTCGTATGTACGTTGGCCCGACTTAATGCCCGCTGAAATGGGTTTGGAATTATATTCCGAATTGTTACGTTTCAGTACTGAATATAAGCCCGAGTCGAAAATGTTGGTTTATGTTGCGATCTGTGTAGTATCGGAAGCGCCCAGTATGGGTCAGGCCCCAGTACGTTGGGAGCGACAATTGGTTTCGCGTTGTGCCAAACTGAAACTCTGTAAAACCGTACTAACCGATTATGAAGAGGCATCATCAAATAGAAAGCAGCAACATTCATCGAAACCCTTAACCACAATCAATGCACACGAACCTACTACTGAAGTTCTTATACTAACATTTAATCCTCAATTACGCTCTTCTACCGTACAACGTGAATTGATCTTCTCCAATATACTAACAATCCTCTTACGACGTGGTGTGGTCTTACGGCGACATTATCCAGAAATCTTTCAACGCTTACAAACTTTTACGGAAGGACAAACGGACAAATTTCATCCAGTTACACTACATCCACGTAATTCACAAACTGGCCAGAATTTCGTGTGTATTATAATGCCCGTGCAGTCGGAAAGTGAAATTATAAAATTGCCATCAGCGGCGGATGGTGGTAATCGTGTTACGACCATAGATGTCGGTTCAGCAGCTGCTCCAATGCAATTGGATGATGAGGAATTGTTAGCAGAAGCCACAAGTTGATTAAAATACGTTAGCGGTAGTGGTTTAAGAAAATCCAGCTCTAATAATACTCTGAAACGTAGTCGTACTCCCTCACCACAACTGGACTCGGAAGCTGGACTAGAAGTAGCACTAGAAAGTACACGCATGTAAACTAAATAATTCTCGCTTTCCTCTTTCACTTTCCTGTCGCATCCTCCTGCTGCTCTATTATATAATATACTTTTGCCCCATTCTGCCTATCTCTCTCTCTCTCTCTTTCTTACTCCTTATAAGACGTATTCTGAGAAAGGACACGAAAATCCTTAAAAATCGACTTTTTGAGCTTGTAACCTAGTGCCACTCTATTAGTACCACATGTATTATTGTCCCAGACTACATGGAATTTCCTTAAATTCTAAATAAAAGTTTTTCTTAGATCATAAGTTTGAAACTATTATACAACTATTACCACATACAATCTATTTCCTAATTATATACAACAACTATTATAAACAATTTTTCAAAAAATCAAAATCACTTAATCCATAAGCAATAAACGCTTTATTACCACTATTGCTAATATTGATAAAAAAAAAAAAAAGAAACTAAGTATAATGTCGGACAAAACCAATCTCATAATAAACCTTTTAGATGTGTTCCAATTACATTACAATTCGAATCGTTTAATAATTAGCGTGGGACCCTTAACCCACTTAATCGGTAAACACAGCGACCTCTATCAAAGTCCAACATGATTTAAATTTACAGAATTTTGTATCTCTATACTGAATACATGAGAGTTACCATGGAAAAAACCGACTTTATGGAGAGAAGGGTCCTAAAAGTGTAACGTTCTCATCATTATTCATCATTACGGGCCTAATACAACCTATCTAGCTCTTTGGCTGTTGCGCTTTGACCCTCCTTCTTCACTTTTGTACACCAAGTGTTTACTGGGCATCAAACACTTGGTCCCTCCACCGCAGTTTCGGTTTGCCTCTTATGCGATGTCCTTCCGGTTCCCTGTCGAACACCATCCAAGCTGGAACACTTTCATCCATACGGCCGAGATGACCTAGCCATCGTAAATATTGGATCTTTATATGACGAACAATGTCAATAGCGGCGTAAAGCTCATACAGCTCAAAATTCATTCTGATTCGGAACTCATCGCCAACGCGTGCAGGGTCAAAGGTCTGTCTTAAATATTCGGAAGTAAATGTGAGAGACCCTTAAAATTTGACTCGATCAAGTGAAGCCTGTGCGTGTTTGAGATGTTGAGCTGAAATTTTTCACAAATATTTTTGGTTTCTGCGGGTTCCTAAGTTAAATTAGGCGAAATCGATTGAGAGCCACGCCCATGCCTTCATCCAATAACTGCCATGGCTACAACAAAAAGGGTTAAAATTTGGTACCGATATTTGTATATATGTACTGTATCATCAATGTGTTGAAAACAGGCGCATGTTAATACTAGACATGCCCCTAATTTACAAAAAGAAAAATCATTTTTGGTATAGAGATCAATTCGAAATGTAATACAAATAATTTAAGAATCGTTAAAAGAGAACGTAGCTGTATAAATGATTGTATATCTAAAGGGGTATCTAAAGTCCCATATTTAGCCGAAGCTAAATATTTATTTCAAATTAAAGTGTTAAGAAAAAGTATTAAATATAAGCCTAGACTTTCAGGCCCTTGGCTGAAGGGCGGTCCGGTCCCCCAAATTTTCTGATATACAAGACTTTCTATGAATTAGCGACACAAAGTGATACATGTTGTCAGAAAAATTGGACAGGCGGACATGCTTAAATCGATTTATAAAGTTGTTTTTAGATCGATGCAGTCTTAAATGATTCAGGAGTTACAAACACAAAATGCAAAAAGAAAATGACTGTCCTAATTACCATAAATCCAATGACTAGTAATACAAATTCATTTATATGTCATTGCCCTTAACTACAATACTAACCAATATAATACACGCCTCTTATATATATGAAACATTTAAAAAACGAAAACCAAATTAATTCATATTACAAGTGAAAATGTTATAGTCGGTCAAACCCGACCAATAACACCCTACACCACTTATTTAAGTTGCATTTGTAAACGCCGCGGTTGGTGCCATAAAAGTCACTTTGTGCAACATTGAACCGCCTTCCATAAAAGGAAGGCGGTTCTAAAAATGGACCAATCGGATCCAAATTTGACACCGACAATTATTAAGCTAATTAGCTATCATTCACCACATTTTGTCAAAAAATATCAAGAATTGCACTTTTCGACTTCCTTATATGTGAAGAGGTTCTAAAAATGGTTCAATTCGATGTAATAGGGTTCTACCAAATTTCTTCGAAATGTCTTGAGGCCTCTACTTTGCGCACAATTTACATGGACAGACAGACAGACAGACGGGCATGGTTAAACCAATTTTCATGCTGAATCGAGCGGTATAAATGAAGGTAGCGCTGCCGCAAGTGCTGCAGGGTATAAACATACTAATAAAGCTTATATAACAATGTATCGTTTATAATATAAAGTAATAAGTAACATCTCTCTCTTTCATTGTCTCTACCTTAGTTAGCTAAATGAAAACATTTTGACTTTATAATAAATTTATTCTATAAGAATATATTTTATACAAAATTATTTATTAAAATATTAAGTGTATAAATTATAATTAATTTATAAAACGATATTAAATTCTACTATTTATATAGTAATTAATAGAAAAAATTGCCTTAATTTTTATAAAAAAAAATCTATGTTTAGTTACTAGCTTATTACAGCAAACACTAAAAGCAAAAGAGAAAAAATTAAAAAAATCCTATTTAGTAAATATACATATATATGTTTATCATTTTATAGAATGAAATTTTTTAATATTCAGTTAAAAAATAAAAATTATACATTAATATTTAATATATAAGAAAGTTTAAATTTATTTAAATGGACTGTAATTTAAAAAATAAAAAAATAATTTATAAAAAAATAATTATTAAAGCTAAAGAAAACGTGCATAGATTTACTAAAAATAAATAAATAAATAAAAATAAATGATACAAAAAATAAATATGTAATAATATATCCATTCAGAGTTGTAATTATTTAATTATTTAAATTATACTCTCTCTCACTCTCTCTCTCTCCCTCTCACTCAGTAATTCTAATGCATTCATTGAATGTCACTCCAAAGTATTAAAACAAAGATTAACATTGACATTAAAACTAAACAAGATAATTAAAATATATATGGTATTAAGTAAAGTCAAACATATAAACTGGCATCTTATACAGACAGCATTAAACATTTAGTTGGAAATAGAAAATAAAACAAAGCATGAAAATCATATATTGAATAAATTTGAAAACAAACGCGTTTAATTTTGTTGCCTGTGAATTTAATAATAAAAAATTTATTATAAAAAATAAAATAAAAATAAAATAAAATTGTTTTCAATGGCAGGCAGGATTAACGAGTCAGTGGTAAACTGGCACGTACCTGAAGGAAGGGCCAGTCCCACCCACACTTTTCAGATATGCAACTGTTCCAGGTTGTCTAAAACTTGGAAGAATATCGTTTACATCGCTTGAATGCTGACATTCATTTGAGCACGTGTTTTAATGACATTTAGTTGAAATGGAGGCCCATTTCACTCGAATACTGTTTCAAAAGACGATTTTCATAGTAATTTAAAATCATCTTGGAAGCTGTCACAGTGATCTGATCAAGCTCAGTGAATTGTTAGGTTTTTCATATCGTTACGTCACTATGAAAATCTTTTTTCGGAAAACATGTCATTCTTCCCTTAGCAAATGACAAAAAGTAAAAAAAAGTTGGCACAAGTTTCATTGGAAAATATCATGAATTGTGGGGCTGTGCAGTATAAAATTTGAATTGTTGCTTATAGCGGTTAAAACGGAGGGTTTGGAAAAATGCACGCTGAAGAAAATATTTTACATTCTTTCAAAGCTTAGATTTTTATAATTCGTATAAAAGCAGAATTTTACGTGTATGACACATTTTGAGTCGAAATGAGCCACTTTACCCGAATGCAGTTTCAAGACCCATTTCAGATAGTTTAAAATCGTTACAGCGGACTGATTAAAACGTCTTCGTAATCTTTTATACATCAAAAAACAATTGAAAATGCTAGATTCGGTCAAAGTCGGACCATTTAATACACTGCATTTATACCGTTTGGCTGCAAAAACTTGTTTAACTGTATCAGCCAACGCTTGGCGCTGCTATATGTCGCTATGGCAAATATTATTAAAAAAAAATAAAAAAGGTTCTAAAAATCGACCAATTCGATCTAATACATGTCCTTGTGCCAACTTTCGTCGAAATATATAAAAAAAATTTGACGTACAGACGGACTATTGATTCAGACTTTGTTTCTAGATCAGTCGACGTAATTGAAAGTGTGTGTGGCGTTTGCCATTTACAAATTACAAGCATCCCCAAGTGGTATGGGGCAGAATAAAATCAGTCAATATGAAGTTGTTATATAAGATTTTATTTTTACAAAATTTTTCATTAAACTATCATTACAGCTATTTTGTTTATTAAAAAGTTTAGTGATCCAATATATAATTATTTTATTTAAGACAAAAAAAACGTATATTCTATATTTTCAACATTGTGTAGGTATTCATAGCTTATACGTACACATATAAATCTATTTTAATTATCATCATAGTAGCTGAATGATAAGACGCACACTGACTTTGGAATATGCAATATTTGAAATAACAATATTAATTTTTTTGCTATTTTTATAGAAAGAAATGCATCCGAAAATATTGAAAAAAAACGTTTTACATTTACTTGGTTTTTTCGTTTTTTAAGAATTTTTTTAATAAAATAAATTTTTTTAAATAACTAACAGTTCATATATTTAATTTAAAAGAATTTTTTTAATTAAAAATTTACAATCCATTAAAAAAATCCAATTACAATAGTGAATCTCTCGTCAGAAAGTTTCTGAAATTGTTTTAATGAAAACAATGCTTAGTGAGTGCAGTATAGAAAGGAAAGTCGCAGCGCATTATTCATACGAGTGTAAAGACATTTCAACAAATTTTAAATATTACAAAGCTTCTTCTCCTATACAATTACTTGATAACACAAAATGTTAAATACAATTACGTAAAAGCTAATTCATATAAATCAATTAATTTGTTTACGTATTCGTCATAGCATATGTTGTGTTGGTAAGCGATTCATAAGTAGTTAAACTCTTTTCAAGTTTAAGCTGATCCCCTTCTATCGTTTCAATGTGAAAGGCATTGATTACAAATGTGTTTTCATTGCATGTTAAACTATTTATACACGTGGAAACACGTCATTTGTATTTATTTGTATTCCAATGACAACATCCGGAGAGAGTGTGTAATGCATCAATTCGGAGGTTGAGACATAATTGGGCTTGAGCACTCACATCATGAGTTTTCTTATTACATACAAGACAATATTATTATTATTTATTCAGTAGTGAGAGGACACGTAATACATTCTGAAATAATACAACGGTAGATGAATTAGCGAAAAGATTCAATAGAAATTAATCAGCAAAAAAGGAAATAAAAATTTTATGCATTTTTTAAGGTCACATACACATACAATCTTACCATTTTTTTTTTAAATATCGCTTCTTCGAGTCAGCAGCCTTAGTGGTAGCCTTTGTGATGATGTGTGCTCATCATGGCTGGCATATAGGCACCTTGACTGCTGGTATTCATTTGTATAACATCTGTAATAGTTGGGAAATTACCGTGTCCGTATGGTTGAGCTGCGTGCGCAGTTTGTTGAGGGTAGTATAGATTATGGGGAGAATAGGCTGACGTATGATAATTGGGTATTTTCATGGCCATGGGTCCTGGTTCTAAAGTTGATGTGGCTGTGACATGATTAGTTGTACTAGCTGTGCTGCTGTGTATTTGATGGTATGCTGCTGTGTGTGCGGTGGTGGCGGCAGTAGCAGCATTAGGCCGTCTCGTAGTGCCACTATTGTTCGTAGTGGTGGTGGCGGCAGCTGTGGCGGCCGTTGTTGTTTTTCTGATAGTCTATAAACCAGATATAATAACTTCGTGTTGAGCATCATCATCCATATCGGGCATTTCACGTTTATGTACCACTTGTTGATCGCTTTGTTGTTGTGGTCGTGGTGCCTGAGCAGGTTGTCTGGGAGCGGTTTGTCCTTTACACCAAATAACAAAAAACAAAACATTTAGATTCATTTTTTTTTTTTTGTCATACCCATCAAAATCGGTCATGTGACACCATGCTCTGAGTGCAACAAAAACTGAAAAAGGAGCCACTTTTTAAGTAAATTTTACTCGGGAGGCTTTCGCTGCTCGATGGTGGCCACATATTTGTTTGTTTACTTGGTTTATTATGATTATGATTTTGTCTCCCACTTACCATATTTCTCATGTATACCGCGATGCCGCTTTAAAGCAAAACGATCAGCGAATGCTGCCGAACAGATATCACATTTGAAAGGCTTCTCACCCGAATGTACCTTGGCGTGATTTTTCAAGTGGGCCGCTTGTGAAAATGCCGAACCGCATATATCACATTTGTACGGTTTCTCACCAGTATGAATGCGCCGATGATTCCATAGGGTGGCATGTCTAGCAAATCCTTTATCGCACACTTCGCACACGTATGGCCGCTCTCCGCTATGTGTACGTTCATGATTTTTTAAATGAGGCGATTGAGAAAACTGCATGCCACACGTTTGACATCTAAACACAGACACAGAAGAAGAAGAAGAAGAAGAAGAGGAAGAAGAAAACAGAATTCTTTTAATTTCAACTTTACGTGCTGAGGAAATTGTTTTTAACTTACTTGTACGGTTTCTCACCGGTATGTATACGAGCGTGATTCTTCAAATAGACCGCCTTGGCGAAAGCCAGGCCACAAATGGTGCACTTGTAGTTCTTTTCGCCGCTGTGCAGTTTCTTGTGTGACCATAAACTTGAATAACGTGAAAAGGTGCCGCCACAGATATTACAGGTGAACGGTTTGGGTGCACTAAAATTCATGAAACAAGTAAGGAAGCTATATTCGGGTAAAACCGAACTCTGAATACCCTCCTACTATGGCTTTTTCTTTTTTATTGACACATGTTCAGACTGTTGCTTTTTATGCGAAATTTATTTAATTTTTTTTTTAAATAATTGATGAATAATTCTTCTTTGAGTTTAGATAGAATTATAAATAAAATAAATAAGTAAATAAATTCAAAATCATATTCCATTCTTAGTCATTCAAGTAGTGGAAGGTATAAAATTTGATCAATATTTGCATAATTTTTTGTTCTCATAAAAGTTTTGTGTTTTGCTACTTACTCTGTTTTAGAATTGTTTATGGACGAGTTAGGGTGTTTGTGTGCTGGGGCACCACTACCTATGAATACCACCCCAGAGCCATTACATTTGCCACACTTTGTTACTTTGGCAGAGGCGGACTTCTTTTTTGCACCAGCCGCTGTACACTCATTGTTCGGAGTTCCGGCTTCACGCTTAATATTTGCTGTCGCCGTTTGATTGATGGCCAATTGCAATTGATGTTGGCCCTGGGTGTTTGTTGTTGATAGTATTTGTACGGGCTGAATGTGATTTTGGAGCATGTTTTGTGCATTTAATGAGTCCATGGATGATTCAGAGTTGCTTGGCATATCATTCATTTCGAATTTAATCTCACCGTCTTGGGTGACCAGAAATTGAGCCTGTTGATTATTGGCGGCAGCCAATGCCTGTTGGGCTTGCTCGCCTTGTATGCAGCTTTCGCAGCGCGTTAGTTTCAGACCCTTACGTTTAATCGGCTGTAAAAACTGTTGGCCACACGTCACACACTTGTTTTGTTCCAATTTTAAAGATTTACCCACAGTTACTTCACCGGATTGTTGTTGTTGTTGCTGCTGCTGACCAGATTGTTGGTGCTGTTGTTGCTGATTTTGTTGTTGTTGTAAAACGGAAGTGGCCGGTTCTAATGCTTCGGTAGCCACTATTTGAATTTGGCCCATTTGGCCATTTTCAGTTATTATGTTTTGTGTCTGTACCAAGCCTTGAGCGTTTACTACGGCCAAGCCCTCCGATTGATTTTGTTGCTGATGTTGCTGTTGCTGCTGCTGTTGTTGTTGTTGATGTTGTTGTTCGCCAACACTCTGCTCTTGAGCATGCACTCGCTTATGATGATTCAATAATGCCAAATGATGAAACATGAGACCACAAATGTCGCACTTGAAACTAATGTTCGATATAGTGTTTTGTAAAGGTGAGATAGTCTTCAAAAATATATAAACAAGCGTTTAAATGAATTGATTTTTTTTTATATTAGATAAACATTCAAACCCCGTTAGTAGTAATTTACCGTTGCTATTGGTTTATTCTGATTAACAATTTGCAAACGTCCCTGAGCATCAACAGTAGCTATACCAATGGTGCCACTTTGGTTCAGTTGCATGCCCGGATTCACTAAAGCGAAACCACTATAACCGCTTACTGGGGCAATGTAACAAGTCTTATTATCCTCTGTGGTAAGTTGAGCCAAATTGACAGCGGTAGCGGCGTTACCCTTAAAACAAATCAAAGAAAAAATATAAACATTTTCTTAAACAACGCACTCGCACTCTCTCGTGTTCGTGTGTGTGTGTGTGTGAATGTGATGTTGTGTGGTTATGGGCTTACATTAGTTGTGGTGTAGTAGAAAGTGGGTTGATCCTTCTGTCCTTCAATTTTGGGCTGTTTTAAAATGGTACCATCTGCCGTTTGATACTGTATAGTGGCTGGTTGTACGTTAGCTCCTATAGCATTGGTAAATATTATATTTTTAGTAATATCCTCCATCATTTGCAGACCTTAGATGTAAGAAAATCTTTAAAAAAAAGTAAATGAAAATCTTAATGAGAATTTAATAATGATGACTGAGGGAAGCGGACGCTTCTAGAGATAGAGACAAAAACCACATATATGCGCTGGTGTGATGCCATTTTAACGCTTTCTTTCCTATTTAAACGGATAATAACACCGAACGGCAGAGCATTTAAGGCGCCTAAGCTAAGGTATAGCCCTACATTTAAAGGACAGAAGGCTTCCTCCACTTGTTCCAAAATGATTCAAATTGTGTGTTACCCATTAAACCAAAATGAAGTTGTTTTTTTTTTTTTTATATAAATACAGTATATTTAGCACCTGGCAATGCCGTTCCTAATGTGAGTATTAAAACAAAACAAAATAACAGATGCAATGAGTGGGCGAGTGGAGAGGATGTTAACAACTATAAAATTAAGCCAGAAAGAGAGGACTGTACCGCAAACGTTTAGAAGAAAGAAGAAATGATGCGAAACACGAACAAATGCATAAATGGATGGTGATGAAAGGTGTGAATGAATAAAAAGAATAAATCATGAAGGGGAACGAATCAAAAAGGAAAAAAAAACATAAAACAATATTTAAAATATGGCGACGACAGAGACACCAAGTGTATGTATATGAAAAGAAAAATCATCATGCCATCTACATAAAAAATTTTCCATTATATATAATTAAAAAAAAATTTCATTAAGGAAAGGACCAAATAAAGGAAATAACAGAATAAAATAATATTAAGCAAAAACTCCATTAAACTATCCATGAAACTATTAAACGAACAATAACGGTATAATTTCATTCGTTGCTTACCTTTTTGTTCTGTGTTCACGCAATTGACGAATTTTCTTAGCACAGCTTTCTGAGTGTAGACATTTTTTCTTTTTTCTTTTTCAATTTTTTCAATAGAATTTAACTTTAATTAATTGTTTATTTGGTTTTTCTTTTTTTCTCATCTAAAGCCTTGTATAGTCGTTACAATTGTTTTTATCTTTTTCTAGCTAATTTACATGAAAATACTGCACATGAGATGCACTGAAAATAGGTGTTTGAAAGATTTTTTCCCATCATTTTTTTTCCTTTCCTTTCCTAAAGCAAACTTTTAGCTCCTGCTGCTGCTACTCGCACTTACGAAATAATGTGAACTGTACACTGTTCTTCTTACACTCGTTTCAAAATGAGTGTGACACGAACTATTAGTAGAGAGCAGCAAATATCTGCCTATCTATGGAAATAGCCGACTTTTTCTCTCTCACTCTCTCTTTAATGCTTCTTCTTTCCCTTTCCCATCGTTTTCGGTTCCCTACTCACGTATTATAGGTAATAAGGGGCTAATGAATTGATAGACAAGAAAAGGAATATGGCGGCTTCAACGGAAAAAAAAATTTATTTCCCTTTATCACGAACACTTTACTTCAGATTATTAATAGTTTTGCTCCTTAGCAAGTTGTTTTTTTTTTCAACCAACAATTAAACAATTTTATGGTTCATTTGCAAGTTAAGTTTGGTTAAGTATTTATATATGATTAATGCAAAAACTCTTTGGCACAAATGTTTTCTTTACCGTTCACTCCTATAACCACGACTGTTGAAACGAGACTGATGACGTATCTCTCGTTTTTCTCATAAATTTTGTAAAACACGCCTTCGTCAGAGAAATCGTCACGTTGCAATAAAATAATGGTGCTGCCAGATGTTTAATAAATATCACCGACATGTTAAATGTTAAAACAATTTTTAACAATTTTCCATACTCTGCTTTTAGGCTTCCACAAAATTTACAAAATCTTCATAAGTTTTTAATGTCTACACTTAGGCTGCGATTTAAAGCTTTATCCTTAACTTTAAAACTTTATGGACCATTCCGTCCATATTCAATAGGTTTCCGCTTTGGGCTCATACAAATCCTTGTACCAAAATTTCATCGAAATATCTCAAAAAATGAGAGCAATAGCTTGCTTAGAAATATACAAAAACACACACACGCAGATGATTAAATATTTGTAAGTCTTGATTCTAAGGGAAGGTGGGTGTGGCATTTTCTGAGGCATTTAGGAATTACACACCTTCACCCAAACTTAACCCTGCACCTTTGCCACAAGAGGTGCAGGGTACAAAAAGTTCATTTGCTGGGTATTACCAACAACAAAAAAACCAAAAACACTCATTACAATAAAAATATTAATAAAATGAAAAACGATTTGAACAGTGTGCCGTATACTTTCCAGCATTACATTGAACATCTTCTCAATTCAACAATAAATCACATACATATACACATGTGCGTGTAGGTGTATGTGTGCATGTAAATCTTCCTTCTTTCAATACATGTACAATGCCAGCTGCAAGGTAGCTGTGTTGAGCTGTTATGCCAAGTGGAGAGTGGAGAGCAAGTGAAACTTGCGTTGTGTTGGTGGCAATTAACTATAAATACATTCCACCATGTTAAGCAAGCAGCATGCTCATACTTATCATGTGTAGCATACAAAATGCGCCGTGGCCCAATAACAACACCGACCATCCACCACCATCATCATACTAGTTTTTCACGGTATTTGATCATGATCTTGCCATGTATATGTATGTATGTATATGTATTGAAAAATGTTAAGACATCATCATCATCATCGTCATCATCACCGTGATAGCTGAAAACCCATACGACGAAGACATGATTCCTAGGAAATCAAGCAGCCTTCAACCAACCAACCAACAAACAAACAAACAAACGAACGAACGAACGATACAACAACAACAACAAACAGTCCGTAAATCCAAGCAGCCATTGTGTATGAAAGTGAAAATCATCGAAAATGTTGCCATGAATTTTCATTTGAATAATGCGGCTGTTGTTGTTGTTATTATTATAGTTGTTATTTCATTGTAATCGCTGATGTTGTAGCATCTTCTGGTTTTTAAAAACATACACGAATACATGTTAACCGACAATATTCAGGCAACTAGTTTGTGTGAAATTCTTGTGCGATTTCCTTCTCCTCAACCATTCCCTCAACGCAGACTATATACAATAGTAAAGACATTTACATTTCAAATTTATTTATGATACCCAGAGACTCACTCGTTGCTCATGTGTTGGCGTTAACTTGCCTATGAATGTAAATGTGTCTCTTTTTCTGGTCATTTGTGTATTGTTGCACGTAGGCCGATATATTATATATATATTATAATATATATATATGTATATCAATATAGAAAATATGTGGGTTTCTGTAACTTATTATGTCTTTTATCATTTTTACAATATATGAATATAGCCTGCAGCAGTGTATCATAAAGTATAGCACAAGGGACGCATATATTTTTCAATTTAATCATCGTACACAATCGAAACAAAAGCAACAACAACAGCAACAACAACAACAACAAAAACAACAATATTCTAAACGACAATTGCATTGTACAACAGTAAACATGTAGCAGTGAAGTATAATAGAATGAATTGCTTAAATTGGAGCAAATAATGCAAATAAGGGACTACCCGCTACATCTATCTACATACACAGACCCTTTTAATTCCTGCACGCAGATCCCTATTTAATAGGAGCAAGATCGCTCAAGAGCCACGCCCACAATTTACAAAAACCTATTTATCTTTCAAAAAAAATTCTCCATAAACTCGAAATTTAGTTCGCATATGAATCCCGTCTACTATCCTGTCCATCGATGTACCAAAAATGGGCATTGTGGGATAATAAACACGCCCATCATTTACAAAAAACCATACCCAGCGCAAAACTTCACTTTTAAGCTGATACGTAATACGTACACTATTAAAGAATGAAGTCATATACCTGCTACGTCCACCGTTGGTATGCAGATGTAAGAGTTGGCTAGAAAAGAAAGAAAATAATCATGACGAAGAACAATTGCAACAATTAAGAATAGATGAGGAGGGTATACAACAGGGACCATACCAACACGATATGCTCACGAGAGAGTCCTCTCTGAGTAATATGCGTATGTCCCCTAAAGGCCACTTGATTTCAAGTATTCAATTACGCGCCCCTTTTATACAGTTTATATTTGTCATTATTATTAGTTTTTTTTTTAATTTTTTACTTTTATCATTTGTGGTCCTGACATATAACCGATTTTGTTCGCTTTCAATTTGAAGAGACTTCAAAAACCTCAATAGCTTCAACTTTTATAACAGTAAGTGTTGCATGCCACTGCAGGACGCACGGACGGACGCGAGTACAATGATTGAGTTTTTCATGGTCATTTTTGTGCAGTTTCCAGCATAATGATAAACATAACTTTTTGGCATGAGAGCAAAAAGAATGAAAAGCAATGAATACGCAAGAATAAGAGGAACAAGACTAGGTGCTTAACCATCACAATAATGAAAACTTTTAAAAACCCCCATGGGTTTAAACAAACTCAAAAAAACTTAACTTTGTCCCTCCAATGCAACAGTTTAGCTGCAGTTCCGGCTAATAAAGCCACAGAACGAACAATTCAGAAACACAGAAGTTGAAAAAATTATAAAAATAAACCAAAAACTTAAGCAGCAAACTTGTTAATGTTTTATGGAATCATCTCTATTCGAAGACAAAGACTTAAGACACAAGCTTGATTTAGTTTTATTCTCTGCTAAAACCATTAGAACAGAAAATTGTACCAAAAAACCAACAAACAATAACAATAAGAAACACGCGAAAATAAATACCCATCACATTCATATTGCGCAAAGTTTTAAATTAAAAAAAAAAAAAAAACAAAAAAAAAAAAAACAATTAAAATAAATATAAATTTAAAGATTTCTCTTTTATTTCTGTGCAACGTGTTGGTGTTATTGTGATTTTCTCGCAATAATTTCCGAAAATAAAAACAAAAAAATACAACAACAACAACAACAACAACAGCAGCAACAACACCATGAACTTAATGACTAGACTCTTAGCTAACAATAAATAACAGCGTGAAGAAGCTGAATAAACCGAAAATATGCATTAGCAACAGCAGCAACAACAACAACAACAACAACAACAACAACTCTACAAGTCTATATGTGATACATTAATACAATGCAACATCAGTGCAGTGCTTGGTTAATGAAACCAAACCTAAACTAGTTTCACTGAAACCAACCAAGTAAAGGTGGGCAGCGATGCAGAAGAAGTAGAAGACGAAGTTCAACAAAGCAAAAAAATAAGAAAAATGAGAAAAATAAAAAGTACAATATTAAAGTTATTGAGTAAAGTGAAGGAATATAAAAAAAAATTACAATTGCAAGAAACATAAAACACCTCACATCACACAACGCAACACAGCACACAACACACAACACACAACATACCAAACCCCACCACTCTGTTTAATAAAGTAATTAATGACCATAAAAAAACAAAACAACAACAAAACAAAAAATAACAATTGTAACGTGACAAGGTGGGTAGGTAAGAAGGTGGGAAGTGGTAATGGTTGCTGATGGTTGATGGTGGTAGTGGTGCGTTTAAACTGTTGCCTTTGTTTGGTAAATTATGTTACAATAATAACAATAACAACAACACCAGTAATAACAGATTATAAAGGCATCAAATAAAGGCGAATTATACAAAAAAAAAAAAAGAAACAGAAGTCCTGCATAAATCGATCTTTTATCTTTCTTTAGATTCAGATTAACGCGTATGTGTAGTGTAGGTGCAGCGTAGCGTAGCACAACTTAATGTATTACTTAGCAACTTGGCATAATCAAACTTAACTTTACTTGGCGTACCTAAATTAAATGCTGCCCACACCTGGCGTCCTTAGCTTCCAACATAAAGTAACTGAGCATAGCTTTAAACTTAGCATACATCATAACAACATAACACAATGTGACTTTTCAGCATCAAAATCTGACTCGCTCGTGACATCGTCGTCCACAAACATTTTTCATGTCTTTTTAATTTCATGTTGGTTGCCACGCCCACAATCGTCAAAAATCTATTTATCTGCCGCAAAAGTTGGGCTATGAAGTGGACATTTTATATATATATTTATTTTATGTACATGGCACGCCCCCTCTTATTTATATAGACATAAGGATATTAAAGATTTAGTGCCAAGTTACTGTTGTTGTGATAGTAACAAGCAGTACCGTAATACAATATAGACGAGAAAACATTACAAACATATGTTCACACTGTACTTAATGCAATAATAATGATAAGCGATCGAGTGCATCTAAGCGTACAATGTGAACATGAAGAATGTTGTTATATGTTTTAGTACGCAGTAGTGTGTGTATGTATAGGAATATACAGTTTTTCATAAGTTTAGATTTCTACTACCATACTTATGAAGCAAGCAACAACATCATCTCGTGCAGTACAATATAATAAAACTCCACAAAAATGTACATTATTATTTATTTATATCTTCAATTTCAATTTCAGCATTTGTTTCAATTTTTTTAAATGTTTATTTAAAAGAAACGAAAAGTAACTTTCTCCGACGGGTGTGATTACAGTGTCAGGTCAGGAGGTCTCACTTGTGTCCATTTGCATAATTATGATAAAAAGTGAAGGAAAGAATACCGACCAGGCAGTAAAAACTTATTTTGTATACACCAAACTCTTACATTTTTATATACGAAATGCATCTACACAAATGTATGTATGTAGTGGTGTACTCTTGAACAGATATTAACTTTAATCAGTAGGTTTTCTTGCAATGACTTTTCTTCCTTTAGGTTAGGAAACAATATAATGATGCAGTGTGATAAGAGGACTTGTTATAAATAATACAAAAGCACATTTTTATAATTTCAACTAATGTTCTATTTGTGGCGAATTTTTTCATTTAACACTATCACACATTTCTTTTTTTCCTTTTTTCTTTTCATAGTGTGGGGCAAGAAATTCACCATAAATAGAAAAATTGTATAAATTACAAAAAAAATATTTCCTATTATACACAATAAGTCTTTTCACCAAACTGCATTAATAATCTGTTTCTACAGTCAAAGGAAGGAACAAAAAATAAAGAAAAACTCCTACTGAAGAAGTTATTATCCATTCAAGTGCATTTGTAAAGTCTTTCTGCATATCATTGCGATTCTGTTTAGGAACCAGTGATGTGAAAACTGGAATGATCATTTCATATCGCCCCCGAATTTACCCAAACACATGCAAAAGTTTATGTCGACAAGTTCAATGTAATAATTACTATAAATAAATTAATAGTTCCCCTTACAAAACGCTCCAGCCATACGTACAGTGTACAGTGATAGTTTCTCTTTCACTTTAACATTAATAATATTAATACAGCATGTTTATGTGTCAAGGATGTTACAAATCAATAAATAATTTCACACTCAATCCAAACACATTTCCATATACCAACATAACATAATGCAGCCATATGTAGATGCATTCATGTGAACATTTGCTAGCATTTACAGCCTCGCGAATATTTTCTTCATGTAATAAGAGAAAAAAAGGCAAGTTTTGCTTACAACAAATCTTTAGTATGCTACCTGTAGACAAAGTTGTATCATCATCGCCTATTATTTGTCTTTATTCTCCGAGTTCGAGATGTACTAAGTTTGTTATTTAGTTTGCAATACCCAGAGACTGTCTCTAGACATGCTACCCTGTATCAATGTCAAAATCTGCCCACGTGTCTGTCTGTTGTTGTTACTTTAATGGTTGTAAATTAAACTGAAATTTTGTACTCACATTTATATCTATGTCTATCTGTACGCTAATTACTATTTGAAATAAGCAAAATTGGTTGAAACCACGCCCACAATAGACCATTTGCTACAAAAATGGAGCCACGTGGTTGAAATTATCGCCCATTCATCGATGTGATAAATGGATGTGATCGAATAACAGACACGCCCACAAATTACAAGGAACCTATATTTGAGGTATAAGTCGACTTATAATCATATGTAGCGTATTTGAGAGCATAACCATGAACATGGCACGCCCACATGGCACGCCCACTTTTTGTTTTTAATACAATAGTTCGTAGTATTTTCTTCTTCTTCTTCTTGTTTTTATTATTATTATTTCCTCTTTTCTTCTATTCTTTTTCTTCCTATCTTGTTTATTCTCTTTCTTGTACTACTCTTCTTTTCTTTTCTTTTCTTTTCTTTTCTTTCATCTTCTTCTTTTTCCCCTTTTTTTTCTTATATATTTTAATATTATTTCCCATTTTTTTCTACTCTTTTAATCTTCTTCTTCTTCTTTTTCTTCTCCTTTTTCCAGTCCTGTTTTTCTTTTTCTACCATTCTTCTTCTTTTTCTTACATCTTTTCATATATATTTTCTTTTCTTTTTTCTACTCCTTTTCTTCCCTTCCTGCCTCTTCTTCTTCTTCTTCTTCTTCGTCTTCTTCTTTCTCTTTTTCTCATATATGTTTAATATTATTTCCCATTTGCTTCTCCGTCTTCCTTCCGTTATTATTTAAATCTTGTTCTCTTTACATTCTAATACTTACATAAAAATTCTACCGAAAACATCTGTACAAGTAAAAGTTATCTAAAGCGTATCCGCAATGTGCGTGATACTTATTTGAAATGACCCTTTCTTTTATAGTGCATTCAACTACAGGCACTGGAAAGAGTCTTGTGATAAAAAGATATTAACTGTAATCAAGAATATGTGACTGCGTACTTGTATGGTACAGAGGAGCTCCTAAACCGTTTCTCTTGTAAGTGAGTTTAGCAAATTCCACAACAAACTTACTATACCGACCATTGAAATGTAGAAGGTATAAAAAACGTTGGAAGAGCCAGCTCATATACACATGGCATGCATGTGTGTTTGTGTGTAGTTGAGTGCCACAATAAAATGTCTATTTATTTAAATGTACGCTTAAATTGCAAACACGGGTACACAGACCACAACTAACTTTCTAATCTAACCCACAAGCACACGGCCAAGCCAAGCCAACCAAACACCAAAACATACAAAAACACACACAATACTTAAAAAAAAATCTAACTCTCTTACTAACCGTTTCGTGTTTGTGTGTGCGTGCATGTGTTGTGAGTTCAGTCAAGCTAAGCCAAACCAAACGAAATCGATGCATGCTTGAATCTTTTCTACCACCACCACCACCACCACGTCCACTGCGCATCTTACCAATAATAATAATAATAATGAGTGTATTGCAATTGTTCAGCTAAAGTCTGAGTAACCGTTTGTTTGTTTGTTTGTTTGTGTTTACGTGTTTATTACCATTCTTCATTATACACAATGTTTGTCTAATTGGCTTTGTATACTTGTACGCGCGATACTTACACATTGTGTGCTGTATTGTTCATACATACACACATACATATATACAAGTATTTTTCCAAGCAATAGACACGAAGCCCGCTGATATATTACCAGAGTACAGACGGACGTACATATTTAGATGTGTTCGCTTGTATGGATGCATACATTCTCCTTCTAACACCATTACTGGTTTCTTATATCTATAAATACTCGTGTACCACAACTGTGGCGCATGTTGTCGATTGTTGTTGTTGTTGTTGTTGTTGTTGTTGTTGTTGTTTTTGCCATTTCTTGAGTTTACAATCCAACCGAAAATACTTTATTGGATTTATAGGCTCAGTCTGTGGCCATGTGATCATGTGTGTGTGTGTGTGTATGTGTGTGTGTGTGTGTATGGAGCATTTCATGGTGATAATCATCATTTCTAAGTTGCATGTAATGGTCTAGTCTTAATTCTTCTTCTCTTACAATAATTCCACTACCACTACTACCACATACCACCGCAACGACTTCTTTTTCCTTTCTAAATATACAAACAAACAGTTTGGTTGTGTTTCGTTTTTCTTTTAAAAATTTTTTTATTTATGTTTTTTTTCTTTTTTTAGTCTACATAGTCTGGCCCCCGGTCTGGAAGTCTCAGTCTAGCTTAGCACAAAGTCACATTCACTTACTATTGAAAAATGTTTTGCAGCAGCATCCACTCCTCGTCGCAATCTATTTATGTGATAGTGGCTGAAAGTAGAAAAATACATTTTTTCCACTTTCCATTCCATTGTATTAGCGAGTGCTAGTATTGTGGTTGCTATCATTTATTGTTGTTGTTGTTGTTGTTGCTATTCTAGCTGCTGATACTGCTGCTGCTGCTGCTGCTGCTATTGTTATTGTTGTTGTATTACAGAAATAATTTTTGTGTTGTAATTTATTTTTATAAAACATACACACATTCATACACACGCGCATACATAATTTATGTCTGTCCGTTTACCTCCTTTGGTATTTCTTTCCTTATACACTTGATTTCTAATTGAAAGAAAAAGTTTTCCTACACACGCTGTACTGGTTTTATTTTATTATACTTTTAAAGCGAGAAATTGACCGCTTTTCTTAAGATTAGATCACACTCGAACATTTTACTTATATTACACTTCGTTAAGCCATCATCAACTTTGAGGCTTAACTATGGTTGGAAATGTTTTCGTTTTTTTTTAATGAAAGAAAAAACGACAACAACAAAATGAAAAAAAGAAGAATAATCCTTGTGTTGTGTTTTGTGGTTTAATTAATACAATTTTCAGCTTATCTGGAGTGTGGTTTATTCTTTGGTTAATCACAATAACAACAACAACAACAACATTCATCTTTTTTTTATTTTTTAACATCCTGATAAAGGAAAAGACTTTTCATTATTCAATATACGCAAGTGTCCTGGCTGTTAAGAGTCGATATCTAACATCTAACATGTCAGCACTTGAGGTCTCAAAAGTTTTGCCTCATCCTGCTGCTGCTTCTTCTGTATAATCGATATAATGAAAATTCCTTTTACTCTGTCAGGCTTATATTATTGTTATAATTAAATGTCATAACATTCCACAGAGTGAAGCACTTTTTATACGCTTCACATAAGATGGGTAATATACTAAGTTTATCGTTCCATTCGGTACACCTAGAAGGAGTATAAAGTATATGTGTTTTTAAACAGCATTAAAAACTCAGTCGATCTAGACATGTGTGTCCCTATGTCCGCCTGTCGTTGGCACTCTCACGGCTGTAAATTTTGAGATATTGAACTGAAATTTCATTCATTTGTAATTTCTGCACGCAGAACGCAAAATCGGTTGTGAGCCGCGCCCACAATGGACGAAAATTTATTTATATTTATATGAAGAGTTGATATTTCATGGACACATTTATAATTACCTTATACATCGATGCGGCAAAAATCAGTTAAATAACAGACACGCCCATATTCTATTAAAACACGCAGTCAGCATACTACTCGACATACCAGCTGATACGTACGTACACTCTCAGAGAGCGGGATCATGTATCTGACAGGCCCACCGTTTGTATGATGGGTGTGGAGTGTATCTGAGATTTGGCCTAAACTAAATTTAGTTTTCTTGCTGGTTTTTTTCTTTTTTTTCCCATTTCATGGTATTTAGTTGTATGCGCATACCCAGATGATATTATGTTTCAAAAAAAAAAACAAGATAGAGAAGTTCGGTTAAGACCGAAGCTTAAATACCCCCCACCTTTCAAACCCTCTAAAAAATAGTTCCTATTGCATTAAATAGTTGCGTATATATTATTTTTTGGCACAGTGTTGGATAACGGTACCACTTATATATATACCAAATTTCAACTTGATGGGCATGGTATTGTGCGATATATAATTTCTTAAAGATACAATTTTTTCGAGGTGTGTTGAGATTTTTGTTTATTGTGGGCGTGTCTCTTAACCGATTGTGCCCAATTTCAATACGGAACAGCGAAATTGAACTAAGAATACGTACGCAAAGCTTCAATTTGATATCTAAAAAATTACGACCGTGAGAGTGCCAACAACAGACGGACTCGCGGACGCACAGACGAACATGTCTCAAACGATTTCTCTTTTCATGCTGATTAAGAATATATATGGTGTGTGGGGTCTCCGAGGCTTCCTTCGATGTGTTGTAAACGGATGATCAAAATGAATATTTTACCTCTTCCCAAAGGTGGAGGGTATAACAAAAGAAAATATTATAAAATAAAATAAAAAATATTACAAATATTTTATTTTGTATTATATTACATTATTATCTCTCTCTCTCTTTATCTTTTACTTTCTAGTGCATTCATATTGGATATCTTTATTTTCCTTTGATGCTATTTTTAATTACAATATAACGGTAGTTAATAACAAGTAAGAAAACTAAATTTGGCTTAAACCAAATCTTAAATACCCTCCACCTCTACAACAAAGGGCGTGGCAAATGTATATGTATATTGCGCCTTCTAATAGTGTACATATTGCGTATCAGCATGCAAGTCTAGTTGTACGTTGAATATGGTTTTTTGTAAATTGTGGGCGTGCCTGTTATTCGACCGCACCCATTTTTGGCACGTCAGTCAATGGGATAACTATAAATACGCGTAGCAAATTTCAAGTTCATAGCTCAATTTTTGTGGCAGATAAATAGATTTTTGTCGATTGTAGGCGTGGCTCTGGCCATTTTAAATAGCGATCTGCGTGCAAAAACTAGAAGTGCCTGTACAAAATTTCAGCTCAATATTTACGCCCGTGAGAGTGCCAACAACAGATAGACACACGGACACACGGACACACGGACATACATGTCTAAATCGACTCAGTTTTTGACGCTGATCAAGAATATATATACTTTGTAGGGTCTCTGACGCCTCCTTCTGGGTGTTGCAAACGGAAGAACAAACTTAGTATACCCTCATCACTGAGGTGGAGGGTATAATGAAGGCACACACATACACACTCAATGATATTTTATACTAAATAACAACAATAATAGCAAATAATAATAATAATAACAATGACTGTTAAGGTAAGCTTGAGAAACTATGTATGTAGTAACAATAATAATAACAACAATAACAATAACTACAACAAGAATGTAAAAATAGATATAATATAGCATAGCACAGCATACCTCTATGTTAAGCTAACATTAGAGGTTGTTGTTTAATTGTGAAGCATATCTAAGTCACTAAGATCAACAACAACAACAACAAACAACAAACAACAAACAACCTCGACACCCCGTCCTCCTCCACCGCCAATATCACTGAGGCTATTGCTGCCACCACTACCACCACCAACACCTCCACCATCATTATCATTAGATATCACCATTATCATCATATGTGCATGTCAGTGTGCATGCTGTTGCATTACAACAATAAATAATTGTACTTGTTTTACAAGAAGAAAAAGAATGTGTTTTATTTTTTTTTTTTAATATATTTTTTACGACTTTGTAATTTATGGAATTCGGCAATGGCTTGTTTTTTGTCGTTGTATTTTGTTGCATGCTTATACGTGTGCGCCCTGGTATGTATGTAATTTTTGTTTCTTTTTCTTTTTATGAAAGATGTCTCAATGTGATACAAAGTTTATGATAATGCAAAATTGTTAGTTATTATAAACAACAAAAACAAAAAGAACTGCAACAACAACAACAACAACAACAACGATGAATACTTAAAACATGGATTTCTTAAAACAGAATCTCATAGAAGAAATAGAAGCCCCCCAAGACCGACACATGCTTTAACGATTTCAACTCTTTGATAAAGCTTTGAGATCAACCATATACATATAATGCTAACAGTAAACAATCTCAACAGCGTTAATAACAACAACAATAATCCCCCAAAGATGTATACATTAAAATAAACATAGAACATGGGATATAAAAACATAGAATATAGAATAAAACAAGTCAAAATATTATAGTCGGTTAAGCCGGCCATCAAATACCCTACACCACTTGAATAATATTCAATTTAATTTTTTTCTTTGAAAAATGAAAAATTTCATTTTTATACCCTCCACCTAGGTGATGGGGGTATACTAACTTTGTTCTTCCGTTTGCAACACTCAGAACGAGGCGTCAGAGACCCTACAAAGTATATATATTCTTGATCAGCGTCAAAAACTGAGTCGATTTAGACATGTATGTCCGTGTGTCCGTGTGTCCGTGTGTCTATCTGTTGTTGGCACTCTCACGGGCGTAAATATTGAGCTGAAATTTTGTACAGGCACTTCTAGTTTTTGCACGCAGATCGCTATTTAAAATGGCCAGAGCCACGCCTACAATCGACAAAAATCTATTTATCTGCCACAAAAATTGAGCTATGAACTTGAAATTTGCTACGCGTATTTATAGTTATCCCATTGACTGACGTGCCAAAAATGGGTGCGGTCGAATAACAGGCACGCCCACAATTTACAAAAAACCATATTCAACGTACAACTAGACTTGCATGCTGATACGCAATATGTACACTATTAGAAGGCGCAATATACATATACATTTGCCACGCCCTTTGTTGTAGAGGTGGAGGGTATTTAAGGTTTGGTTTAAGCCAAATTTAGTTTTCTTACTTGTTTTATACTTACTTGTATGTTAAACAATTTCATAGTGACATATACGTCAGAAATTTTTTTTAATTTTTTATTTATTTATGAAATCAAAAAAAATTTATACGGGGGGAGGTTCTAAAAATGGTCCGATCCTATCCATTTTCGAAAGGGTTCCTTTTTGGGCCAATACATGTGCTTGTACCAAATTTCATCGAAATATCTCCAGAAATGCCACCTGTAGCTGGCGCACAATTTACATGGACAGACTGGCGGACAGACGGACATGGTCAAATCGATGCTGATACAGAAGGGTCTCTGACACATCCATCTAGGTCTCTCAGGTGGATGGTATAATACATAACACAGAATCAACTTATAACATAAAAAACATATAAAAACCCAACCTATGAAATTTAGACTTTGCCATAGAGAATAAAAATAAAGATCGTAGACAAAAGAATATATATGTATAATCTGTAGCAGAGAGGTTAGATGTTCAATATGAGGGGATTTTCATTTTAAATGCATCCACTGTACAACCGTGTTCAGACCCTTTCGACGCAAATTGCTTTTTTTTTCTTTTCTACATTTTTGTTTTTTTTTAATTCTATGTTCGAGCATCGAAAGCATCGAAAACCTTTGATTTGAAATCATATAGATTATAATTTATATTGGTTTCTATTACGCAGTATTATCAACATCATTAATTAGTCCCTGTACGCAATCTACCAAATGCATAAATTAGCATAATTGCCTTAGTTTTCGTGACAAGCAGAGAGTGACAGCGAATGCGAAAAGAACATAAAATCTAAAGTTCATGATGTACGATTATTAACATTGACATGAAAGATATATGTACAATATGTGTGCGTATGTGTGGTTAAGTGTGTGATAATTCCGCATACCCTAATACATATATTAACATATTCAAGTTGCGCGCCCCTCCCTCTCTACCACTCACAGTCTCAGGCTCAAGCCTTGTTTTGATTTTGTTTTTGTTTATTTTATTATTGTTGTTGTTGTTGTTGTTGTTGTTGTTGTTGCTGCTGCTGCTTTAGAAATTAATGTCATCATTAGATAGTTCACATGTCTTGGCTTGATATGAGAATGATAAACAATTTTAACAAGCTGTACAACAACAAATTCATTAGAAGCAGCACCAGCACCACCATCAACAGACATAGAGCGGTGACGCAATTTTATCATTTTAATTAGTAGTAGTAGTAGACATAGTAGTTAGCGACTATGCCTGGTTAAAATCAATGCGATTGTGAATCTTTTGTCTGCCAGTCTAACCGTCTCTCTCTCTCTCTCTCTCTCTCTCTCTCTCTCTCTCTCTAATATCTAGAGATTTGCTTTCGAAAATAAACGCGTAAAAAAACTGAATTTGTTGAAATATTCTCCATATTTATATATAAAATAAGGGTGTGGCATTACATCCTCCTTTACTATATATATATATATATATATATATATATATATATATATGGGTGTGTGTGTGTGTGTGTGTGTGTTCTATTTTACTTCAATAATAAATTCTGCCCTAAAATGGGATTTATGTAAATGATGGGCGTGGCTGTTAAACCATTTCGACCATTTTAATGTAGAAAACTACATGAAACATAAACTGATAATACAGGGACAGTAAAATTTCAACTCAAAATGGGCGTGACTACTTCATCACAGATCAAGATCCTGATTAAGTCTATGTTGCCTTCTCCTGGTATTTGCAAGCGTTATGACAAACTTAGTATACTCGCCATTTTAACGGGAAGGGTATAATTAAAAAACAGCAACAATTAATATTAACAATTTTTTTTTTAATTTTACAGTAGACGCCGCTTTAACACGTGTTCATATAATGCGGTTTTGTATAATACGACAGATAAATTGGGATCGTATTCGTATAATATGCTAAAAAAGGCACGAGAATAAAAAACAGCCATAAAAATTGTTATCATTTAGTGCCTTAAACCTGAGAAATTTATTTGCATATTAAAATATCATAAGTTACTCGCTTTGGACTCATACAACACGTATTTAAATAACGCGTAATACATCTGCCGTGTTATTGGGGGGTCTACTGTACTTTTGTTTCATTTAAAATACCCCAAGCTGTTAACCAACACTGTTAGCCTCTCATCACTTAATGTGATGACCTATCCATGTGTTTGGTATCTTATTATAACCAATTAGAGTTAGATGGATGTGCTGATTAAAAGGCAAGAATTTCATTATTTTAAACATTTAAATTACTTTAATTAGTTGTAAGTTTTGTACTCTAATAATATGTTCCCTCTCTCTCTTGCTCTGCCTTCTTTTTCTGCCTTTATAATCCGTTTTTCAATTAATCATACAAAGAAAAAGAAAATAATAATAACAACAACAACAAACAAGAAAACAACGAACCAATTTTTTTTATTCATTTAAACGTATAAAGAAGCGCATGGCTACGCTTCTGATAATTCGCCAAAACTTTCTCTTCAAATATTTCACTTTCTTGTTAAATTTTTTCATATTATGAAATAGATTAAAAGAAAATAACTCCAGCAACAATATGAAACCTACAAAAGAAAAACAAAGAAGAAGAAGAAGAAGAAATTTTTATTATTCACACAAAAAGAAAGAACAGGCAAAGAACTATAGTTGGCTTGGGCCAAGTCGCAAACATCCTCCACATTTATATAAAATCATATGGGCGTGGCAGTTTACATGGATTACAAGTTCAAGCAGGTGATGAGGATACATTTGAGGCGCATCTGTTATTCGACCGCCCCTGTATTTGTTACATCGATGGCTTGCACTAAATGTCAGCACCAAAGTTCATTTTCATAGATCAGCTTTTTGTGACTGATAAGAATTATGGGCGTGGCACCCAATTTCTCTTACAGGCATTCAGACATTTGCGATCGTGAGCGTTGAAACGCATAAACAAACGGACATCATTAAGTCCAGATCGATGCAAATCAAAAATATAATATTACTGTGTCTCTGACACCTCCACCTGAGTGTTGCCAACGCAATGACAAACTTATTATACACCCCCCTGCTGCTCATTTAAATAGGAAATAGAAGAAAAAGTTTAATATACTACGACATGACAAACATTTTTCTAATTTTTCCAATTAATTGATGAGTACAAGTGAGCAGCCGCAATTCATACATTTGCTCAATTATATTTATCCACTAACCGGCCAAACTGTAGCCGACCATTAATACTATGAACGCTCCTTGTAGCATACGTAAATTTAATGGTTGAATAATTGCTGTTGTTGTTGGTGTATCTTGAGGTTTTTTCATATCATTCAATGTGGGATTTCCTTTATCGTTGTTGTTATTGTTGCTGTTATCATTTTTATTTGTTATATCATTTTCTTGTTGATCCCCGTCATCATCATTTGTTAAATTAATCTCAATTTCGTGCGGTTGCGTTACTGACGGTTTCGTTAGCGACTTTTTCTTATTAATCAAAAGTGATTGTATTTCATATTCGGCCGTCGTCATTTTATCTAAAATACCACCCTCAAACAAGTGAATCAACCTACGGATGACTTATATATATGTGTATACGTAAAAAATCAACTCAAAACTTACACGTTATTTAGACTATCTAAGAAGGGACAACCGATTTGTACGGCTACCGCTGAATAACGCGTGTACAGCTTATGACTCAATTGGAATTTCTTCAGACCTAGAAAGAATAAGTGAAAAAAATCAAAATTTAGCTAAAACTAAATCTTAAGTAATACTCTTCATAACTATATATACAAAATGTGGGCCTGGCAGGTACTTTTAATAGCCAAAAACACACTTATAAACGTCCACGTCGGATGCTATACAAAAAAAAAAAAAAAAAAAGTTTGGAAATTGTAAGCCCGTCGAATCTGTTTAGCGAACTTTAATTTTATAGCTTAATTTTTATGGAGTTTTGTTGATTTACGGACGTGACTTTTGACCCATTTTGCCATTTTTTAAAGCTTACACTTGCTTACAGAATCCGTAAAAGTTTGTAAAAAAAAATTCAGCTGAATAACTCAGATTTTACCACCATACACAAACCCACAAGGACGGACAAACGGACAAACGGACATACGGACATAACTATTTTAAATATGATTTGACGCCTCTTTTGGTCTGTTGTAAACACACATTTAACAGTTCAAGCATGTGCATGCATATTGCAAGCATTTTTTCAATGCGATTTAAATGCGATATATGATCATTTTAACTATATCAATAAGGCGGTGCCCACCTGGTGTGTGAGCGTAATGCTCCGGAATACATTTTAAGCAATAATAATGTCTTCTGTTACTTACCATGTTGCTTTAAATTGAAATACAACGTTTCGCGACCACCCAGCACCACTTTATTCTCATGCCCATCAGCAATTAACTGAATGCCAGCTTCCATTGAATCAATCAGATAACCCTCTTCGCGGGGATTTTGTAATTTCATTAAAGCATAAAGTTGGCGAAATATTTCTGTACCATTCTGTTAAAACAAAAAACCAAGCCAAAAAAATACACATGTAGCGAGAGAGGGGGAGACACACAAATAGTCATAAATACATATAAAAGAACTGTCAAAATCATTTAAAGTTTTTATTTTTGCTTGTATGCATGACTAAATGCCAGCTAAACATAAACTAAACCAAACTAAATAACGCAATAACGATAACATGGTAAACGCTAACATTTAGGAATAGGCTTGCATGTATGTATGTTGGTGTGTGTGTGTGTGTGTGTGTGTGTGTGTGTGTGTGTGTGTGTATGTGTACCTCTAGCATTTCCAATGAAGAACTTTCCTTTTCCACAAACAATTGATAACCATCTTGAATCATGGCGCGCTGCAGCTGCTGTAATGTATTTATGGGTGGCTCATGAGCCGGTCGGGCAAACTGTGAAGTCAATTGAGCTGAATAGACATCAGCCAGCACATAAGTGCCAGCTATCCAATAAACGATAGTTAGAAATTTTGCTCTATACCCATGATAGAATTCCTTGCAAGCTACACATGTACACACAGGCAACAATACAACCCAAAAACAACAAAAATAGATAAAAAAACGTCAAAACAAATTGCACGACCAGACCAGACAACATACAATATACTCAAATTTTAAGAAATATTGAAGTTATGTTTAGGGAAATCTTTCTGCCTTTCCCCCTTTCTCTCTTTCTCTAACGTAACGTACAAGCTTACATTGTTTAAGAAATAATTGCACTGTAAACCATAAGCATTTGTCGAATAAATTATTTGGCATTTTCAGGTCATCGTCATCATCATCATCGACACAGACATCGACATTAGCCGCGGTGAAAGGTTTCTTGAATTTGAATTTGAATTTCTCACCATTTACTCTATCATTGGGGGTTATCTCCTTAATATAGGTTAAATGAAATTGCCCCAATTTCTTTCGTGTCGACCATTTCCATTTATATGGCGTTATTACAATCAAATAAAATATCGGTCCTGATAAGATTACCGTCAGTACAAGGTATGGCCACACATCTGCTTTGAATGGCCTTAAGATGGCTAAAGCTTCATTTAAACGTCGCGGTGCATGTGTGGCAAAGGCTCCAGAATCTGCTAAAGTGAAGAAAGAGAATTCAATAGCTTTGCGTCTCTCCCAGCTTAAGGAGACATCGCCCAAAAAGAAATCCGCCAACTATATTAACACACAAAACTCTTATTAATCGTTAATCATATTTTAAAACAGTTCAATCATCAATTTACGCCATTTTGTAATAATCCAATTCCTCCCGTGAAACTGTCATTGGCTTCATTGTCAGGCCTTAAAGTGCCCTGAGTTCTACCCGGTGCCTCGATATAAACAAATTCAAAATTCATATGTTTAGCCAACAATTGCAGCAAGTGATGATCTCGTCCACCAATAACTTGAACCTCTTTAAACTCCATGTCAGTGTCTTCCATAAAATCAAGATTTTTATTTACATCATCCGTAGCATTAACTTGAGTTTCATTTTCATAGTTTATCCAAAACCATGGAGGTGACTGAAAAATAATAAAAAGGGTAGAAACCGAAATTTGGCTTAGGCCATCTACATACAAAAGGTGGGCGTGGTAGGTAAAGCATTACGCCCTCTAATGTGTATGTATTACGCATCAACTTGCAAGTCGAGTTTTACTCTCTGTCTCTGTTATCCGCTCACGCCAATTTTTGACACATTGGTTGATAGGATAATTATAGATAGGAATACCAAATTTGAAGTTGTTAGGTCAATATTTGTGGTAGATATATAGATTTATCTCGATTGTGGGCGTGTCTAATATCAGACCACATCCACTTTTGGTACATCAATGGAAGTGCAAATCATAAATATTTGTACCGAATTTCAACCCCGTAACTCAAATCTTGTTGTTAAGAGATAGATTTTTGCCAATTATGTACGTGACTCTTAACCGATTTTAACAATTTTTATACCCTGCACTACCCTGTGGAAAAAGGTATATTAAGTTTGTGCGGATGTTTGTAACTCCTAAACGGCAAATGCCACACCCACCTTCAGTTATACCGATCGATTCAGAATCAAAATCTGAATCGATTTAACCATGTCCGTCTGTCCTCCCGTCTGTCCATCTAAATTTGTGCGCAAGCTACACGTCGCATTTTTTTGAGATATTTCGATGAAATTTGGTACGGGGACATGTATTGGCTCAAAGGGGAACCTTTTTGAAAATAGACCGGATTGGACCATTTTTAGAACCCCTCTCCGTATAATTTTTTTTTTTTTTGATATCATGAACAAATAAAAAATAAAAAAAATTCTGAGTTATGTATCATTTTGAAATTTTTGAAAATACAAGTAGGTATAGAAAAAATTTTTTTCATTTTTCAAAGAAAAAAATTAAAAGCAGTACAAAAGAATGACACTTTTCATTTACCAAAGAAAGAAATTAAATTGAATAATATAATATATCAAGTGGTGTAGGGTATTTGATAGTCGGGCTTGAGGGATCTGCCTTGAGAAACTAGAAGTGTCTGTACAAAAGTTCAGCTTAATATATCAAAATTTAAGACCGTGATTGTGCCCACAACAGACAGATATACGGAGGGCCTAGATCGACTCAAATGTTGATGCTGATCAAGAAAATATATATAATTTGTAAGGTCTCTGACACCTTCTTTTGGATATTGCACAACGGAATGACAAACTTAGTATACCTCCCATCTTATGTGGAGCTATGAAACCACAGAATGTACAACCTAGAATTTTGACGTTTATGAGTTGTCCTTAACTTACATGAAGTACTGGCACCCGAAAAATGCGACCTTGAAAATTCGAATAAACACTGGAGGTCATAGGCAATAAAGGATCGGTACTAAGGCCCAAGTTGTCACCATCATACCAGCTAACTAATCTCAATAACCCATTTCCATTCGGTTGAGCTTGATTATAATAAAGTCGAAATCTAAAAATAAAAAAATTCTAAAAATTTTTTTTGCCATTCAACTACAAGTAAACTTACGCATTCTTGCGTGGTCTAGTAATGACAACAACTCTTAATGGTTCTAAAAATTGAATTTCCCTTCGAGTGGGCGGTTGTTTAGCACCCCAATAAAAAATAAATAAACTTAAACGATGCGCCAGTCTACGTTCGTAGATCCTTTCTGTCAATTCGTACGGTGTACAAAACATTAAATTTACACTCTCCGTAGAGCCCAACAAACTGTTTTCAATAAATTGGAAAAATAGCGCCACATCATAGAATAGAACGGATTTAATATAGAATTTATGCAGTTGTTGTAAGAAGTTATTTAAATGTCTTTGCAAATGTAACGTTTCCAACTGAGAGTCGTTGTCTTCCAGGCTGGTATTTGAGTTTAGTTGCGGTTTTGTTAGAATAGCCAATTGGAGCGGTTTTATACCTTTTATTATGTGAGCCAAAGCTGTAAGTTAAATTGATTCACATGTGAGTTAATTAAACAAGAATGTTGTCATTCTTACCCACTGAAACTTGACTAATATTTTCGTCATTTTCTTTCACTTGGATTATGTTTGCGGATTGTATATTTTGCAAGATATTTATAAATATAAGAAATTGATAAAAAATCATTTTCCTTTCTTTTATTAACTGCGTTGGGTCTTCCTTTTTTATATTATTGCACTGCTCCTGCAAAAAGGTTTCCCTTTTTATAGTTTCCAAGGACCATTACCCACAACTGCTATTATCTGACTCATCATTGTCTTAATCAATTACAATTTTATATGATGTGTGTTGATGGCCAATTATCGTATCATTTTTGCGTAAAAACGTAGAATTACACATGTCAGCTCTCTCATCGATGGTGTACAGTGGCTATTATTCTTTAAATTCTTTCCTTCTATTCTTTCTTTATGCTTTCGTTCCATAATTGTTTTTATAGTTTTGCGGCCTGTGTACTGAAATTGTTGATCAGAAAGGTATAGTGCAGCATAGGTATCAATTAGTTTTAAACAAAACAAGTAAGAAACCTTAATGTGGTTTAGACCAAATCTTAAATATCCCCCATATCTACACACAAAAAAAGGTGGGCGTGGCAATTCTATGATTACGCCCTCTAATTGTGTATATATTACGTATAAGCTTGAAAGCCGAGCTGTACACTGGGTGTGGTTTTTTGTAAAGTGTGGGCGTGTTTGTTATCCGACCAGACCTATTTTTGGCACATCGCTGCATCGGGTAATTATAAATATATGTACCAATTTTTAACTTCATAGCTCAATTTTTGTGGCAGATATATAGATTTTTGTTGATTGTGGGCGTGGCTCTTGAACGATTTTGTCCAATTATATATAGCAAAACTAGAAGTGTCTGTACAAAATTACAGTTTAATGTGTTAAAATAAAATTTACGACCGTGAGAGTTACAACAACAGACAGACATCCGGACGGGCATACCTAGATTCACTCAGTTTTTAATGCTGATCAAAGGGAATGCTAAACTTAGTATTGTATTATATTATGTGGAGGGTATGATCAAAGTTTTCTAAAATATTGTTACGGTAAAGTAGACGATGGACAGACGTACGGACTGATAGGTACTGACTAGTCGTGTCTTATAGAATAGTCGGTACAAGGGTATAGAAAAAAAATTTTAAAGTAGAAATTTACTGTTACCTTTCATGCATAGTAGATGCACTCTTCATACGTAACAAACACACACACACACACACACATATATATATATACACAATGATTAAATTGCTTTCGAAGCATAACTCTTAGAGCTCTCTACATTATTTGTTATTGCTGCTGCTGCTGCTGCCACTATGCCAGCAATTTGTTTTCCTCATACAATCCAGTGATTTATGATATATTTTTGTATTAAATCCATAACATTTAAAAGAGTGGAAAAGAAAAAGCAAATACTTCACGTTATAAAACACAATTCCTTCAATTACACACCCACGCATATGAATATAAACACTAGCAACAGCACCCGTTGCATTTTGTTATAGAAATTGTATGGATATGTAAAGTGTTGCTCTGTTGTTTGATTTTACGGTTACTTGCACATTTTGGCGGTCGGGTGGTAAGGTAAGAAAAACTAACGAAGCTGAAACTAATTTGAAATGATTACATTAAGGAAATATCTACTTGAAGCAAACGTTATGAGATGCGATGTTTTATTTATGCAAAAAATAACGAATAATAAATACAATTAAGAAAGTGGCAGTGTCTCTATAAGAAGCCTAGGAAAGAGCTTCTCGTAGTATACATATTTATAAGAATCTCATACCAAACGGGCGAAAGGAGTCTTCCATTGAGTATAAATTAGCGGACCTGGACGGATTATCTACATAATTTACAGATTACGTTTATATATATTTAACTTACTGTAAAATTGTAATTAAGCATGAATAGTCATGAGTCACATTATCATTAGTGGCTGATTACAACCTCTTTAGGTCTTTCGTAAGATAGAACACTTCGCGTTTCGATCTGTCGCAGGTGTTTTCGAATTTTGCACAGAGTATTAAAACCCTTGGTTCCATTGTCAATTAGTTTCGACCTCCCTCTTGTACAAACTTTAGCCGTGCTCCGCTCAAACACCATTCTGGCTGCCCAATTTTCATCCATAGGACCAACAAGACCTAGACTTCGCAAATAATGAATTATTATGCGACTGACTATATCAACGTTGCCGTAAAGCTTATACGGCTCATTATTTATTCGCGAATGTGTACAGAACCAAAGACCTTGCGGAGAACTCTTCTTTCGAATACATTTAGAAAAATCTTATCACTTTGTGTTAGCGTCCATACTTCAGTGCCATAAACAAAACGAAACAAGTGAAAATGTTATAGACAGTCAAGCCCGACCATTTAATATTCAACACCACTTGGTTCCTTAACTTATGCTACAATTACTTTAATTAATTCAATCAAATCTAAATTAGTAATATTGCCAGATAAGTCAGCCATGGAAGGGGTTTCTAAAATTGGCCCAATCGTATACAAATTTCGGCACCGATAAATATTCATCAAATTTTATCAAAAAATATGAAGAATTACAATTTTTTGCTATATAAAAACTCCCATTATAATGGAACCTTATAGGGGGAGTGGTTCTAAAAATTATACGATTCACTTGACCCAAAATTTTATCGAAATATCTCAAATATTGCGACCTATACCTTAAGCACACATTTACATGGACAGACGGAAATGGTTAAATCGGTTCAGATTTTGATTTTGAATCGATCGGTATAATTTAAAGTTTGCCATAAGTGTGCAGGGTATAAACAGGGATGATGGGGGTCTTTTTCACCAATCGAGAAAGGTCTTTGCTATAGAACTGCTTACTTAGCCCATTGTAACCCCTGTTAGCAATCATAATTTTCCGTTTTATATCCGTGCAGACATTATTGGAGATATTTAGGCTTGGACCTAGGTAGACGAATTCTAGTATTGCCTCGAAGTTATATGCTAGTGAATCAAGCCGTTTCTAAACCCTACATGTTTCCCATACACTTTGTAATTAATTATTACTAAACACTATATGAAAAGAGGAACTTTGATTTCCTTATGTCGCTGCCTTTCTCCCCCTTGCTGAACCTTCTCATGACACGTACAAAATTGTATATTTTTGTAACGACATTTATTCGGCCTAACCATGTAATCTTAACGCTTCGCAAATCTACATCGAGTTTAATTAAATATCACAAATATATAACCCATAAATACATGTGTCCATACATACGTGAATAAATGCCCTTAAAAAGCTGCCATGCAATAATAGCCGTGTATTGTAAGTGACGGGTTTTTAATTGTTATTTGGTGAGTGCAACTGAAAGCCCACATTTATCTGGCAAAAAAAAAAAAATAAAAAATAAATGAAAAGAAAATAAATAAACAAAATTATATCGATCTTAACAGAAACCCTGGTCGTCTTAATTTTTTTTTTTATTATCCATTTATAGGTATGTATGTATGTATGAACATGTAAAATACCTACAGGCCAAGTATTTACTTATAAGCCCAGCTACAGTCTTCTCCACCATAATAAATATGTACTTAGTTATCTGGCGTTGTATGAGTAGTTGCTGTAATGAATGATATACAAGATGAAAATGTTTATTTTTAGATCACGTTGTGTTTCCGAGTGTATATGCTATACGCGTATGAAAAACAGGAACAAAAACAAAAACAAAAGCAGACATAAAGAAAATGTATTCAAAACATAAAATAAATGTTGAAACGGCGGTGGTGTTGGAGGGAGTTTTTGTTAGACCTCCACATAAAATGGGGAGCCTATGAAGCTTTTCACTCCGTTTGCAAAACCTAGAAGGAGGCATCAGGAGAGACCCTACAAAGTATATATATATTCTGGATCAACATCAAAAACTGAGTCGAGCTACACATGTATGTCCCTGTGCCCGTCTGTTGTTGGCATTCTCACAGTCGTCAATTTACAGATATTGAGCTGAAATTTTGTACAGACACTTATAGTTTCCGCACACAGATCGCTTTTGAAATCGGGCAAAATTGGTCAGTTGGCCACGCCCACAATCGTCAAAAATCTATTCATTATGTTGAAATTTATAATTATTCCATCCATTGTTGAATCAAAATTGGGCACGGTTTTATAATAGACACGCCCACAATTTACTAAAAAACGCATTTAGCGTAAAACAGGATTTGCAAACTGATGCGTAATACTTACACTATTAGAAAGCGTAATCATATACCTGCCACGCCTACTATTCGTATTAGATGTGAAGCGTATTTAAGATTTGGCTTAAGGCACAATTAAATTTTCTTACTTGTTTTTATTTTTACGCCTAGGTCTTTATATAAAACACTCAAAATATTTATACTTGTGTGTGGCTGTAGTGTTTCTTTTATTTTAAATGGCTGTTCTAGGCATACATTGAAAAAAAACAAGTGAAACAATTAAATTGTGTTTATGCCAAATCTTAAACATATTTCTTGTCTATGTACAAATAGTGGGCGTGGCAGTTATGGGAAGCGAGCGTAGACGTCAGATTCTGCGACAAAAGTGATTTCTTTTAAACTTTATCTGGCGTAGCACGTCTGTCATTCGACCACGCCCTTTTTTGGCACATCAATGAATGCACTAATTACGCGTTTCAACTTTATAAATAAATGTTCGCGACTTGTAGGTAAATGTGTATCAATAATGGGCGGGGCACCTGCGTGTAGAAGCAAAAAATATCAACACCTTAAAAGTGACGACAGTGAGAGTACTAACAACATACAGTCATATGGACGGACATATTCAAATTGATTCAGAATTTCATGGTAATTCGTTTAATTAAATTCTGGGCATTTCAAACATTTTCACATAGTAAGTACCCTACGCTCCCGACCTCAAGGTGGTGGTATCTTTGGAGATATTTCTGGGTTAATACAATTTTGACGGTCCCATTAACATAATAATCTACCGGTAAAAATAATCATTCGAGTTTAAGGAGCGCAACTTATTCAGCAGGTTTCCGTCAGCCACAGGAGGTTTATAACTTTTTATTAGAATTTTAAAACGTTTCCACAGCTATATGACACCAACTGTAAGCGTACTTATGTATGTAAGTTCCAAAAAAATTTTTCATTTCATAGCCATGATACTCATATAAGAGTATGTGTGTAGTTAGCTGTTGTAAAATATATTTACAAGTAAATCACACACAATAACAACAACAACAACAACAACAAATAATCGCACACCTTTTTATTTACCATTTATTTACAAAGTACTATAGATGTATATATGTGTTTGAATGTATGTATATATGTACGTAGGCAAGTATATATAATGGTGCGTTATGGTGTTGTAGGCTGGTTGGATGTTTTTCACCCAAGGAATACTACTCCCCGCGTGATACAAGTGATTCGTATCGTTTCTTGCATATGTGTAAGTGTGTAAGTGAGTGTGTGTGTCTTTTGCTCAATATCACCTTTTTATTATTTAGAAAAACATTGAAATTGATTTTTTTTCGTCTACATTCTTGTACTGTGGTTGCTGGTGCTTGTCGTTGACATGTTTTTGTATCCTTCACCTTACCGTGTTTAGCCTACAAAGTTTCTCATTGTGGTTGTTGCAGCTATATAGAGGGGGCATCACAGAGCTTTCACAAAATACTATATATACTATATATGATCGGTAACCAAAACAGGATTGATTTAGTCACGTCCGTCCGTATATCCGTCTGTAACAATTAACAAAATATTCAAAATTATAAGCTAGTATTTGTTACAAATCCTTAGTTGAAGTTAGTTGATGCATAGTACTGATGCACCTACTTTTGTCAATAGTAGGCGTGGCTACAAAAATACAACTGCGCTATTGCAATCTGACACTTATTATTCTATTTATGTAAAAATAGATGGCAGTACAATAACAGCCACGCCCACCATTTATGAAAATTTTTATGTTAATTAAAATGCCAACTTTTGGGTGTAATGTACTCAATTATATACCAACCACGCCCCCTCCGCAACCCCTTTATTGCCACGTAAAGGCAAAGGGTATTACAGATTCGAGGTAAAGCAAGTAGAGCATTTTTTACTAGTTTTTTTTTCTTTTGCTCTCCTGCTTCTTAGTATACAACACCACCTTACAACTCACACTTTGTTTATTTATACTTCTGTTTAATTTTATAGACAATAAAAAATAAAATAAAAATAAAAACGAAAGAAAAAATGTTTTTCTGTGGTACCAACACAGCTTCTACTACCACCATCAGCCTGATCATCACCGTCATCATACCATAGAAATATGCTCCTGCTCCTGCTGCCGCATGTGTGTATGCGTGTGTGTATTTGTTTAGGTTTGCCCGTAAAGCCCGTATTGTTTCTCAACCCGACTAAATTCAATTCTTACAAAGTTTTATTAACAAATAAAACATCAGAACGGTGACCACAAAATCATTACACCAGGCAGTGTACGGTGAACCAGCCCCTCGCAACCTCTATACAGCACGTATACGCGTATAGTGTACTGGACAGCAGTACAAGTGAACAGTGTAGTAAAATAAAGTGTGTTTTGAGTATGTTTGAGAGCCGTTTATCAGGCGAAATGTCGCATTTGCAGACAGTTTGAAGTTTAACATGTTGTTCTAAGTAAAAATATTAGCTAAAGCGATTGCTTGTAAGCTTGGCCTGGCTTGGCTTGGCTTGCCTCGGCTCGACTTGACTTGACTTGGCTTGGCTGCCATCTCTGGCTGTAGCTTTTCTACTTAGTTGTTCTCTATTTAAGCGGATTGTGTACAGGATGCTCTAGTCCAGCAACAACAACCATCACTGTTTTTGCTTATAAGCGCATTTTATAACATGTTTTTGTTGTTTTTGTGTTGCTTTTGTTCATTTTTGGTTTGCTTCTTGCCCTTACTGAGATGAGGGGGAACTGTTGTTGGTCAAATAGAAAAAACAAAAATCAAGTGTTGTTGTTACAGGTAAAATCCATTTACAATACATATACACATACACAAACACTCACTCACACACACACACACACACACACACATACACACACGCATATATATATATATATATATAAACGGCGCCATAAGATAAAAGAAATGTTTATGCTATTTGTTATTGTTGTTGTTGTTGTTGTTGTTATTATTTTGCCAGTGCATTAAATTTAATTTAATGGAATATTTACTTGTAAGAAGATCCATCATCTCAATTACAATGATTTTTGTGTTGTCGTCATTGTTGTTATTGTTGCTGGTTTTTGTTTTTGTTTTTCTTATTTTTTATTCCATTTTGTTCCTGTTGCTTGCTGTTGAAGTATTAATCTAAATAATTTTAATGGTGTGAGCCCAACAATAATAACAACAACAACAACAACAACGACAACAACGACAATAAATGTAATAGAAGGGCTTAAAAGTTGTTGCAAAGATAGGCAAAGCCGGGTAGTGATGGTGGTTGATGGTGGTTGATGATGGTGATGGTGCTGTTGCTGTTACTGTTACTGATGCTGGTACTGGTTGGCTTAATGATGCTGGTAAATGCTTGTTGTATTATAATGATTGAATGTTGTATTTGTTACTTATATACTTATTGCCGCTTCAATCTGGGCAATTTTACTAAATACTTTAGAATGAAATAAAAAGCCCACGAGAAGCAGAGAATTATGAAAATGATTGATCGGTACCTGAACATAGTATCGAACAATTTTACAAAAAATATTAAAAGAAAAATAAGTACGAAAAGCTGCATTAGGCTTAGATGACATACGACATACCCTACAATTGTGGAAATGCGGCAAAAGTTTCTATAAAAGTTAAAATCTTCACCATTTTTGTTAAGTAATTATGCGCGTGTCTGTTATGTGATCTTGCCAACAACGAATGGTATAAATCAAAGTAAGTGGACAAAGTGTCAACTTTGGAATTTGTAGGCGTGGTAATCGGCTTCGCCCATTTTCAACAGAAAATTATTAAACGAGGAATTTTGAAACCAAATATCAGGACAATTTGTCATTTGGACAATTATAAGCATTTTGAAGAACGTTTGGACGTACAGACAACACTAAACCGCTTCAGTTTTGTATGCTGATTAAGAATACTTTATACTTTTTACGGTAACTGAAGTGTTTTCCTAGGTATTGCAAACACATTGGAAATCTTTGTATACATCCAGATGTACTGTGCAGGGTACAAAGACAGGACAGTCAACATATTTCTCTCATAAAATTAATAGATATTTAATTCTAATTAGACAACGTGAAATTAAATGATTTTTTATTATTTTCTTTTTATCAACAGAATACATACATACATACATGCATACATACACATTTGCGCAGTCGATAACAGAGAAGATCTACAGGGTTTCGAATTGAAATCTTGGGTTGTTGTACATATTTTGTAGAAATATTTCTAGAGTCTGTTAATAGGTTTATAAATAAATTGAATAAAATCGGTCAAGTGCCACGCCCACAAATTATAAATTCTCTCACTGACTCAAAAATGTAACTATGAAGTACACATTTGGTACAAATATTTATAATTAAGGCATCCACCGACTTACGAAAAATGGGATTGGTTGGATAACGATACGTAGGGTCTGAAAACGAATTAATTAATGTAGTCTATCGCCAATTTTAAATAATAAAACAAATAAAAAACTAAATTTGACTTAGGCTAAATCTTAAATACCCACCACATCTACATCTACGGTGGGCATGGCATATATTACGCCCTATAAGAGTGCATGTATTACGCATGTATTACGAGTTTTAAGTCGAATATGATTTTTTGCAAATTATGGGCGTATTTATAATTCGACCATGCCTATTTTTGGCACAATGATAGATGGGATAATTACAGATGCGAATACTAAATTTTAGGTTCGTTGGTCTATTTTTGTGACAAATATATATTTTGTCGATTGTCGATCGTGGGCGTGGCTCTTGATCGATTTTTCCCACTTTAGATAGCAATAGATGCGTGCAATAACTTTCACAAAATTGCAGCTTAATATCTCAAAATTTACGCCCTTGAGAATGCCAACAACAGACGGACACACGGACACACGGACATACATGTCTAGCTCGACTCAGTGTTTGATGCTGATTAAGAATATATGACATACTTAGTATACTTATTTGGATAAAATTAATAAAATAAAAATCCAAATATCACAAAACACTCCTTACATAAAAACATTAATAAAAGTTTAGGGGGAAATAAAACGGGTCAGAAGAAGATAATGAATTTTTGGTGGCTCCCAACATCCGGAAATAAAACAAAAACGGGTTAAAATACACAGTAACCAATAAAAAACGGATTAAAAAGTGAAATGCGTGCAAGCATCCGCAGTTTATTGATAATAAAATTGAAACAAAAAAACTTATTTATGAGAATTTAATTTTTAACAATAAAAAAAGAAATAAAAAACTACAAACGATTGAATTGAGCGAAAGAAGAAATCATTCAAAATTAATTAAATTCTATATAAATTGTATTAAATTTTTACAATACTTTACTCATATCACCTTGCCGCCGTTTGTCCCGTTATAAACTTTTGCATGCCTACACTCTTCCCGTTATCAATAAATAAACATTTAATTGGTTTAATTTGTTTAACAAATGTGTGCTACATAAATAGAATGATAAGCAACTTACACAAATAAATGAATTTCTTAACGAAAGTGTGTGTATATACTATTCAAAGAAGTGTTCTGTCCGCCTTTGTTTCCTTTCTGTTTCATAGCACCAACTTGTCAGGTTGTAATGTTATGACTCAAGACAGATTGTACAGTATTGCAGCAGCGAAGAGTATATTTAATCAGTTGAATGTGTTATAAAGAAATTACTACATAACAAAAATAAATGTATTTATGATTCAGATGTCAGCATATTGTAAATATTGACATGTTAGGCAGATTTAAGAAGGAAAACAAGGCAAGTAAAAAATGTATTTGTGTTTAAAGGCAATCCTTGGATACCACCGCCAACCACTACCAGCAACATATTGAAAACATTTTTTTTGTCAAATTTCTGTAAATTGTGGGCGTGGTCTTAACACAATATTTACGTAAAAATTTTAATTCTTGAGGAAGAAAAATCTTCTTCTTCTTTAAAAAAACAGAAAAGTCATTAAAAATCAAAATTGGTCCACATTTGTGGGCCGAACCGATTTGTCAATTATAACGATCGAAAAGTTTATTTTTGTAGAACCTGCATAAAATTGTGTTATATGTTCAAGGATTATTAAAAACGAGTTTTTCTTCTCTTATACCCTCCACACAAGTATACTAAGTCTGTCATTCCATTTGCAACACCCAGAAGGAGGCATCAGAGACCCTACAAAATATATATATTCTTAATCACCATCACAAACTGAATCGATGTAGACCATGTGTCTATCTATTGTTGGCATTCTCACGATCGTAAATTTTATAGATATTGTGCACTGTGCATTAACACTGTTAGTTTTTGCACGCAGATCGCTATTTAAAATAGGCGAAATTGGTCAAAATCCACGCCCACATTCGACAAATGTATACGAATATCGAATTTCAACTTATTGTCTTAATTTTTTAGGCAGATAAATAGGTTTATGTCGATTATGGACGTGGCTCTTGACCTATTTTGTCCAACTCAAAACAGCGTTCTGCGTCTGTACAACATATTCAGCTCAATATCTGAAATTTGCTATCCATAAGAACGCAATAACGGACAGGCGCCCGCATACACAGACGTACATGTTTAGACCCACTCAGACCCACATTTTTTGATGCTATCACGAGTACATAAACTTTGTAGGGCCTCCTTCCGAGTGTTGCAAATGGAATGACAAACTAACTATACCCACATGTTGTAGGGTACATAAAATATTTACGTTTTCTAACGTACTCTGTACCTTTAATACCAAAAAATCATTTTAAATGAAGAGTACTGTACTGTGCCGATCTTTGGCATCTGTAAGGGAGAAAGGTAGAGAGAGAGAGAGAGAGAGTGAGTCAGAGAGAGACATTACCAGAACGCGTATAATAAAATGTGTCCATGCAAGATATAGTATTTATTCCACCCCATGATACAACTTCATCAAAGTGGTTAACGTGAGAAAACATTCGCTCACTTTTCATCAATTGTTGGAGATTTCTACCTACTGCAGAGAGGCACAACAGTTGCATATAAACGAAAACATGTGTGTGTGTATGCTTCTAAAAAAACAAGTTTTTTTTTTCCCAAAAAAATTTTGTAAAGGTTTGCATTGCTCACCTGCTTACAAGGGGACAACATGGACTAAAAGAGTGCAACTAAGTTCTTCTTAGAGAGCATTTTAAAAATATAAAAAATAAGGTATATTTTAGTTACAACAACAGCTAAAACACACAAAGAACCGACACTATCTGTACACAGAGCTAATATAATGGTTTTAGCAAGTAAACGGTAAGTTGGCGTGAGAGCAAAAGGTGTATGCAAGCAGTAAAAGGTGTGAGAGAGCACCTTATTACATCTCCATTAATTGTTAACTAAGCTTGGTTTTATGGTGCCCGCTCACCAAACACCATCGCGCAACACACGTAGGGGGCACATTGGGCACATATACCTGCCAAGTTGGATAAACCAAAGACCTCAGTTTAGTTCTTCAACAACTGCCGTCCGTGTTGGTTTTCCTAAAATTATAAATCGCTTACCTACACGGTGTACAATAACACAACAGCAAAATATTTCATGGGTTACGATCATACAAAGAAAAAATGTAGAATTACTGAAACGCAACAAATACGAAATAATAAAAAAAAAACATTGCACAATATAAATTCTTATATATATATATGGTGTGGTATAAAGAAATAATAATAACAATAAATTATTACGAGTTTTAATTAAGTGCAACCAAGAGAGTTGGGCAGAAGAAAAATTATCCGAAAATAAAAGTAGCGTCGAAACAAGTTTCCATGTACGGTTAAGGTGCACAGTGTACGCAGTTTATCGATGAAGAAAGAGAATGGGAAACAAAGGCAGGGAGAGAAGAGACCACATAAGCACATAAATTATAATCAAGTGATATTTTAATTAGAATTTTTTTTATTCTGCTTTTTCGGGGATTCTGTGTGCGCCTGAACATTTATTTAAAGTATTATTAATAATTAATGTGGATACAAAAGAATTAAAACATTACCGTGTAGTGACAACAACAATTAGTATAAATCAAGGATTTAATTACTTACTGTGTGGCTTACTTACCAGGTAGACATGCTCAAAACTCTGCGCAGAACTTTTTCTTAATAGACATGAAATGATACTGTCAGTGGAAATGTAAGTTTAAACAAGTAAGAAAACTATGTTTGGCTTAAGCCAAGCCTTAAATACACTCCACATCTACAATAGTGGGCGTTGCAGGTATTCGATTAGGCCCTCTAATAGTGTATGTATAACATACCAGCTTGAAAGTCGGGTTTTACGTCGAATATGGTTTTTTTGTAAATTGTAGGCGTGTGTATTGGCGCATCGATGGGCGAGATAACTATAGATATTCATAATAAATGTCAAGTTCAAAGGTCAAATTCTGTGGCAGGTATAAAGATTTTTATCGATTATAGGGGTGTCTGTTATCCGTTCACGTCCATTTTTAATACATTGATCGATACCAAATTTCAACTTAATAGCTCAATTTTTGTGCCACATAAATCAATTTTCGTCGATTTTGGGCGTGGCTTTTGACCGATTTTGCTTATTTTAAATATTAATCTGTGCGCAATAAAACTGTCAGCTCAATATCTCAAAATTTACGGCCATGAGAATGCCAACAACGGACGCACGGACAAACAAATCTAGCTCGACTTAGTTTTTGATGCTGATCCAGAATATATATACTTTGTAGGATCTCTGATGCCTTCTTCTGGGTGTTGCAAACGGAATGACCAACTTAGTATACCCCCCATCTTATGTGGAGGGTATAAAAATAATAAATTTTATATAGCACTCCCCACGACACTTATGGAATAGAACGCATTAACTTAGTATTTACCCACGTAAGTGGCACAAATTTTATATGAAAGCCTAGCCTAGCCACTTATCTAACTCACGGAAAACTTTCGTTATCAATTGTGATTAGCATTCAAATCTGAATCGATTTAGACTTATCCGTCCGTGTGCCTCTGTTGTCGGCATTCCCGCGGTTGTAAAAATTGCATTATTCAGCCGATATTTATTTAAATTGGATGAAATTGGTTATATGACACGCCCATCATCTACGAAAATCTGTCTATCAGCTATAAATACATATATGTATATTTAGCTCAAGCAATGATGTGTTAAAAAGAGATGGGGTCAGGTAACCTATATATTGACAATTTATAAAGAATATTTCTTGACATACAAATCGACTTGTTAGTTGATATGTAATACATGAAACATAGGGGGCGTCATCAAGTTCGTGCCACACCCACTGTTTCTATATAGACGAGTACGAGTATTTAAAATTTAATTTAATGTCTTAGTACAGAAACATTTCAATGAAATTTTTCATAAAGAAATGCTTCGACTTTAGAATGATGATTGTTCATTATTATTGAAGTTGATTGATTTAGACCATTTCGATTATTTCAAAGATAACTCCTAATTTTTAAAGAGAATCTTAATGTGAAAACTTTTCGAAAGAAACATATTTCGATGGATAATAAGGCAACAATTAGTTGCTGAGGCGTGGGTTCCTTGTTAACATAATAATGGATTAAGCTAAGGAACCAAACCGGTAGTATTTCTCTATTGAAACCTTCCCCGAATTTAAGACACCCTTCAAAATTATTATTACTATTTCTTCAAAGATTATTATTAGAAAATGTTTAGAAAAAGTTTACTTGTATGCGATGTTCAGGCCTCCTGTAACTTCTAAGTTTGGCTTCCCCAACATTTAATACCATTTTTATTGAGTTGTAACCGTAAATGCGTGTCATTGTCCATATAAAAGTCAAAAAAGTTGTGAAATATTCTTCTAAAAAAAGATCCAATCGGGTCCATATTTGGCCCAATTAACTATTCTTCATAAAATTTTGTTAAAAACTTTCAAAAATTATGAATTTTTGTCAAATTAAGATTTATTTGAAAATAGGACGTTATTAGGGGAGGTGTCCTAAAAATGTACCGATCGGGTCCATTTTCAATTGAGATTGCCCTGCAATATCTAAAAATATCATCTAAAAATATACGAAATTGGGATTTGTAGGGTAATAAATGGACGGACAGAAGCATGATTTTTTGGTAACAACGCGTTACCAAAATTCAATGAAAGTGAGAACAAGAAAAACACTTAAAAAGTAATTATCATTTGAACTTTTTGGTATTAAAAGTCGGCCTCCTGTAGTGCACACACACACACACACATATATATATATTTTATTTATTGCTACTTATGTATAAACGCTGGGGTAGGTATAAGACAACACAAAAATTGGATATATGTAACACTTGTTCACACACCAAACAAAAACAACAACAAAAACAACAACAACAGTTAAGTCCCTTGTAGATTGTTACAAGTGACAAAGGTGTGCCCTTGTAGGAATATTTACGTATGTGTATAAAGTTTATTGAAGTGACAAGTTGAAAACGTTTAAAACGGCACATTACGAATGGCTGAAAGGAAGAGACAAAAAGAAAAAAAGGTATGCACCTTATAACCATCATCATATCTTGAATTATTCAAAATTGTGTCATTTAAGAATATTGCGGTAAGAGGCAAATATTTTACAGATAACGATTAAGCAAAAAAAAAAAAAAAAGGAAAAATACAAAGAATACAGTATTTAAGACACGCCAATTAGCTCCCAGTCACCAACCCCAAGCATCACTACCGCGTGTAATAAAACGTTGCCGCATGGCGTTGTAATTTCACAACGGTTATAAAATGCGGAACCCTTCTTCAGATGTTCGATTAAATGAAGCAAACTTGACCTTTTTTGCTTGACTTCTTTAAAGCCAACACATGCAGCCAAGCAAGCACTTAAAAAGCATCTTTCCCAAGCTTTAACTTTTAACAATTTTAACCATTTCAAGTCATGTTGTTATACTTGTGGTTTGCATGTATGTTTGTATATATTATGTGACGGGGTATTCTTTCTTTTGCTTAAGCCATCTAATTTGTCTTGTCTCTCTCTTCGTATATATATATATTTTTTTTTTTTAAACATCATTCTCTGAGATTGAAGGTGTAATTACTTTGTCAAAAAGTTTGTAACCTTTAGAAGGGGGCGTTAGAGTTGAATGAAGTTGCAACACACGCCCACAAGAAGCGAAGTTATAGTAAACAGTCTTCCGCTGACACGATCCCCCTTACGCATATAACTTTACAGTTTTCAAAATTGTGAACATATTAACACACCCACAAAAACCAAAGATCACTCCCTTAAAAATTGAAAAAAAATTTAATGTTTTCTAATCTCTTCAAGGACAAACAAGGACATACAAATTTCAACAAGTGCTTTTAAAAGTTACCAAAAATTTGAAAAAAAGAAATCACTTACGTTCACCACAAATTTTCTATGGATCCTCTTTCATTTTTAATGAAAGAGGTTTAAAAAAAAAACGCCCACTTTATCATATAATGTATATTTCTTCCCTAATGTAGTGATGAACCAAGATTTGTCTTAAGCCAAATTATAATGTTTTTTTTCTCAATAATCATGACTGTCCCGATGTCCCGACTAAATTTGGTTGGTATACAAAACCGAAAATTAAAAGCAAGTACAGGTTGGTGAGGATGTTGCTGTTGATGTTCTTTAAACGCTTTTGATCTGTATGCGTTTTTCAGCTTCTGTTCTCCCGTTTGAGGTTGTTTTGTGAGTTTATGGTAAACGCAAGGCTCGCGGTCTCTTTCTCCGTTGATTTCGCAATTCGTTGTGCTTCGCCTTATGGATATATGGTTGTATACTCTTATACCAGACTATTATGATCATATTCTTTTGATATTCAGACTATATTGGTTTATCGGTTTTTGTTTTGGTTTTGCTTTTTATACAATTCTACAAGGAAGGCAGCAGAGAGAGAGAGAAAACTAATCTAAACTACTTTTCCAGATCTTTCAAATCATTTAATATGCAATATAACGAAATGTTATCTTTTTTTTGTTCTTTTTGTTCTTCTTGTTCTTGTTGTGTTCATACAGACTGGTTTTAACTATTGATTTGTTAAGTTAGTTGTGCTGTTTTGTTACATGTTAATAAATCCACCACCGCACCGGTATTACCGCACATTTCGCTAAAGTGTTTATAAACAGCTTGAAAATTAAGGATTTATGGCAGCGAAAGAATTGTAAATGGCATGAGAATAGAGTTATAAGTATAGAGTAAAATTAATAGTTGCAACAACAACGACAACATTAGCATTTCTTGATTATAGGTATTCCAGCGTAATTCAATTTCATACATAACAACCAACTAGCATAACAACATGACCAGCACATGTATGATATATGTGCACACATATATGAGCAAATTACTGTATAAGTGACTTAAGTTCACTTTGTTAAAAAGTAGGGAAATTTCAAAAATTAAGAAAATATATATATATATAGTTCAAAATTTATATATAGCGTTCCAATATTAGACAGACATACGGACACACGAATACGTTTTACGCGTCTGCATTTTTGAACATGTTGGACTTATTTTCATTAAAGGATTATAACATTTATTTATGTATTTTATTACTGGTACATGTATACATACGTGTGCGTGTGCGTGTGCATGGGGGTGTATTAAAGATTTTTAACATATTCTACGAGTAAATGGTAAAAATCTCGTGATTATGACATAGTCACGTTTTCTCTACGTTCGTGCTCATGCTCATGTCGCTTGTTGTTGTTTATGTCTTTTACTTTGTCTTGTTACTCTTGTTTTGTTTTTCCTTAATGTGTCTCTAAATTTTATTATTTTATGAGAATTCATGTTTAGTTTAATATTCTAAAAAGGTACAACAGTTCAGTTGGAATCGTAGCCATGTGTGTGTGGTTAATATGTAATTGTGACAATCATAAGAGAAAGAGTCTCACACCAGATAATTTAATGAAATTTATGAGTGCGTGAGTGTTTGCTCTGGAGGAGAGTGACGTACGGTTGTTATAATCATGTTATCTGTGGGGCATGCTTTCATTAGCATACGAAGGTGTGTGCGTTCATTTAAAGTGTTTGCCTTAATAGGCGTGATTTGTTTTCCTAATTAAAACTTTAACTAAAAGCAACACAAACACACACACGCGCGCGTTACATTACAATACGATAAGTGCCAGAAGGTCTTGGAGAAATTTACTTCCGTTGACGTTAGAAAAAAAAAGAACTTTCGCTTGTGAGACTATTAAAAAACAAAATTTTTTTTTTTATTAAATCCCATAAAATACAATTATACATCACGTAGTTGGCAAAGCTTAGCGCTTAAGTAACTTGTTCCGGTTTCATAGACAATATAACCAACGAAACTATAAAAAGTTTGCTTAGAAGATATCTTGAATACCCTCCACATGTGCGTATAGAACAGTGGGCGGTTGCATGATTACGACCTTCAATTGTGATGAATTCTTTTAGTAAATTATGGGACTGCCTGTTATGCTACACTCGCCCACTTTGGGAACATCCTTAAATGGGATAATTATAAATTTATATGCCAACAGAATAGGCAAGTTTTTGTCAAGTGTTGGCGGGGCTCTTGACCGATTTTGCATATGTTATATAGCGTTCTCCGTGCAGAAACTAAATACAGCTTAATATCTCAAAATTTACGACCGCGACAGTGCCTACAACAGACGTACATGTCTAGATCGATTTCGATTTTAATGCTGAATATATAATCCAACGCCTCCTTCTGGGTATTGCAAACGGTACGACAAACTTCGCATACCCCCATCTTATGTGAAGGGTATAAAAATTTGTTTTGTTGCATTCTCTTTAATAATTTTAAGATAAGAAACATTTTGTATTACACAAATATTTAAATTATTCCCATTTTGTTTTTCTCTTTCGTATATTTTGTCATCTTCACTTAGGTGTCTTATCTACTAAACATTAAGTAAAATAATGCATTTATTTTATTTAAAATAATTTCTAGGCTATGACATAAAAATTAATATTAATACCACTGAAAGCAGAATGGTGCAACTAACAATTATACAATAACACAGTATTAGCGTAGAAGGAGAGATTTCTAATTTTTGTATACCCACCGTATAAAATAAGGGGTTAGTATACTAGGTTGGCTGACGTGTTTACAAACACACTATAAAGTATACATTTCTAACTAACTTTGTCCGTCTGTTGTTGGCACTCTCACGCTCTGATGCTAAAAATTGTTTCCTTCAGAGCGACGCCCACAATCGACAAAAATCTATTTGTCAGCTACAAAAATTTATCAATAGAGTTCACATTTGGTTGACATTATAACCGAAAAATGGGCGGGCGTCAGATAAAAGACACGCCCAAAATATCCAAAAAAAAACGTTTTCTGTACAGAATCTGATCTGTTAGTTTAAGGGTGTAATAAGATATTTGGCACGCCCACTTTTTGTATATGAAAGGTATTTAAGATTTCGGCCAAGTCAAAACAGTTTTTTTTACTTGTTCATATTTCATCTTCTAATGTTTGTTTGTGTATTGTGTTGCTGTGTGTGTGTGTGTGTGTTATCTAAAATTTATTTTATAAAACCAAACACACAGCTACATATAATAAATATATTATTTTGATACCTTGCTTAACCTCACATTATAATATCAAATAACAACAAAAAATGAACATGAAATTTATTTCAACTAAGTAAGCAGCCGTAAAAAAACGCTTAAAATATTTTTTGTTTTATTTCAAGTACACGTGTCACATAATTCAATTATAATATAATACGAACTGGTTCTACAATATTTAATCAAAATGCTTATAAACCGGTTAAAATGAAGTGGAAGTGTTCAAAATTTTTATTATTATTTTTTTTTTGTTTTTTCTTTTTTTTCAAACAATGAATACAAATATATATGTGTATACCATACATGTGGAAGTTGATAATCAAATCTTGATTTTTTATAAACATTAGCAAGAATTTTTTCAAAACGTACGGATGGACATACGGACGCGGTTTTAAACGTATCAGAAAATGATTTTTTAGCGACAGTTGGGTCTTTGCTTAGCCGTTTAGTTTTTTTAGTTTTACAAATAGGGAGAGATTCTAAAAATTATGAAAGTTGCTTAAATACTTAAGAAACTTCCTAATTATCTACGTTACAGCGAATTTCTAATTATTACGTTGAAGGCATTAGTAATGTAACAACTATGTCAGGTTTGTGTATGTACTTCCTGTATAATAAGTTATCTTAACTTTAACATCTCAAATACTAGGCCCATGGTTGTTTAAGAGAGAACACAAAAAACTCTTTAAAGGTTTTCATCATACTTTGTTTAATGTTTACTTCGTGAGTGTGTGTACAGAACTTGAATCAAGCTAAAGAAAATTTATTTTCAATAAGACGAAGATTGAAATCTTTATGACTTATTAACATCAGGCAAGGCACGCACACACACACACACACACACACTCATAAAAAGGCGCCAGCCATCTAACCAGCCAATCAGCCAGCCAGCATTCTTAGTGCGTTATAATGAACTATTTAAGGAGGAGGTAAAAAGAAAAGTTTACATGCAAGCAAACTTTTATTGGCAAATACCTCGAGCTCATGTAAATTACATTCGTTTTGTATTCAGCTGGTACGTGTTTATTGTATAACAGTTAAATATCTTTGAATGGCGCCAAACGTATTCCTAACTTTACTATTTTCATTTCGTTGCGTTTTTCTGCGTTTTTTGTGTGTGTTCGAATGAAAATTAAATTAATGTGACTTTGTGATAAATAAATTTTCATTGAAAAGGTTTTTAGTGTAATGTAATATGTGTGCGAAGAATGATTAAGTGTTAAGGTGTTTACAAGTATCCGCATACACACACAACATGGTTTTCTTCACGTTTTGTTCTCTTTTGCAAGTTTTTACTGTAAACGGTTTCATTTACAAATTGGCTGGTATTGTGTTTTACATTTGGTTTGGGGTTTCTCTCCACGACTATATTTCAATGTCAGCTCTTATAAAATCTTCATCAATTCATTTTATTATTTAGGCTGCAAAATATTCCTCAGTTTCTCTTTCATACTGTTTGTTGTTGTATTACATCATATGGTGTTATGTTTCTAAAGTCTACATTGTACTTTTACTGGTCTTTGATGAAAAAAGTATTAATTTTTGGGTTCGGTTCTTGTACCAAATTTCCTCTTAGAAGTCGTAATGGCAAGCTTAAGTCGAATTTGAAAGTAAGTACAACAAATAGGAAAACATAATTGGCTTATGCCGAATCTTACATACGCTCCATATTCACCCAGTGGGCGTGTAAATAGCCGATTACCCCTTCCAACCATGTTAGCAATGCATATCAACTTACAATTCAAATTCTATGCAAAGGAGGGTTTTTGTAAATTGTGGGCGTATCCCCTTTCCGAACACTCCCATTAATATACGCCCTAATTATAAACAAGTACAACAAATTTCAACTTTACAAATACATTTTTATGGCAAAGAAAGTTTTTGGACACGTGTCATGTCCACAACAGATTTTTCCTAATTTAAAAAGAAACCTTTGTACAGATTTTTAATAAAATTTCAGCATGATGTCTCAAAATTTACAATTGTGAGAGTGCCAACAACAGTTGGACACACAGACGGACAAATCCAGTCGATTCAGGTTTTAATGCTTATGAAGAGTATACTGGGGGTTGCAAACGTACACTAAGTTTCTTAAACTAAGTACACTAAGTTTCTTAAACTTAGTGTCACATATCCCTAATGTCTGAACGTCATTTTTTTGTTTTTGTTTATGCGAACGTCATTTGGTTGCAATTAGTTGATAAGTAGTTGATAAGTATAAAATGGTACTTGGTGTGTACTCCTACCTCATATAAGCTCCGAGCTGGAGAGGTGGCAGGCACCTATGTTAATTGTATTTATAAGTAACTTTGAAAAAGAAAGAAATAAAGAATAAAGAATTAAACGTATTCTAAGCTAAATAAGGTTTTTTGTAAATTATGGGCGTATATGTATATGTTATACAATCCCGCCCATTTTCGAAACATCAATGGATGAACTCAATATAAACAAATTTACCGCATTTCAACTTCGTAGATTTATTTTAACAGCTAATTAAGGTGGATTTTTGGTGACTGTGGGCGTGGCTTTCAATTGATTTCATCCAATTCATATAGCAACCTGCGTACGGAAACTAGAAAAAGATCTTTATGTTAAAATTTACAAATGTGAGTTTTTCAATTACTGACAGACAGACGCACGCACGGACATTAGCCATAATAGATTCACATTTTTGATCTATAATGTCATGGCATTTCTTAAATACCGCACATCATTATCATCCCCTAATTAAACTTAATTTTTATTACAAGCATTAAAAAAAAACTCTTTCGACACTCCATTATGCTTCTGAAGTGTTCAATTTATTTAACAAATTATTAAGAAAACACGTCGTATAGTCTTTGTTCATATGTTGTTGTTGTTATTGTTATTGTTGTTGTTATTGTTGGTTTCAAGCAGAACAAAGGTGCACCGAGCAAACTGCAATATTCTTAATTACGTCTGCCAACGTTTGTTATTGTTGTTATTTTTGTTCTTGTTGTTGTTTATTTTTAACGCACATCATAAAGTGCGATAAGAGTGTTGTAAATAAGCGTCAACTTGTAAGGATGGTATCTACACATTCACACACACACACACACACACATAAATATTTACCTAAATACATTTATAAGTAAGTGAAACAAATAAAATGATATTTTTTATATGGTGGTAAATGATATCACACACACACACACACACACAACAAATGCAACTCCATGTACAAAAAAAAACCATATTATCTACACAGCGGGTACAATAATACCGTTCGTTTTCCTTTTGTTAATTGTATACCTTACAAAATATTTTTATGTCCTCCACATAAGATGGGGGGCCTACTAAGTTTGTCATTCCGTTTGCAAAACCTAGAAGGAGGCGCGTGTCCGTAGGTCCATGTGTCTGTCTATTTTTGGCATTCTCACAGACGTAAGTTTTGAGATATTAAGCTAGAATTTTGTACAAACATTGTTACTTTTTGTACGCAGATCGCTATTTAAAATGGGCATAATCGGTCAAAAGCCACGCCCACAATCGACTAAAATCTATTTATCTGCCACAAAAATTTACCTATAAAATTGAAATTTGGTGCACATATTTATGGTTATCCCATCCATCGATGTGGAAAAAAATGGGCGTGATTAAATAACAGATACGCCCACAATTTACAAAAAACCATATTCGGCGTAAAACAGCGACTCATAAACTGAGATGCAATACATGCACATTAGAGAGCGTAATCATATACTTGCCACGCCCACCGTTTGTATGTAGATGTGGAGGGTGTTTAAGATTTGGCCTTTGAGCCAGATTTAGTTTTCTTACTTCTTTTATTCTCATTATTGTTGTTGTTGATATTTAACAACGATGTCAGGTTCAAGGAAATATTTTACGCTTCAATAACGATTTTAACACAAGTTTTTTATACCCTCACATAAGATGACACGTATGCTACGTTTGTTATGTCATTTATAAAAATCAAAAGGAGATCTTGATCTCATTGTAACATGCCCACAATGACCTAAAATCATTTTATAACCATAAAAATAAAGCTACAGTTGATTTTTTATAAAAATATATTTACAAGTATATCAATGATATGGACGGAGTAAATTAGCAGATACGCCCTCAATTTATTATAGTGTAGAACTTAATATTTAACACATAATTTAAGGCTACAATTGTGTACATGCAAGGCCTGTTTAATATAAACATGTACGGTGTCACTGTAGTCTCCTAAGTAACCATTACTTGTTTCTTCTTATGTTGTTAATATTGTTAATGCGTTTCCACCTTGTTAAGCATGGCGGTGATAAGATGTAAAGAAGTTTATTATGGAGCCTGTGCAACTAGAAACCTAGCTGAGGCATTTTCTTTATCTTTTAATTGATTTAAATGCATTTTTAAGTACTTGTAGAACACTCGATAGAATATTGAAGAGATTATCTATAAAAAAAACAACAACCTTATTTTATGATATCATTTTATTCAATTTTATTTTGAATTAAATGGAGTAAGAGGGTTGGCATGTTTATGGTATACCCTACACATAAAATGGACGGTACACTAAGTTCGTTATTGCCTTTGCAACACTTAACCTTTCTGCAATGTTTATATATGTGCTTGATCACTATCAAAATTTGACTCACTCTAACAACTCCGTCCAGGTGTCTGCTTGTTGTTGGAACGCTTACAGTCATAAATTTTGCCAAAAAGACAACCAGTCAATCAAATGCCACGCCCATAATCAACAAATACCTACCTTAACTAACATTTACAAAATTTCACCTAAAAAGTCCAACCTGAGTACACACACATATATATATACGTGGTCATATATATACGGACGTGGTCAGATAACAAATATGCTTACAATTAACAAAACAGTTGATCAGTATGTCAGAACGTAATCATGTACATGTGGAGGGTATTTAAAGTTTGGCCTCAGCCAAAATTCAATTTTTTACTTGTTTTATTAATTTTTTTTTTCTTTTTTTAATAAAAAAAGAAGCGAATTTGTAAATTCAGCAAATTTTTGCTTTGATTAAATTTTTTTTACATTTTTCAGTTTTTACTGTGTAAGCACATCCATATATATATATATTGTAGTGAAGAAAAAATTCACCGTTCATAAATTCTGAATCTCAAATATCATTTTAACGTATGTATGTGGTGTACAGTTATTTAGTTGTACACCAGAACATAATATAGGCGTCCATACGTCTATATACTACACAGATATATATGCTTGAATACAAACTCATTGATGTATAAAGCAGCACACTGCTCTATTATGTGAACAATATATATTGGCACACTGAGAATTATTAATTCAGACACGTTTTAAGAAAAAGGCTTTAATTAAAATTTCAAAATTTGATCAATTTTTTCTTCGTGTAAATACTTGATGGTGCGTTGGTTGGTTGGTTCATTTTAAATGAGTCGTGTTTGTACATTGTCAGAAATTGGGTCACAAGTAAAAAGAAAAAGAAACAGGAGAAAAACGTAATGTGACAAATAATGACAAGCGAGTGACTGGGTCGGTTTCTTCTTCTTCTTTTTTTCCTTTTTTCATGAATATGCATATTTTCCATTAATTAACGGTACAAGTTTAAACTTAGCATCCATATAGGTGTGTGCCAATAGTTTTGAAAGTGCTTCAAGTCAATGTATCGACCGCGCGCCTATTTTAATTTCGATAATTTTGGCAAAGTTTAAACCACTTTCTTAATTATTAACACGTATATAATATTTATAGCATGTGGGCGTGTCCCATTTACAATTGCAACCTTTTTTAAAGACCACTGAAAAGTTGCCTCAAACTTTGAATTCTACACCAAAGTATTTCTTTTTTTAATTATGGGCATGGTTTACAGATACTAGAGTGACTGGATAAGGAAATTTTCCTTATAAACCAAATTTTTTTGCAAAAGTGAGCGTTTCAGAACCGATAATTAGACACGGACACATGGACGGACATAGCGACATGGTTTCATTTTCTTGAAAATTTCACATTTTATGATGCTCTCTTAGAAAGTTTAAAACGTTATAACTTATTTGAATGTTTTTATCATTGAACAAATGATGTTGAAAATGGTTCAAGTCCGTTTTGTAGGAACATTCATTTAGCATATTTCTGCGTAATCTATCAAATGTCAATATTTCAGGAAAAACTGGACTTGAGCTACTCTCAAAATTAGCCACATAATTATAATAATAAAAATTTATATCCATGATGACCTTCACCTTTTTCATTTTAACCAATAATCTCAATTGGAAACAGAAACCATACAGCATCACAAGCACAACATTAACCCACAATTACCTACAACGTATACTCAGGGTCAAATTTAACCAAATGGAAATGAACGAATCTTTATCAAGCTAATAAACTTTCAATATGTTAATAATGAATACAGCATAGTATGATAGAAAAAGAAAGACGGACATACCGACAAAAATCGCAGAATTCAATATAAATGAAATCTATAAGAACAAGCACGTGTGTGTGGAGTGTATTGATGTATAATCAAAGCCAAACCCCAAAAAATCATTTGTTGGAATATTGAAAAAAAAAACCATTCAAGTACACTTCAAGCATTCACACATACAAGCACGCATGCACAATGCATTATTGTATGTTATAAACAACACTTAACGACCAAACAATACAAGTAACAACAATAACAATTGATGCTGTATTAAAATCAAAAAAAAAGAAAAAATTTCTGGCTCTTGGAAAAAACTTCACTATCAATCATTTGCCAGGTTGTAGATTTCTTATTTTATGCACAATGGCAGTAGCCACGGAGATGGAAAAAAGAAGAAACTAAACAAGTACAAAAACTAAATTTGACTTGATCTACCAACTCCTCCACATTGGGCATGGCATGTACATATATCTGCGTTAACTTAAAAGTCGCATTTTGCGTCAGTTATAGTTTTTTTGTAAATGGTGGGCGTGTTCATTTTTAGCATATCCATGAGAGGTCTAAATACTAATAAGTGCACAAAATGTCGATTTTGTAGCTCAATTTTTTGTCGGTTAGGGGCGTGACTCTCAACCGATTTGACCCAATTTAAGTAGCGATCAGCGAGCCGAATCGACTGTACAAAAGCTTCAGCTTGATATTTCAAAATTTACAACCGTTAAACGGACGGACGTACCTAGATCGACTCAATTTTTGACGCTAATTCAAAGCATGTACACATTGTGGGGTCTGGGTTCTGGGTGTTTCAAATGGAATCTCAAACGTAGTAAACCCTTATCTTCAAGGTGGCTGGTATAACAACAGAAACAACAACTCTTTTTCTTTAGAAAGAAAAAGAGAATATTTACGCACACACACACACACACACACACAAACAATACAATATCTTTGAACAGTTTGCACATAATTGAATTTCTTATAAATCGACTTGAACTTCCTTGAGTGTCATAACCTAAATGTTTTTCTTCTTTTCTTAATTTTTTATGGATTTCTTAAGAAGTCAATTTCTTTTTTTTAACAATGAGTTTCAAAAATTAATGAATTTTCTTTGTAAACTTTAAACCGGGTGTTTATTTATATAATTGCATACGAGCAACAACAACAACAATACCATATAATATTGTATATCGGTGCTGCCTCTAAAAGCATTTTTAATGATAATTGATTTGTGTGTATGCTTGTGTAAACCACGAAGAATTAAAAATAGAATTACGTACGTTTTCTATAATAAGCGGGCTAGCGCACCCCATTTGATTTCTCACATAAACTAAATCTCTCTCTACACTCAACTGCAATAACTTTTCAGTTTCAATCGTTTAATGGGCTGGTAATTGCCTACGAAAGGAAAACAAAATCGGAACGGCTTAACTTTCATTCTTGTGCATAGTGTGCTACTGTAGTAAAAGGTAAAATGCTTCCGGGTAGATTTGTTATGTTGTGTGTTTATGAAGAAATATTCAAAAAAAAATTTAAACCATTTATTATAATTTAATGGCACGTAAACCTTCACTTTTTGTGGTCCAAACATAAAGAAACAAAGAAAAACATAGAGGCCATGAAATAAAATTAACTCATGCCGTTACACTTCCATTATAGCCTTTCAATCCATCAATTTTCTGTTTTAATTATCTCTTTCAAAGACCATTTATAGATATGCACATAAGATATTATTAGCAATACAATATTCAGCATATCTTTTCACATACTTGACCTTTATTAAATAAATTATTGTTTCATTTTTTTTTTGTTAATACATATCCAGTGTAGCCCCAACAATGGTTAATTAAGGTGTACCGTTCACACAAAGTTCATCAATAGCTTATAATACAGTAGCGCCCTATCTGCCATTAATGTTACTAACAATAAGAAATGTTTACAATGTACAATATATACACTATGTATACATTTAGTAAACACGGATAAGTGATTGTAATAACGAATAACATAAAATATATATTGTGACATGCAAAAGATTCAAGATCAATGTTACGAATTAAGATAAGAAGTAATTTGGGAAAGGAAAGCAAAGAAGTATAGATAATATTTTAGATAATAGATAAGTTTTATATAATGTTAGCTATAGAAATATATGTAGAATATAGAATCGTTATAGAAAGGTAACACTAGTAAATCCCTCCACATCTACAATAGGGAGCGTGACAGGTATGAGATTGCGTCCTCTAATGGGGTATGTATTGCATCTCAGCTCTTAATTCGCTGTTTAACGCTGAATATGGATTTTTGTAAATTGTGGGCGTGTTTTTTATTTGTCCACGCCCATTTATGGCACATCGATGCATGGTATAACTGTAAATATATGCACCAAATTTCAAGTTCATAGGTAAATATTTATTTGTTGATTGTGGGCGTGCCTGCTATCCGACCACACCCATGTTGGCCTATTTATTTGACCTATAAACTTGAAATTTTGTGTTCATACCTATAGTTATCCCATCCAGAGATCTATCAAAATGGGCGTGGTCGAATAATATACACGCCCACATTTTACAAAAAGGCATATTCAGCGTAACCCTATTAGAAGGTATAATCATGTATGTAGATGTGTAGGGTATTTAGGATTTGGCCTACACCAAATTTAGGTTTCTAACCTTTTCGTCGCTTTTCTCAGACAAATTTTTTAAAAGCATCAAAAGATCTGCCAGCAAAACCCTCATAACTTAACCTAACACAAGCTTATCTGTAACCTGGCAGAAAATACTTGTAAATAAAACTCATTTACAACATTATCTACAACCAACATATTCCAGTTATTTTACATATGGCTTACATCACGTATTATCGTGTAGAATAGGAAAACGGAGAAGAAGAATCATAATTATCATATGTGTTGACATCATTTTAAGTCAGTCAACTTTTTCAGTGGGGATATATGTATAACCAGAACAACAACAAAATTTATGCAGCATGTACTGCGTTAAAGAGAATGAAAAAAAAAAAGTGAACCAACCAATGGTTTAGAAATTGCTAGAATGCCTCAAAGAAAGAAAATGTGTGAGTTATCACGAAAAAATGCCTTTTATTTCTGGCTACCCACATGACATGGCCAGCGACAACGACAACGACAACGACAACGACAACAACAACGACAAACGACAACACCGAAGACACTTACATGAAATACGTGAATTTACCCAGTTGGCTAATAAATAAAAGTGAAAAACAACAATTGTGCTTTATAACTAAGCAACAATAACAGCAATAACCATAAAGACGAGTAAACATTATATTTTGTGTGTTCTTTGTTTGTGAATGGGTTAATCATGGTTTAAATATGTGCTGAAAGAGGGCTACAAAGCAGGCATTCAGGCAGGCAGGAGGTAGAGATGAAGGTGTGGAGTGAGAACAGAACCACAACCAGACAGCAAGAGTCGTTCATTTTTACACACACAACTAATTTGTATGCCATTTGGCTAGAGTAGGCTTCTTGTGTTTTATAGTTTAGTCGTGGTTTAGCTACAAGGCTGGCAAATAATATATCACTCGTTGGTTTCTTCTTTATTAGGTATTTTCGTTTATATGGTTACACGTTTAGCTAACCATTTGAACATCTGTCTGTCTGTCCCTCATTTATAGTATTTGTTTGTGTATGCGAAGTGTAACCCATACCACACTGAGCAACTTTACATTATTTGTAAGACTTCCATATATGATGATGGTTTTATTTTACATGTACACAACCAACAATAATAACAACAACAACAACAACAAAGTAGGAATAAAAAAAACAGTGTTATAAAGATTAAATAGCGGAAGTTATTAGTCTTTGTAAGAGCTTATCTTCTTCTTCTACTTCTACGGCAATACAGGGCTGCTGTTGCTGTTACTGGTGCTGTTGCTTGGGCTTGGGCTTGGGCTTGGGCTTGTTATTTCATTCAAGTACATATCATTTCTTTAGTTTTTATTTTTATTTTTTTTTCGAAAACCATGAAACCTTAGCAAAGTTATGAGGGCCATTTATAATTGTTTTCTTTTGCCAACACGGACATACGTACGTCTTGTATGAACATATGTTCAAACAATAAAATATTATATTGAGTATATTAGTCAACAAAGTGCAAAAATAACAACAACAACAACAATAAATCGCAATAATTAAAAGTAATTTTTCTTATTTCTTCTTCTTCTTCTTCTTCTGCTTTTTACAGATTTACCATTACAGTGATCATGGTGTATTGGTTGTCATTTTAAAAAGGTAAACATGTTATTTTTGTCGTTGTTGAGTTAAATTTGTATAATTGTCAGTTAAGGTTTTTGTACAGATATGTCTCCTTCTGGACATCAACTTTCTAAATAAATATTTATTTATTAAGTTAAAAACAAAAAGAATTCGAGTTTCCTTTCCTTTGCTTTCCTTTGCTTTCCTTTCTTTTATTTTCTCATGAAAAATTTATAATTATGGGCGATTAATTCTTTAGTGTCATGGTTTATAAAGTGACACAATTTTTTAGCATCTTTCCTTTTTACTAATTAGTCAAAATCACTTTACGATACGATTTAATTATATCCGACTGTCTGTCCATTTAATGAATGTGGCATTTTATTAAATATTCTGATGAAATTTCGCCCACAGAGGAGTCCTGTTATAAAGTGAACCGCATTAAACCATTTTTAAAACTCCACAGATATAAAAATACTTTAAAGAAAGCTTCATAGTGAAAGTTCGTAATTCCTAATATTTTTATACCATCTCTCTCTTAAATGTGGTCTGTTTGCAACACCTGAAAGAAGACTTCAGAGACCCTCCAAAGTATATTGTAGATATTGATCAACAACGAAGTCTGACTCGTTTTAGACATGCCCTTCCCTGCATCCGTTGACACTTTTACTTTCAAATTTGGTAAGTACAGATTTCTATCGCTGGATGGCATTGAATCATTGAAAGCCACGCCCACATTCCACAAAAACCTGTCTCTTTGCTATAAAACTGAAGCTATGAAGTTTAAATTTGGTGTACTTGTTTATAAAAATGGGCGTGGTCAGATAAGAAGCATGCCCACAATTTACAAAAAAAAATATATAAAAAAATAATTATATATACCTGACACAGAATTCGACTTCTAAGTAAACATACAATCCATAAAGGATGTAAAAGGGGCTTGCCACGCCCACTAATTGTATATAGATATGAAGTCTATTATTTAAGTTGGCGAAAAATAGTTCATTAGCACTTAGTTAGCCTAAAACGTATACACTATTTTTTACCGGATTGTATCATTTTTAGTGGATCTCTATGTCCCTACCTATAAATTACTTTTCACTTGACAATGGGCCTTATAAAACAATGACTCGTTTCTACTGATACAAACAATTATACCGGGATAGAACAAGTTGAAGCTGAGATAGGTTTCAGATCTTCTTTCAATTGTAAGCCTTCACGAAATTCATACTTTTAGAAAAAAAAATAGCATCTAAGATGATTTAGGTTTAGAGGTTCTTTGTGTATTACGCCGTTTCGATAAATAAAAATAGTGGGCAAGCTAAAGCATTTTCAAAGATTAACGCGACGTGAATTGAAATGTTTTCCTAAAAAAAGTGTTTTAAGTTTTTATGCAATATCTGATGTATCCGCCTCAGTCACTATTTCAGTTGTTTCCGCTTTAAAAAGTAAGACTGCCACACTTCACATGCCATTAAAAATTATAATTAATCAATTAAATACAAATTACCGTACACGTATGGTGTGGTGTGGTGTGGTGTGGTGTGGTGTGGTATGTGCACCTAACATATTTAGAATGCATTTTTTTTTTCAATTTAACCACCAAACCGAAGGTCTTTCTCTCTCACTCGATGCCGTTTTTGTTAATTATATACAAACGTTGCCTTAGATAAATAGATGTTCGTATGTATTGTATTACAATTAACAGTTAGATTCGGAATTTCTTGTCTATAAACGTACCAGCAATAAAAACCATTTAAAGTCATTGTGTGTGTGTGTGTGTGTATAGGTAAACAAATGAGCAGAAAACAAATAAAATGTTTAAAAACAACGTCTCTTAATAAATACCAAGACCACCCATTTTTCTTATTACATGTTGTAATAATATTGTAATAATACCACATAGTTGACATACTCGCATACCTTACCTTAGATCCATGTTAACAGTTAATAAGTACATGATTTTTAACAACACAAAATGTTTATTTCATGAGAAAGGTGAGTGGAATGCATTCTTCTCTCCGTGTGTTGTGTTTTCTTTCTTTTCTATTCATTGTTATTAAAGAATTTCACATGTTGGAATACGAAAAAGAAGAAGAAGCGTAAGATGCCTTTTTCATTTGAAATACTGTGTTAATTATTAACTATGCTGGTATTTTAAAAACACGGGAAATTTGTACTGTTGGTCATGGGTGACTGTGAAATTCTCTACTTTGCACTTGAACTTGATTCACACAAAATATGACAAGAAAAGACTTGCTCACCCACAAAAGAATCTATAGCATAATATGACCTGCTGTTTCTGAGGGAGAGGAAAATAAAAAGTTTTCAAGTTTGCTTTTTTTACCCTTAAAAAACGGCTCTTAGGTTATTCGGTATTGCAGGATGTCGTAGGTTTGCATCTAGAACACAAAAAATTGATATTTTTTTTGATATCTACTGATTTAAAAATAGATCTGATCGGTTCATTTTTGGGACCTGTGTGTGCAATGCCCAGATGGAAGTCTCGAAAACAGTACAAATTCTATATATTCTTAGTCGTCATGAACAATTAAGTTTATCTAGACATGTCCGTCTGCTTTTCGGCTCTCGCGGTCGTAAATTTTGAGAAAGTGAGAGTTTCTACACGCACATCTATATCTAAATTAGGCAAAATTTTTTAGAGAGCCACGCCCACAATCACTAATAATCTATATATCCTCCATGAAAAGTTTGCTATGTAGTAGTGTGTATATATATTATGAATACCCATTCATGGATGTCAAAAGTAGACGTGGTCGTATAACCGACACGCTCACAATTTACCAAAAACTTGATAAAGCAGAAGACGCGACTTGCAAGTGCATATGTATCTGTCACGCCTACTGTTTGTGGGGCGTATTTAAAATTTGGTCTAAACCAAATTCAGTTTTTAACCTGTTAAAATGGACCTGATTGATCCTTTTTTAGGACTTCTACCCCTTTTATTTAATATTAAAATTATACAGAAAACAAATTTATTTACAATTTAAAAAAAAGAAGCAGCACTAGCGGCACTAAGCCATCGGCTCGCCTTCTACCCATATAACGCTAAAAATTATATAAATTTTTCCATGACGAAAATTGTCGCTTTATTAAATTTTTTTAAAACATTTAAAGGAAAATAGACCATTTTTGGAAACCTTTAAAACACTTTACTTTCAGCAGTTGAGTTGGCTAGGACGTGGTCTTCAGCTGGAATTTGAACTCATCGGTAGCATCGAACTACTAAATGACTGTTAAAACTATTTCATGGTATGAAAGTCCAGGTTCGTTCGACAGCCAAATAATTTTTTAAAGGCATTTTTTTTTCTGTTATAACACTTTTCACACAAAGTAGCTGCGACAGTTGGTTACGTTTCCTAATCCAACTCAACCAATTCTAACCTAAATTGCGGCCTTAAATGGTGTAGGATATTAAATGATTGAATAATTCTTCTTCGGTTTATTTAAAAACGTGCTGGTGAGTCATACGTTTCAACTTTAAACCCCTCACTACAATAGATATTGATACACACCACACAAAATCGTATTTCTATGCAATAACAAAACAACGACAGCAACAACAACAACAAAAAAACAGTTATTTTTTCTTCGGTTCGGGTTGAGGCATTAATAGCAAATACAAAAAAAAAATATAAACAAACCAAAAATAACAGAACTGGGGGAAAAAAGTAGTTTAACTGGATATCTGGTCTTTTTATACTCCCCACATACATACCAAGTATACTAAATTTTTCATTCCGTAGGCAACTGAACAGAGCGAGGTGTTAAGGATATATACAGGATAAACAGAATATATATGATTTGGATCAGCATCAACATTTGAATCGATTTAATAATGTTCGTATGCTGCGGTTGCAAAATTAGGCAACAGCCATGTCCACAATGGATAAACCGCTCTTGCAGTCAAAAAAGAGTAGTAGATTAACTAAATTGAAATTTAATCCACTGATATGCAAAAAGTGGGCATGGTAGGATATCAGACACACCCCCAATTGACAACAAACTTTATTTGGTGTAGATTTCCACCGTTGACATAAAATGTAACAAAATGTACAATAGTTGTTAAAAGAGGCCGCGCGATTGAACATATTTACAAATGTACAGGATAGCCATGATATGGTGTAAGCCAAATCCAGGCTTATTACTCGTTGTTATTAATCTTTTTTTTTTTTTTTTGTAATTCATTTTATTATAATTCTGTTGTTAAAGTTTATAAGCCTTAAACATGTATTTTGAAAATTGTACTTTTGTGTTTCTACACAATACACACGCACTGGCATCAACAAAGGCACAAAAGCAAATACGTACACACTTACATGCCATATATGGGATAGTGTGGATGGCATGTAATACATAAGTTGATTATATTGCCAAATATTGAATTGTTTATACATGTGTGTTCGGGTACAGTGTTTTCCATATGCACAAATGAGTGTCTCTGGGGAGTGAATGAGTGCTGTTGCCATAAAAAAGGAAAATTGAAATTGAACACGTGTGCTGGATATTGTTTGTGCACACACGAAACAAGTTTACACTCAGAATAGTGTACAAAAAAAAAAAAACTCATACAAGCACAGATACATTTATTCAAGAACTGCTATAATGTATTCACAAGTATTGTACATTACAGCAGATTGCTGTTAAACGTTATTCGGTAATATTTTCAGTTTTTTTTTTTTGTCAAACTCTGATGACTGATGGATGACTCAAATTATTTGCATGTGGAGAGCGTGTATTATTATTCTAGACTATATCAACATTTTAATTATTTTATGTTGCACTCGTGCATGCATACATACATGTATACATACGTACTTTACCACTATTAAATATTGGGGTATATTGGTTTGGTTTAAACGTTTGTAAAATTCAGAAGGAGGCGACGCACACCCCCGAAGTATATGTATTTATTTTTAACATCAGTAGATGAATCGATTTAGCCCTTGTGTCCGTCCGTTTGTTTGTGTAAATTTCTGTACTGTATCGAACTAAAGTGTGACAGACATAATCTTCGCTTTACTTTACAGTTTGGTATGGAAAAGTGGGCGAAATCCGCCTCCGGGCACGCCCATAATGATCTTGTAAACTCTCAACTCTGAACTTCAGACACTTTAACGTTTACACCCACACTTTGACAAAGTGTACAAAAACTATATATGGCTTGAGGCATTTATGAAATATTTATGGAGGGCGTGGTCTATATGGGTTACATATACTTTTGTTTTTAATACATATTACAGAGCATGTAGTATTTTACCTTAACTAAATTATATTATAATGCCCAAAATCTCTTTTTTTGTGGGCGTGTCTGTTTTTTTAGAACAATGTTGAATAGACTAAATATAAGTAATATAACTTATATACAATATTTATATTTTAATTTTGTACTCAAGTGTTTTTATCAATTTTGTGTGGGCGTGGCCATTAGATAAATTTTATTTTTCTTTAAAAAGGAAATTATCTAATAACAAGTAATAAAGCTGTCTATGGCTTGGGCTAAACTTGGGTATTCTCTAGATTTATATGTAAACAGTGGGCGTGGCGTATTGACAATTACGCGTCCTTTTAAAACATTTGTCAACCAAATAACAGAATTACAGAATTCAATTCAAAGTACGAATTCTACACCAAAAGACGGTTCTTTTCTTTTTTTGCAAATTGAAGGTCACCACGCCCCTTTTTATACTACATTGATGCATGAGTTAATTATAAAAATATCTTCTAAATTTTATTTTCTTGGCTAAATTTTTATAACGTATGGTTCGATTTTTATGGATTGTCCGATTATACGACCACGCCCCTTTTAACACATCAATGATTTAGCTAATTCCATGTATACAAAATTTTATTTTCTTGAATAAATTTTTGTGCCGCAAGCATTTTTGTTGATTGTGGGCGTGGCTTTTATTCAAAATCGCCCAATTTGTATGTATGCAGAAAGTGCACATCTACATATATACATAATTTCAATTCATAAAGATAGTCGGGCACTTGAAATCGATTCAGATTTTAGTGGAGATCAAAATTGTAGTTTGGAGTTTGTGTAAATTTTTGGAATAGCGGGAATTTTGATCGCAGCAGTGTCTTTGTATTATAGCGACTATTACTGATGAAATATAATGCCGTGAAGGTCCCTAATTATATTCAGTTCATATTCGATATAATGACTTTCTTAAAAAGTGCATTAATTATGAAATATACTTCCATTTATATCCGGAGGGTACAAACAACACTTTCAATCGATTTGCTTCTAACACCTTTAGAGATTAAACGGAAATCTGCTGAATCTAGAGATCAATGCCTAATCTCCCTCTCACTCTCTTTCTCTCACTCTCACTCTCCCATGTTAAGAAAAACCTTTAAAAATAAACCAATGTCACGTGTAAAAAATTGTATAATTTTAGTCTTTCATCGTGTGTATGGCAGCAGCAGCAGCGGCAGCAACGGCAGCAGCACATAGTACTTGTATAAAAATAAATTTTCATTTCTTTATAAACGTAAATCATATTTAAAAGGTCAACATGCCCCATGGTGTTAACACCACATACACTGCTGGAGAATAACAACAACAACAATGAATAAAACAAAAAGTATCACCCATTAACACACACACACGTAAACGTATGCAATCAATGGTAAAAGTGCAAGTGAAGGAAGGCATTTGTTTGGCGGCGATTGTTGTTGTTGTGTTATCGTACTTTTATTGCTTTTATAAAAGTGCTCACAATGAAATCAATAACGTAGCAACATACAAAACAGTGGAGTATAAGTAACAAACACGCACACATACACGGTATTACAAGTAACCACATAATGAAGAGTTTGGGCTGCTGCTGATGGTTTAATATACGCTGCTGTTCGTGCAGCTAGCGGCTATAAAATAAATAAATTCTGAATATTTGACATTAAGCTGCAGTTTAGTGTAGCCCGAGTACATAAATATAAATGATGAAAATATTTATGTATTTGTCTGCGTATAAAAAACAAAAAAATAATGAATAAAATAATGAAAACGCCAGCTTTGTAATGATAAATGCAACAGCAGCAGCACTAACAACAACAACATCGCATGTTTTGCGCTACAAATAAAATTAAGAAAAATTTGCCACCATTTGTCTCTTAAATCGCTGTCTGTCTGTCTGTCTGTCCTTCTATCTGCTGGAGAACTATAGGTTCCAGCTTCAATCAAATGAAATCAAAAGTGTGTAATTTGACCTTCAGGTGAGGGCATCCCCTTCTTTGTTCTGTTGTACATAAAAAAACCATAAACTTTCACATAACATCGATATGCACATTTGCGGACAAAGAAATTGCTTTAAATCAAAAAAAAAAAAAAAGAATACTCATACAGGGCGCTTCTTTGCAACACAAGGGAATATTTCGTTTATGTTGTTGCTTTTGTTTTTATTTGAAAAAGTTTCCTTTCCTTGAATTCAAGCAGCCATCCATCCAGTCAACTCTTGTTCTTTTTTCTGTGTTTTTTATTATACAAAAAAGGCAAACATTTTTACTTTTATTATATTTTATTTGTGTAAGAGTGAGCTGGTGCAAAAAATACAATTTTTTAATATTGTACATAAACTACAAAAAGTCAACGTTCAAAATTCCAAAAAAAGAAAAAAGAAGCAACTTGTGCTACTGTTACTGTTTTTAGGCCACATAGAGTGCTTTTGAAGTGTTTGCGTTTGTTTGTGTGTTTATTTTATATTTTCTACAAAACTTTCACTTTCCTTTTCTGTACTGTACTGTACTGTGCTGTGTCTTTTTATTTAAATTGCTTGGTGTGATATATTTTTCTATATATACAATGCAATTAAGTTTATTGCAAACACGGAGGCATAAAGTCACATCTTCCTGAGAATATATGGGCACACTACACAAAAACATGAGCATTTTATATGTTTAATAAGAAAGTTGTCAGTTTTTTGTTTGCGTAAAAACTATAAAATATTTATAATGTGAGCGCGGCCGTAATTTGTTTCAGCTCTTTAATGTGTATGTGTATGTATACAAATGCCAATTATACCGATCGATGCTGAATAAAAAACTGAATCGATTTAACAATGTCCGTCTGTCTGTTTAATTGTAAATATGTGCCCAGGCAGGTTGAATTCGGTCCCTAAAGCTACTACCCACCGCCTTGCCCACCTTCAAAAATATATTTAACGCTAACAGCCGTTATGTCCGCCTATCCATCCATGTATCTATCTATCTATGTTATGTTATGTTAACAATTATTTAAGAGTTTAACACAAATTTGTGTTTTATCTAAAGAGATTCTCATTAATTGACAAAAGATATTTTTGTTCACTAATTTTTAATACTCTTCTATTGTGCAAGTTAATGGATAACAAGCTTAGTGAAGTGCAAGCACTCATGGTTAAACATAGTGTTTAGCAGTAGGGAATAATTTGTGTCATGTCATCATTCATCATCAGTAATAAAATTGCGCCTTTTTTTGTATAATTGTTTCTTTGTTTTTTTTTTAAATAACTAACAATTATAACAAATAAGAGATGGAGAGAGAGAAAAATATATGAGTCGTTGTGAATGAAAGTGATGCATGTCCCCCTTTCCAAAAAAAAAAAAAAAAAAAAATTGACATTATGACGGTTCACGAAAAACTTCAATGTGATGGTTTTATATGTAAAAAAGCCAAGGATAGAAAATCAGATTCCCTAATATTTTACTGATATAAGGTTGTATGGAATATGGAAGAGAATGTTCATAATTTTTATGAACGGTTAAAAATAGAAAAAAAAACACGTGTACTTCATAAAATTGATGTCCTGATTCTTATATACCCTCAACAAAAGATGAGGGCTATGCTAAGTTTGTCATTCCATTTGCAACACCTAGACGGAGGCATCAGAGACCCTACATATACTTGATCAGCAAAAAAACTCTCTAGCGTTTACATGTCTAGTTTCTGCACGCAGAAGGCTTTTTAAATTGGGCGAAATCGCTTAAGAGTCATATTTATATACATAATAATAATTACCCGATTCATCAAATTTCCAAAAATCGATCAGATAACACTCACGGCCACAATTTACAAAAAAAAAACTTTTTTAGCTGTTATTTGATAAATTAACATGCCCCGCCCACTGTTTGTAAATGGAGGCGCAGGGTATTTAATATTTAGTCTAAGCCATCTCATATAGTTTTATACGCATGGACACTTTGGCCCAAGACCCATTCTCAAACGTCCGCAACACAGAATCGTGGTGTGATACGATTTGACGCGTAAGTAATTTTTGGCATCAACGCTGAAACGTATAACTATAAATATTCTGTAAAATAAGTCGAAGGAAAAAATCCCATCATCCATTGCTTTCTAGCTTTTGCAATTTGTAATACCATTTTCCTTGTCCGTACGTCCGTCATTGAAAAAACTTGATCTGGAATAATAAATAAAATCCAATTGATTTTAAGGTACAACCATTAACCAATACTTGATTCGTCTAAACTTGAAACGATCCGAGCATATAATATAATATTAAGAAAAGTAGGCGTGGTCAATAATTAAGTGTATCAAATTCTGAAAAGAAAAGTAATCAATACTGAAAATACTTTACCTGATTTTTAATTAATTTAAGGGCAAAATAAATGGAAATATTATGATCCCGTCTCGTTCAACCACTTCATACCCTACACCATACAAATCTGGAAAACATTATCATAGAAGATACGAGGCAAAATTCACTACAGCTTGTACGAAATGTTTTATAGTCGAACCTTTGTTGAACTTGGGTAGAAATTTTCCCATTTATAATCCACTCTTTCTTTTATTTCTTCATTTTGACCATTTTACATAACAAATAGTTTAATAATGAAATGAATACCAAAATATTTCCCGTTAAAGCAAAGAAAGCAACTTATCGATTTAGACGAGTCTGTAAATCTAAAATGTATAAAAACGAAAAAACAATAAATTTACTAAACATAAACACAACATATGTAAAAGTCAATGAAATGTTGTATATTCATAATAAAGTCAGATTTAAATGATTTAAGCTTGAAAGAAATCTTCATGGTGCCGCATACAGTGACTATCTGTCTGACTATCTTCCTTAGTGCAACAATAGACAAGATTTTGATAATAACATTTTTCACTAATTGTTAATCATATCTTATGATACGGAAACCTTTTTTATGCCCTACACTACAAAGTGGTACCACTATATACATATTGCATTTGTTTGAATGTTTCCAACTCCTAAATGGTAAATGGCACACCCACCTTTAATTATACCGATCGGCTTGAAATTAAAAATCAATCAAAAATCATGTCCATCTGTCCGTTCATGTATTTTTGTTTGTTGCACAGGTCACAATTTTTTATACTTATTGATGACATTTAACTTGAATATAAATTTTGATTCAAATGGATCTGATCGATTTATTTTTGAGACCCTTATTTTTAAGCGGTAGTAATTCTTCGCAATTCTCAATATTTTTTTTTACAAAATTTGGAGAAGAATAGATAATTGGGCCCAATCGAACCTCTTTCCACACAACACCTTTTCACAAAATAACTTTTCACCAATAGCGGCCTTAAATTATAGAATGAAGTACTGTAGCGTATTAAACGGTCGGGTAGAACCAAATATACTATTTTCACACATTCTTTTTATTAAAAAAAAACAAAAAAACAAAAAAAAAACTAAAACTTTGTGTGAGATTTACTATTAATAAAGACAGGATGAAATTTTATATGCTTGTAAATGCAAGAAAGTATTTGACTAAAGGCCCACCCAAGCGTACATACATTGTAAAATAAACATTCTTACACGTTTATGTGTTATTTTATGATTATTACTTTCCTTTGAAACAATACACTTAAAAAAACGAATGCATGAGATTCTAAGTGTTTACTGTAGTAACGGGAGGGACGTTGTATCGTTAGAGAGCAACTTTGAGACTAATGTTTAATATTCAAACTAATTTTTAGTGAGTTTATTAAATAACATTTAACCAACACACACACACACACACACACACATACAATTCCTACAAGAATTTTAATCAACTAATAAGTTGGATTTTCTTAGGAAGTCAAGAAAATAAAAGCAAAACTTGCTTTATGGCACTTTTGCCGTTAAAGTGTTTGTTGTTTTTTTATGAAGTATTTCTTTAGTTAAGGAAATATTGGTCATAACCATATATTTAATGATAATGAAACCACAGAAATAATAAAACGGTAGCAGTTTGAAGAGTCGATAATGGCATCACCACCACCACAACTACCACGACCCAAGACGCTATATGTCCATATATTTTCAAGTGTTTTTCTTTTTCTTCTTCTTCTTCTTCTTTTCTTAATCATTGAACCCTTATTTACACATATACAATACACATATTTTGTTCTGCTTTGTTTTTAAAAAAATTTGTCGAATAAATGTCAAAGTCCATCAACAGTTAGTGGTTGTGGTTTAATAAAAATAAAATTGAAAAGTGTCCAATTGAAAAACCTTCCAATTGACAATGAATATCTTCGAAAAAAAATGGATAAAGTTTTTAAAGGGAATTGAAAAGTTTCTGATTGAAACTAAAAAATTACGATTTCAATGCACACTTTTCCAATTTAAATTGAAATATCTTTTTCAATTGGAAATGCTGTAGAAAATTAGAATTAAAACATTTGATGTTGCCCTTGTCAAAGCTTGAACCGGATCGACCTATTTTTAGAATGTCTCTTAGCAAGTATAAGGACGCTTGTAAAGAGACCAGTTTTATAGGGCAATGACACACGCTTATTGAATCGGAATTTTATACGTTATAGCGTAATTTGAGTTGTGCTTGGGCTGTCGCTTGTGTACGAATGGAACAAGTTTAAGCAGTGTATGTGTAGAAACTTTTGCAAAAGTTTTCATTTGTTATTTCAAGTGCAAACTTTAAAAGTTTAAACGATGCCACCATGTACATATAAAGCACTATGCATATATGTGTGCGTAAATGTATAAATCGCCTTAAAAGAAAAGCAAATTCTCTTCCCTGAAAAGCATTTCTTGGCATTATATATGTACATAACGTACGTATATAATTAACCGTTACATAACTGTCATTTAAATGTCAGCTCTACAAAAAAAAAAGCAAAAAAAAAACAAAAAAAACATACGTATAAAGCAATAACGAATAGCTAATAAAAGTAATCAAATCATATATTAAATGCGGTTATATATGTGTACGGCGTGGTGTGGCATGGTTGTGATATTAAAAACTCTCAATAAAACCGAAAAACAAAAAACAAAAAACAAAAAAACACAAAACTGACATATTTTTAACACTGTTTTTTTATTAACATTTACTGCCCACTCGTCTTTGTTATTGTATTGTATTGCATTGTATGGTGTTTTATGTAATAAATATGTAAACTGTTGTTATAAGAAACGATATCACAAATTGATTAAAGCGCAAACAATAACAAATAACACACACAGCCAGAGAGTGTATACGGACCGTATAATCAATGGCAACGCTAATAAAATCTAGTTTTGTGATAATTTATTACAGGCATGCATCTTATGTTGTATTTAAATATGTGTCTGTTTCAGTGTATGTGAGTAATTTTGTAAGAAACTGTTGCACACATACATATACGATATTATATACAATATATATATATATGGATTTATGAGTGGTCGAGGAAGTGGGAAGTGTATTATTATTATTACTACTTGTGATATTGTTGTGATACATATCACTGTCATTTGTCTCTGCCTCTGCAAAGTCATTTAAATATGCTTATAAATATATATGATGGTTGGCTTTAGTTAAGTCGTGGATACTCTTTTCTTGTATGAAACAGTAGTAGTGGTAGTAGTGTTACTTAATACAATATTTTTTCTTCAATCTGTACAAAAAAAATACTTTATATGCACTAGACTATATATTAACACTATAGAGACCGATAATTGTACACTCCACAATAGATGCGGGGTATACCAAGTTTGTCATTCCAACTCCAACAACCAGAAGGAGACATCAAGGTATATATTTTCTTGCATCGAAAACTGAATCGATTTAGACAAGTATGTCTCTTTGTCCGTACGTCCCTAACTTTAATATATTAGAGATTCACGATTTTAAATTTTACTATATTGAAATGGAATTTTTGTATACACACACTTATAGTTTCTGCACACAGTGCCAAAAATAATTTATAAAAAACCGTAAAACTTGACTGGCAAGCTGACACATAACACACACTATTCAGAGCGTAACCAAGTACCTGCCACGTCCACCACTTATAAATACATTTGGAGGGTATTTAAGATCTGTCCTAAGCGAAATATAGTTTTTTTTACTTAATAGACTCTAAATATACGAAAAACAAAACCATTTTGCAAAATTATTTGTTTTAACTTTGATTATAAGAGAAGATTTTAGAAGAATATTAGAAGAAGTTTGTGTAAACTCTTTAATGGTTGCAGAGACTTCAATTTTTTATTAAACCGATTATTTTGATCGATCAATGCCGTCTAACTAAAATTCGAACATGCATTCAGATGACAGACGCTGTCCATCTACAGGTCGCACATTTCAATGAAACTTGAAGAAGATAAACCACTCCTCACATAACATCAACTTCAAGTCTTAATCGATCCCTCTGTGTGTCCGTGAAATTTTTGTACTGAATGAAATCAATCAAATGCCACACCCACAATCGACAAAAACTTGTCTTTCAGCCAAAGACTTTGGGACACATATTTATCATTGAAAAAACAATGTGTTAAAAATGAGCGTGGTCGTGTAACAGTCATGCGCATAATTTACAAAAAAAAAACTTTTTTTTTATACAGCATCCGACCTGGAAGTTAACATTTATTGCATACTCTATTAAAAGTCGCAAAAAGATACCTGCCACGCCCACATTTTCTATAAATATGTGTAGGACATTTGCTAAATTTATTTTTTTTCCTAGAATTATGTGGTTGTCCGTCCTTCTATGTATCCATGTGTCTGTCCTACTTTATTAAAAAGTTTTCTTATAATAATAAATTGTCTGTCCAATATGCCTGCTTTCCTGTCTGAATGGAATTTAAATCCTTATTTGTCTGTCCGATGATCTGTTTATCCTAGGCGTGCATAATTCGGTTTTTCCGTCCGTCCATCCATCTATCTGTCCTGTCTGCTTGTCAGTTTCATAAAATTAATGCTTTTATCCATTTCATATGACTCTAACATGACTTTTATATGCCGAACTATGTATTTTACTACGTAGTAAATTATTTTATACAATTCCTACGGCCATAGATAGTCATTATAATTATCCTTAAAGCTAATCGTACCATATATAAAAATATATAAAAACTTAATATCTAAACATAAAAAAAAAACATTAATCTTTTATTATGTAAAGGAGGCAGATTGCTATGTTATACTAATCCAAGCTGTGGTCGAAGCTCATTAAAAAATCGTTAAATTATTCTGAAAAAATCGTCACATATAATTTATATAACTAAGCTCTACTAGTCCCCCTCATGTTTAATGTTGATAAAAATTTCCTATAAATTGATTTTTAATTCAAGAAGATTTAAAAAAATTAAATTTTCGTAAGGTGAAGAAGAAGAAAACGTCAAAGGGTTTTCCTTTAATTATAAATATACTTTCTTATTGAAGGTCATACACTATTTAGAAGCGTGTGTGTATTCAAAACTCTTTCTAGTCACCCGTCTAATTAGTTGTTTGCTTAGAAAAGGGAGATAAAAGTAATTGAACAAAATCAAACAAATCAAAACTAAATGTGACTTGGGCCAACCATTTCATCCACATGTCCGACCATTTTATGCACATCGACAGTTGTCCTACTTCATAGATACATTTTTGTGAATTTTCGATTTTGGGCGTGGCACGTAACTTATTTTGCGTTACAACAATACTCATATACCTGCCACGTCCTCCTTTTGTATGTAGATGTGGAGGAGATGTTACTTGTTTCTCTTCCTATTTTGTATAATTTTTATATATTTAACCTTTTTCTCTCTCTCTCTTACATTCCAGAGCATGAATATATAATTAAGCTGAACAATTGGGACGGATAGACTGAGAGATACAGAGATAGATAGAGAGATGATTTGAATTTTTTTCCTTTTCGCTAAAACTTTCAAAGAAATGTTCGGTCTTCTCAATACCACACAAATCTATGGCATACAAAATCAACAAGAACAGTTACAACAACAACAACAACAACAACAAGATGATTTTAACACAAAATCTATATTAAAACCGAAAACATATCAACGTTCCATATCAGATGAGGTATCAGATGCAGGTCAAACAGCGGATACATACCGTAAATTATTTACTCGACAAACGACAGCAAACTTTTTGGAGAAATTCCTTAAATCTGATCTATTAAATGGTGGTTATGACACAATCAAGAATTATAAAAATTTTCACAACAATAATAATAAAAACAGTACACAAGTGAAGAGGCACTCGGACCCAATACAAGGGGAAAGTATTTTATCAACATTCAATTGTTTACATGGCAGTTATCGGCACAGTTTCGATGGTGATATATATGAAAGTATTACGACAGCAACCACTACTACCACTCCTACAACTAATGGAACATCTATAATTAAAAATAAAGAGTTCATAAAACAACAACCAAGTAACGACATGACGATTAAATGTTCGAAAAACTTATTGGCTGTGGAGACGAACGAGATTGGTCCAGCTACGTTGCAAAATTATCAAAAAATTCCTGAAAGTGATCATGATTTATTGGCGGTAGTAACGGACAATGCGGTACCGTCAAGTGGCGCCAGCTCGGGAGAATTTAATTGTAGCAGTGATGCTACCAGCACATCAAACAATGGCGACGGTGGAAATTCTAGTGGTACAAGCACATCATCGAATCTTTATAAAAGGCTATCATTTGGAGGATCACGCAACAGCAGCGTCAAATCGGATACTGTTCAGACACAGCTAACGGGTGTGGTAAGTATGTAAAAGAGAGCGGAGAAGAGTACGAGTTAACCTTTCAAGTCGAGGGTCATTAACTTTATTTTTGTGAAACAGAAAATTTAATTTACGTCATTTCGCAACCTTTGCATAAAATAATTATATTATTAAAAGTATTAAAAAGTCTGATAAAAACAAAGTCTAATGAATACAAAAGCTGGTCGGGCTGTTGTTAAACAACTTGGTGCCGCGCATTTATTAACAATAAAACAGGTAACGACGCTACATGTTATTTGGCTTGGGCCAAATTTCGGATACCCTTCATATTTATGAACAAACTGTGTATGGGTGTGGCACGTAAGAGACTCTCTTGATTGTAGCGGATAAGTTCAACACTGAAAAGAGTTTATTGATATTGTGGGCGCCCGTTCCGGATTACTACATAGAATAGTGTACAAAATTTCAACTTTTTATCTCCTATTCAAGGATGTGGGCTAATTTATCAATTTTGGGCGTGGCACGCATAAATATATGCGGGCAGAACAAATAGAGTCCAACTTAGGCGGTATGAAGGGTACAACAAATAAAAATTTAGTTAAATTCAACCCTTTAATGGATACTAGAAAGAATTTCCTTTCCACATCCGAATATCTTTCTATATACATATATAACATTTAATTTATGCTCTAATTGTATTAAATCAACAAAGCCTCGTCGTTCGTCAAAAGTCAGTGTTGTAGAGGGTAGACTCTGAAAGAGATACGGTTCGTAATCGCTATCGCATAGAGGTGTGCTAATCTAACTAGACAGCTAGATAATCGGAATCATAAATTATGTGAAATTAATCAATATTTCAAACAAATGACTCATTTACGACAATTGCTTGAAACATAACACTCAAATAATTAAAGAAGAAGAATTTCTGCAACTTTATAATTATTTTTAGTAAAAATACAAAACATCACATAAACATGAGTCCTTTAATAATTTATACTTCTCTGTGCTAATTTATAGATTACAAATAATACGCCGCCAGTTAATATAAACAACAGTGTCGCAGTGAAATTTAGCGATTTGCAACGGCGTTCCTCCTCGTCTTCTTCAGGTGATTACTTAACGAAATATGAACGTAAGAAAGGTTCAATGATTACATCTCCGATAGAAAAATCTAATCAGTCAGTTACAGATGCTAACTTGCACTCGCATTCCCCGGAGCGTATGCAACGGCGTAAATTCATTCAAATGATCTCCAGTTATGAACAACAGAACAAACAACTGCAACGAGAATTGGCTAAAGAGAGACGCCGTCGTACCGAAGAATTAGCTTGCGTAGTAAAGTCGCTGTTATGTTTTGAATCGAAATTGAAATCGGACATGATAACTATTAATCACCGATTACAGCAGAAAGATGTGGAAATTTGTCGCTTGGTGAGAAAAAATCAAGCCCTGCGAAAGCATCTAAATAAATTAAAGGAAGTTGGGGACGGTGTGTGCGATGAAGGTGTTGTAGAGGATAGCGAAACGGAGGCAATCAGTTTGGATGAGACAAAGCAATTAGAAAACACCGAAGACTGTTGGTTACTGGAAGCATTACAATGCAACAATTGCCGTAAGCAATTCTATGACATTGAAGTGCGAGAGATTGGTACTCAAGCAACGGGATCTTTGAAAATAGAGAGTGGCAATCGAAATAACGGTAATAGTACATTTAATTTAAATCAACTCATTCCATTCTCTTGAATATAATAATTTTCTGTTTTGTTTATAGATGAGCCCACCAGCGAGCATGGCTCTTCGAGTGATGAAACAGTTTCATCATCGTTTTTCGGTGCCCGTCGCAGTTTACGTTATACAAGTAAACGTACTTCTGGTACTTTCCGTGATTATATGCGTTCACGCGCCATGAATATTGATGATCCAGCTTTAGAGACTGGTGATAATTCCGAAGAAGGTGTCCAGTCTGTTAGTCGGGCCAATTCCACGACCAGTTACGATAAATTACATATGTATTCGCGTACCATGGACCGTTTGCATGGTGTAAAGAGTGAAAGTGAACGAGATTCCGAACAGAGTGGTTTAGAAACGGCATCTCTGTCAACCCGTTCCATTTCACGGGCAAGTACGAAAAGTTCTAAAAGCTGTTCATCGACTAGTAAACATAGTGATGTAAATAATTCACTGGAAGAGGACGATGGTATATTTTCACCGACACAAGATGAAGACTGTGATGACGACGAGATACAATCATCGGAGAAAGTGAAAACTGTTAAAGGTAAAAGTCGAGAAGCGTTTTCGGAAGCTTCTCCGAAACAAATCTATGAAATTTCGACAGATGATTGGTATGCTAGTGCTTCGGATCCGGATGAAATTGCTGGTACACTGAATTCCAATAATTATGGACAGGGCGCTGTGAATCCGGTATTGGAATGTGTTAATCAAATATTATTGCAACAGTCTATGGAGGTGGTGGAAGAGCAGCAGGGGCCTTCAACAACCAAAAGTACCGTTACATTACCACGACGCAGTTCTCTTAGTGATCGACGGAACGGACATTGTAATAATCAGTCGACCAGTTCAGGCGGTCTGAATAACTCACAGAACGGTACTTTAACACGTAAACGTGTCCATTTCTCTACTAAAAATAGTATGGTGCATGTACCACGTAATGACGAAATGGAAGAAGACGAAGACGAGGATGAAGATCCAGATCAACGTGACGGCGATGAAGAAGTATTGTACACAACAAATGTGATCTCAAATTATCAGAGTATGGCTAATTATATAAGGCATTCTCCTCCAACTTTGGCCGAAGAAGATGAAGATAACATGGCCCTAGAGCAGACCAACGAGAAAAAAATCAACATCGAACATCGAAACTCGCTTAAAAATGTCACTGAACGCTTAGATATCTTTAATTATGAAAGCATATATAGTAATGAATATGAGCCGATAGGTTCGGAAGTGAATTCTTCCAACTTGTATGTGGATATGGAAACAACGATGAAGGGTGGAACTGATGTGGTATGTATGAAAAATCAAAAATTACCGCCAGCTTTGCCACCCAAACCGGCCAATTTGATCAAATTTAAGAAATCATTGGAACAACTGTTAGAATCACCTGAAGAGATTAACGAAACTCCCGTTACCATAGAACCGGACTATTGTTCTATATCGGAAGTGACTAGCGGGATAACTAGTGTACAAATACGGGCAGATGTACATCGAGCGCCCCTATCCGAACCGCATTTGCAGTCTATAGCCGAAGCTGAAATGGACGTTGAAACAGTCACAGTTATATCGGATAATGCCTCACAGAAGACTGAAGAAATTGAAGAGATTTTCGCTGATATACCAAAGTTACCCAATGTTGCGGCAATCATAGCACCAAAATCTGCCATGAAGAATCTTAAACATAACGACTATTTATCGATGAATCCAAAAGTTGATACCAAGCTGATGCCAACTTCCAGTTCAAATGCTGAAAAAGCGGATAGAAAAGATTTGCGACTTAACTTGAATCCGTTAATAACAAATTTACCCAATAGAAAAAAAGATATTCAAAATAATACGAAATTGGCGACAACGACAACGACAACGACAACATCGACACCATTAAATAATTTACAGTATAAACGTAGACATGGTCCCAACATATGGACGGAAATTAATAAACGTTTTAGTTTACCCAATTCACCGATAATGCCGACACCACCCACTCTTACGGCCGCAACTGCAGACGTAACCGTAATACAGCCGCAGAAAAGTTCATTTGTAAAGATTTCTAGCAATGACTTGACAACTAATAAATGTTTGCAGAATTTACCCTTGCAGGCTGAATTCGATTGGTATAATTTAGATGCAGAATATGGTCGTTCGACCGCTTCCACTGACCTAATAGAGGTCAGTGATGCTTTAAACTCGATGTTAATTAGCAGCACATCATTAGCGGAGATTCAAGAGGGTAGAGAGAGTGTGATAACTGTTGCCGATGAATATAATTTGGATGAAGAATACGCTCAAGAATATGAACAAAATGGACAGCGCCAAAAGGAGATTCCTATAACTGACACCACTGCAACCGCTACTGTCACCGTAACCATGCCCTGTCAGAGTAATGTTAGAGCTAAAAAGATTAAAAAGAATTTAGCTAACTTTGAAAAGTTTATAGAATCGTCGGGTCTAAGTGCTAAACCGTTGGCTACTTGTACTACTAAACGGAAAATCTATTTTTCGGGACCATTCGTGTGATAAATGAATTTAAGTTGATAAGAAAACATATTATAATGAAATAAATAAAAAATGTCCTTTTTTTTTGTTAATTACTTTTTAGTTTCTTTCTTAAAAAAAAAAATCTAAATATTTATAAATCCTTTAAAAATTTTGTACACACCATACATATAATTATAAATTGATTTAAATTTGTAAAATATGGAAAAATAAAACAAGGTTTATAAATAAAACAAATCAATGAATATTTTGTGAAAAGAAAATATGAGAAAGAGAGAGAGATACATAGAGGGAAAGAGAAACTTGACAAAAAATTAAGAACCGTTTCCTTATTAGCCCTAAGAAGCCTGTTGTAGAGAGACGGAGTGTTATTTATACTAAATTATACTAATTGGTTACCTGTGTCAAATTTTAACCGGATCAGACGACTTTTAAAACCTCCTTAATAATAAATAATTCTTGAGCCTACCTTACTCCACATGTAGTACGAGGGTAAGTTTCTATGTCCTAAACGGCAAATGCCACCCCCACCTGGAATTATAGTCCGATTCCGAATTAAAATCTAAGTCGATTTAACCGTGTCCATATGTTTGTCTGTCTGTTCGTATGAATTTTTGCTTAAGCTATAGATCGAAGTTTTCGAGATATTTCGATGAAATTTGGTACAAGGACATGTATTGGCCCAAAGAGAAACCCCATTGAAAATGGACCGGATCGGATCATTTTTAGAACCCTTCTCCATACAAAGTCCGTATTATAGTGGAAGTCTTTATATGGCAAAAAATCACAATTCTTAATATATTTCGACAACATTTGGTAACGAAAAGGTAATTAGCTTCATATATGACTGTGCCAAATTTGAACTCGTTCGGACCATTGTTAGAACCCCCTCCCATGTAATAATATTTCACGAACACTTATATGTCAACACCTCGCATTTACTGACACAACCAAACTAATCATAACATAATTTAAGGAGCTAAGTGGTGTGTGGTATTAAATGGTCGGGCTTGACCGACTATAACATTTTTACTTGCTTCTTATTTTTGACCGTCAACCCACTCTTTCTGATACAAAAACAAATCATTTGAAATAAACTTCGCAATTTGATTTATTAAATGAAGTGAACGTATACGTGTGAATACCTTTTATTTCATTATTTGGCCATATTATCTAAGAAAACTTTAAATGTATTCGACATATAATCACTGGACAAAGAACCTTTTTCTAGAGTCTTCCGCAATGCCTCACAACAACTCTTAAGGTTATATTCGGTTTTGAAGTGCTCCTCACAATTTAATAAGCCCAGTTGCATAAGTAGATAATTGGTAATGCGACGTTCTTGATTAGTTTGAACAGCATAGTCGACAACGCGTGTATAGAGACTTACAGCTACATCCAGAGGTTCGGGCAATTCGGCAGACAAGTGAGCACACTTTAAGGCAGCAAATATTAGCAATAATAAATGATGATCACCTTCAAATTGCTACAAAATAAGAAAATATTTTATATAGAAAAGTTTATATTTGGAGCACTGTTATCATGACAACGTACATCAATAATATCCATAATAGTATCAAATTTGTCTTCATCACCTAAAGCTCGAAACATTTCTTTGGTGCAGGGTTTTTGACTCAAACAAAAAGCCTCTGCGGCTATATGGGATTTGGTGGGTGTGACGGCGGTAATGGCAGTGGTAGTCACCCCACCAAATGTTACACTTTTGTTAGAAAACAACGACTCGTTACCGCTTATTAACTGAATGGCAAGACGTAAGAAGAAGAAATGTTTTTGTACTTGATTGAATTGGAAGAGCTCTTCTCTATAAAACCTTACCCCTGGAGCAAATTCTTTACTAGTTGTGTATACTGTTTCTTCAGCACCATATTCATCAATGTCTTCTTGATCGGCATAAGCACCTTCGTCCTCATCAGGAGTATCCTCTTCAGCATCTTCATCGCTGTAAACGTCATCTTCTTCGTCCGATTCACATTCCGATTCATTATCGGGCATATCCTCTAAAGCTTGCGGATTGATGGCCGTTTGCATTTCTTCTATAATGGCATCCATACCATCAGGACCAAACTAGCACAAGACACATGTTATTAAAATGTTGCAAAAAAAACAAGTGAAGATATTATAGTCGGTCAAGCCCGACCATCAACTATCCATACCACCTTATTTTTTTTATTCAAATAAATTTTTTTTCTTTGAAAAATGTAAAAGTTTATTTTTTTATGCTTACTTGTGTTTACAAAAATTTTTAATGATAAATATGTCATTTTTTCTTTCTTGGTTTATGAAATAAAAAAAAAAAACTTTATATGGGGAGGGGTTCAAAAAATGGTCCGATCCTATCCATTTTTAAAAGGGTTTCTTTTTGGGCCAGTACATATCCTTGTACCGAGTTTCATCGAAATATCTCAAAAAATGCGACCTGTAGCTTGCGCACAAATTTAGATGGACAGACAGAAGGACAGACGGACAAACGGACATAGTTAAATCGATTTAGATTTTGATTCTGAATCGATCGGTATAATTGTAGGCGGGTGTGGCACACTTAATATGCCCTTTACCACAAGTGGTGCAGGGTATAATTATTTAAATGCATTATCAACCCTCTTACCTTATTGCCATCTAATAAAAGTTTCTTTAATTTCGGTTTATTCTTCATAGCAGCAACAAATATTAAGCCGGCATTGGTATTCATTTCATTGAAGCTCATATTTACCACTTCCAAAATCATGTGATTCTCTTCTAAAACTTCCGATATACACATCGCACCAACTGTTTTCAACAAGCAGTCACCAAAATTGATTTCTTGCAGCCTATGTATATAAAAACATTATTTAAAAAAATTAAATAAACATGCATTCTTTCAGTTTTCAATTGTTGCAGCTTACAGTGGTGTATTGGAAATGGCTTGAGCTAGAAAAGGTGCTCCCTTACTAGTTACCGTATTGTCATTCAAATTTAGGACGCGCAAGTTGGGATTGCAGCCGATACCTTCAGCTAGAGCTTCAATGCCAGCATAATATATAGAATTTTGCGGCATAGCTATTACTTCTAAAGTTTTCAAATCGCTTATCATTTCACCAATGGCCTTGGCGCCCTCATTCTCTAAACGGTTGCGGCCCGCAACCAGAACTTTCAAGTTTAACGGTGTACCCGCTTTAATGCTATTGTCAAGGCAGTCTCTTACGCATTTTGACAGCATTCTGGCGCCATATATACCCAAACCGCAATTATTTACGTGCAATTCTTGCAGTGTATAGCACACAGGCGATCGGAGAAAGTCTTCCAAACCCACCATGCCATTGGGACCCAAAGCGTTATCACTTAAATCTAAAACAGTTAATTGTGCCATAGCGGTGATCAGTCCCCTTCCCAAATATTTTAAAGCTAGAGGAATTTCCGTTTTCAAACGACGTGTAAACATGTCTCTCCACAAAGCTTTACGGAATTCCGGATGCTTTTCCAACGCCTTGCCAATGGCATCGGCAGCATCTACGCCCATTGTATTTCCACTTAACTTCAAATAATGTACAATTTTTTGACTTTTCAAAGACTCGACAACATCTTTAACTATAAAATATTGAAAAAAAACACTCGTTTTACAAAACTGCCCAATCTACGCCCAATCTACGATAATTTACCATCTTCAGCTGTATTCCACGTTAATTGCTTCCCTTCAAATGATAAACCCTCCTCCTGGGCACTGGTTATCTCATTTTCAAACGCATAAACCATTATTAAAATATAATTTTTCCTTAAAATACTTCTGTTTATCCTTTACAGGACGCGGTACTTTGTGATTTTTCACTTTATGCTTGGTTATAACCTTAAAAAAGTTAACTTTGCCGCTTTAGCTGTATGTGCAGCTGCTAATACATATGCTTCTTCGTTTTCTTAGTACAGCTGTACCTAGCATTCACCGCGAACAACAGCGAAATTATACATTTATTAATATTCATCAATTATTATTAAAAAATTATCATTAAATAAATAAATTGTTTTGTTTGTTATTACGCGTCCATGTTTTATTTTTATCAATTAATTAATGATTTGTTGTTTTATTAACGTCTTTTCTTAATTTTTTATATTCATCAACATTTATCAACGGCTTAATAATAATGGGGTATATAGTCATGCCTATAGCTCCCATTACAGCTCCTATAAATAAAACATAACGGTAGCCTTTGAGAACAACCATTATTCGTATTCTTTTTATAAATAATGTATTATTCAATTTTAAATCACGTAATCACTGGATTGTGTTTGTATAAAAAAAAAAAAAAACAATATAGAGATGTGTAGTTCAAATATAATCTAGTTTACTATTTATAATGTTATGTATGAATATGAGTTTTTAGAAGAATTTCATGTAGAATTACATTACCAAACAATTTTGCCTAATTGTAGGTGGTTTTTGTAAATTGTTATCGTTTGTGTTTACAGGTTTTATATAAGAACATATGCTTTGTAATTGAAAATCACTAGATGGTCTGCTCTCTATTGATCTCTATTTTGATGCTTTTCTAGAAAATGCATTTCTTATGTAATATCAGATGCGTTAAGGACGCATCTGATTCTTATTGATGACGTAAAAGCAACAATAATTTAATACATACGCCATCTTATTTTTTATGAAAAGCATACAAACGCAACATGATCTATAGTAAAATATGAATTCTTCTTCTTACTATTTTTCTACTTGTTACATAATAATGCAATATTGTATTAAAAAACTTAAACAATACAATACAAAATTTAACGAAATCAAGAATTTTTTTCATTTATGAACATTTATTGTTTGTCATAAATATTCATAAAAAAGTACAATACAGTAATGTTCCGTTTTATAGAAAATTCCATTTTGTCATGTTACTAACAGAACTTATATTTTCTTCTCGTTACTTTGGGACAAATGGTTTACGTACACATATGTTATAAGTAAACAAAAGAAGAAAAACAATCTAAATTAATATTCGTCCTAATTAACAACAATTTGGGTTTTCTTTTAATATATAAGAGTATTAAATGATTCAAAAATGTTAAGTTATGGAAAGAGAAGAATTCAAATAATTTTTTAATAGCACAACAGCACAAATTATGTATAAGAAGCATAGAAAAATGTGGTTAAACACCAAATATTGGCTGGTGACAGGATTGGTTTGTTTGGTAACATGTGGTAGCTATTGGTTATTATGGTCGGAAGTGCGTTTACGAAATGGTACATAAATTATTTATACAATGTTTTTAATAATTAACTAAAAAAAAACAAAGATTTTTTTTTGCACTTTTTAAACTGTAGCCTTAAATCCATTAAAACAAGGTATAGGTGTAGAAGTTATAACACCCAGCCATGAGGTGGATTCATATAATTATGAAGAACAGTTGTTGGTGCTATATAATCGTGTACCCAAAACGGGTTCTACAAGTTTCGTTAATATCGCTTACGATCTATGCAAAAGGAATAGATTTCATGTGTTGCATATCAATGTAACAGCCAACATGCACGTTCTATCGCTGCCAAATCAAGTGAGCCATTATATTACCTTTTACTAATAAAAGCGAATGATTTGAATATTGAAACATTTTGTATAATTTAGATAAGTTTTGTACGTAACGTTAGCAAATGGTATCAAATGAAACCCGCTTTATATCATGGCCATATAGCTTTTTTGGATTTTTCCAAGTATGCTTTACAATTCTTCTTCTGCAATGTTCATTATGTGTATTATAATTATTGTTATCTTTGTTAGATTTCAAATAGCTCACAAACCCATTTATATAAATATAGTACGTAAGCCGTTGGATAGATTGGTTTCCTACTATTATTTTCTACGTTATGGTGATAATTATCGTCCAAACTTAGTGCGTAAAAAAGCAGGAAATAAAATCGCAAGTTTCATTACATGCAATACTTTCCAATAAAATCATTAATTATTTTTAATTTTTCTTTTAGACATTTGATGAATGTGTAAAATTGAAACAATCCGACTGTGATCCAAAAAATATGTGGCTACAAATACCGTTCTTTTGTGGTCATGCATCTGAATGCTGGGAGCCCGGTAGCTCTTGGGCGTTGGAACAAGCCAAACGTAATTTGGTGAATGAGTACTTTTTAGTTGGTGTCACGGAACAAATGTTGGAATTTATAGACTTATTAGAACGTTCATTACCCAGGTTTATTGCTAATTAATTGAAAGTTTAACAGAAGTCTTAAAATTTGCGTTGAATTTTCTTGTAGAATTTTTTCAGGTTTCCGTGATTATTATCAACATTCCAATAAATCACATTTAAGACAAACAACATCAAAAATTCAACCAAATAAAGAGAGCGTCAGTGCCATAATGAAGTCGAAAATTTGGCAAATGGAAAATGAATTATATGAATTTGCTTTACAACAATTCGAGTTCATTAAACGCAAACTAACCGTACCCGATAATATACATCCGCAGAAATTTATGTATGAAAAAGTTAGACCGAAATAATTTTCATAACTCGTACCATTGATGAACATGTACTTAATTATTTTTTTTATATATGATGTATTTTTTAGAAAAAAAATGTTGACGTTTTTGCAACATTTTTAACGTAAACAGACAGCAACATTCATAAATTCATAAATAGCACTTGAGTAGGGAATAATATAAAAGAAAATAACGTTTAGAGAATATCACTTCACCTCTGAATACCATATTTCGACTTCTATTTAACTAGAAGAAGAACACTTTATAGAAATGTAACACTTTTGAAAATACTTTTTTGTTATTAATTTTTTATTTAATGTAAAGGACAATACTGTTAAGAAATTGTGCAGCAATTAAATGTGTACCCTTAAGTATAATTAAAACGATGGATTTTAAGTCATTTTACATATTAATAAATGTAAATATATGTATAATATTTTTAGATGTTAAAAATACCGAACTTGTTATTGCTACTTATTACAACTTTTATTTTGAAATATTGTGAAGTATGTGAATCTCGATCTAATCCGGTTCTTTGGTTTTTTTTTTTTTTTTTTGGAACTTTTATGATCACAAATTTTTCATATTTAATTTTTATAGTTGCCAAATTAAATTAAATTAAAATTGACCTTAGTCGCTCAACAGTGCCTATACGAATGAACTAAGCTGAACTTGATAAATATGAAAAATTTAAAACAATTTTTATGAAATAATTCAAGGTCTGCTTTTGAAATAATGAAAAGGTCATTCAATGTTCTACTTTATGTTCTTTCTAAAGCTAGTGTTATATTTTGAATTAAAAAAAAAAACATTTCATATACTTTGTAATAAAGACAGGCAGCCAAACCTGGTAATTACTTCGTTTTATAATTGATTTTGTTCTAATAACACGCACTAAGACGTAACAGAAAATTGGAGAAATATGCGTGATAAAAATATTTATATAGACGATAATATTAGAATATTTACAAAAGACGGACTGACAGACAGAAAATATTATGCTGATGGAAAATAAAAGCATATCCACGGCCTTTACAATAAAAAGTTTTGCTCCCTGCGTATGGATATAAAAGTTTCCACAATTCCGTCAAAATGGTCGATTTTGCCATTATATTAAAAATCATACATATGTATATCTCTGGCGGTAATCTACTTAATCCTTAATTAAATATTCATTAAATAGCAAGTGAAAATATTATAGTTGGTCAAGTCTGATCTTTTAATACGCTAAGGCATTTGAGTTTCATAAATTAAGTAAATGCGAGGCATTGCCATATTATTCACTACGAGAAATAGGGGAAAGGGTTCTAAAAATGGTCCGATCGGGTCCTAGTTTTGCAACATCCAGCCAATTTGTGAAGAGATATTAATAAGTTAGATGTTTGGCTACATATAACACAGTACGAAAAAAAAATCCACACTTTCAGTTCAAGAATACAGCGCTTAAAGAGTAGAAGTCCAAAAACGGCTTTGTTCTGCATTTCACGCTCTCTGTCTGTCCCTCTTTCCGTGCATAGTAAAATGCGTTCTAAGAAGTGAATCAAGTGAAAGTGTTTAATAAAGAAAAAATTGAAATTTATTTTAAAATTATTTATTACAAAACACAGACAACCTGACATGGTTAGGTCGACTCAGTTTTTGCTGCTAATGAAGAGTTTCTGACGCCTCCATATGGGTGTTGCAAATGCCGTAACAAACTTATTATTCTCCTGTCACCGGAGTGGATAGTATAAAAACAATTTCTTCAACTTTGAAAAGGTCTGGTAAATATTTAGTTTTATAATTGATTTGGTTCTAATAACACGCACTAAGAAATTCGTATGGATATTGGGGAAATATGAGTGATGAAAATATTTTTCAATTAGAATTGGGAGAACCCAGTGCATTTGGTCGGGAGGTGGCTTTAAATGAATTGCGTGAAACGCCTGACAATAAAGCAAAGGGTTTAATCGAGTTGAAACACTTACTAGAACGTAAATATAAACAAGTAAAAAACCTAAATTTGGCTTAAGCCAAATTTTGATCCCTTCCACATCTATATACAAATGGTGGGCATAGCATCTATGTATTACGTATCAGCTTGCATGTCGAAATATACGCTGAGTATGGTTTTTTTGTTTGTTATCCCATCACACCCGTATGAGACACTTCGATGGACGGCGTAATTATAAATTTCAACTTCATAGCACAATTTTTTTGCCAATTAAATTGATTTTTGTCCATTGTGGGCGTGACTTTTGACCGATTTTGCCTAATTTAAACAGGGGTCTACGTGCAGACACTAAAAGTGTCAATATCTCAAAACCGTGAGATTGTCAAGAAGGGACAAACATATCTAGATCGATTCAGTTTTTGATGCCGATCAAGAATACATATACTTTGTAGGATCTCTGACGCCTCCTTCTGAGTGTTGCAAACGGAAGAACAAACTCAATATACCCCCCCCTCATGTGTGGAGAGTATAATTAATAGGAAAAAAGTTCTTCAATTAATTTGTAATTTGTATTTTAATTTTTTTTTATTTTATTTTATTAATTTTCAGTTGAAACTCATATACGTGTGCCCTTAAATAATGAATTGTGGCTAATGAATTTTTTACGTATTTGCAAATTTTATCCAGAATCTGCTAAGGATAGAGTAAGTGGTAAATATTTGAATCCTTTCATGCTCTAAAATTATTGTTTGTTTTTGCATTAAGGTTTTGTTGTATTTGAAAAATAAAAAGGAATGCTTGGAACGTCTTAGAAAAACTTTAACATATAATGATGTGAAAAGTATGTTGGAAAGGAATGTTTTTTCTATATTGAAACAAAGAGATCAACTTGGCAGACGCATGATTATACAAAAAATGGGTACCTGAATAAAAAATTTAAAAAAAAAAATCCATTTAAAATCCAAATATCTCTTAGAAAACTGGCCTCGTGATATAAATGCCTATGAATTGTTAGCTGCCTATGGCATGATTTTAAATGTTTTGCGTTTAGAACCGGAAACTCAAATACATGGTTATGTTTATATATTCGATTTACAAAATATATCCTTCTGGCAACTAACACAGTTGACTCCAAATTATTTGGAGTTAATGGCGAAAAATATTGTAATGCAGCCGGCTCGTTTAAAGAATTATCACCTTGTGAATAATCCTTATGTGTTTAAACCGATTTTTCATTTGGTTATGAAATTTTTGCCGGAAAAAATCCGTTTACGTGTTCTGCTACATGGCAGTGATCCTAAAGCATTATCTCGTTTCATATCAACCGATTATTTACCAGAATGTTACGGCGGTTCTTTAACGGGTCAATGGTGGGGCAATAGTGAATTTTGTAATCTTATGGAACAGTGTGCTAAGGATCGGGATGATTTTCGTAATTGTGGTTTTAAAAATGAATAAAAGTGAGGATCAAATGATAAGTCCATTAGTACGTCTGTCTGTCTGTCCAGGTAAAATGATGCGCAAATTATCGCGTTGTTGAGATATTTTTACCAGATTTGGTACAATTTGTATTGACCCAAAAAGGAGGAGCCCTATAGAAAATAGACCGAATTGAACCATTTTTAGAACCACTTCCCATATAGTGCTTTTTCAAGAAGTAACTTATATAGCAATGCCTCCCATTCACTGCTTCAACAGAACTAATTGTAGCACAATTTACACAATTTAAATGGTGTAGGGTATATTAAGAGTCGGGATTGACCGACTAGAACATTTTCACCTGTTTTTTTTTCTTTTTTTCAATTAATTGAATTTATGGAAATATATAAATAATAACATAAAAATGAAAAATTAAAAGCCTCAAGTTTATTGACTTATTATTCATTATTTTTATATATATTATATTTAACTATTAGTTTATTAGCTAATTTATCATATAAATTGTCGTCTGATTCATGGGGCAAAGGAATAAAAACACTGGACTATTCTGGTAATCTGGTTAAATGTTTTAGCTTTTGGGCAAAAACTTTATATCTCTAAATGTCTTTGCCATTTTGATTCATATTTTTAAAGAAATCAAACCTACTAACTATTAATTAATTCACAATTTACTTTGTAAGAACTCTGATGTCTGCTTCTGACCGATGTCCCGATTTGTAGACTATTCCGGAGTTTAATTTTAATAAATTTCAGCTTTTCATTTCTTTTTTTTTTACAAATAGAATGAAAAACTAAGAATGATTTTTATATTTTCCACTGCAATATGGGTGTGGCCTACTGTCCGTATCACCTATTATTTCCAATACCAATTTGTAATAAACGATAGTGAATTGCGATCAGGAGAATATTTATAAAAGACGGACTGACAGACAGAAAATATTGGATCAAATTCAAAATATTATGCTGATGGTAAATATGAGCATTTCCAAGGCTTTAACAATAAAAAGTTTTGTTCCCTGTTTCCACAATTCCGTCAAAATGGTCGATTTTGCCATTTAAATAAAAATCATACATATTTATTTCTGGCGGTAATCTACTTAATCCTTAATTAAATATTCATTAAATAGCAAGCGAAAATGTTAAAGTCGGTAAATCCCGATCATTAATATACCCTACACCACTTCCACAAATTGTGCTACAATTAATTTTTGTTGTATCTGTGAGCGCGAGGCATTGCCATATAAGTCATTTCGTGAAAAAGCACTGTAGGGGAAAGAGTTCTAAAAATGGACCAATCGAGTCCAACGTTGATTAACTATTCTTCAAGGTTTGTCCAAAAATATTAAGAATTGCTATCAAATTTTAATTCTGAATCGATCGGTCGTTCTTAGCCATTTAGGAGTTAGAAACATCCGCGCAAACTTAATATGTACCCATTTGGCACAAGTGGTGCAAAGTATAAATACATAAAAACAAACTTACAAACAATAGTGCGAAAACAAATTCCACACTTTCAGTTCAAGAACAGAGCGCTTAAAGAGGAGAAGTTCAAAAATTTTGCTTTTGTTTCGCATTTCACGCCCTTCTTTTCGTGTATAGTAAATGTGTTCTAAGAAGTGCATCAAGTGGAAATGTCGTATAATAAGGAAAAAAATAAAATTAGTTTTAAAATTATTCAATTTTAGAGCTCGCGCGCGACAATACATTTTTAGACGGAGGAGAACATAATGTAAAAATTTTTTTGCGTATTTTTAATATATTTTTTTAAATATATACGAAAAATTATTAAAAATTGTCATGAAAAACTGCTTATGATACATAAGGATGAGATATAAATAACTAGATATTAATTAAAGTTATAGTATTTAATAAGAATCACTAGAGAGGACGGGACCTAAATATGTTTCAAACATAAACAATTAAAAAAGCTATATTTGGTTGAGGCGAAATATTGAAAATCTTAGCATCGATGTACCACAGTTTCCCGAGGAATATATGTGAATACACCTAATTCTCTTTTTGCACGAATTGTTTTGTTTTAACACGATTTTTAATTTTTTAGGTCGAACCAATTAACTATTCTTCCATTTAGCCAATATCTTTTTTACACGAATTTTTTGGGAACGCATCTATCGTGTAAAAAGAGAATTAGGTGTAGATGTTTTCTGTAGTCTATAAGTGATACCGAAAATTTACTTAAAAAGTTGCTCCTATTTTCAGTTTTTGTTTCATTGTGGGCATGTCTCTTGACCGATTTTTACTCAATTGAATATAACAACTGTCAAGTTTAGGAATTGATATCTCAACTGTTTTGACCAGGAGATTACCATAGAACACTTACCCATGGACAGATAGACATGGCTATATCGACACAATATTCGATACTGATTCAGAATATCTATGTTTTGTGGGGCTTTTAATACCTCCTTTTGGGTGTTGTAAACGTTTTGCCAAAGTGATATATACCTCCATGTAATGGTGGGTTTCAAACACTTGTTTGGTTTGGGTATTAAAATTAATTTTTTTAAACATTCTCAAAAATGTCTACAAAAATGCCTAATATAGTTTGATTAGGAGAAATATTGTTTAAATATGAATTAGTGGACGTAGGGACATTTATGTGTTAGTATCAAAAAATCATTTCAAATCATTTGAAAAAAAATGTATTTCCACATATTAAAATTTTGCAGAATTCAACAGATATAATAATAACAAGTGAAAATATTATAGTCGGTCAAGCCCGACTATCAAATACCCTACACCACTTGATATATTATTCAATTTAATTTTTTCTTTGAAAAATGAAAAATGTTATTTTTTTTGGACTGCTTTTAATTTTTTTCTTTGAAAATGCAAAATTTTATTTTTCTATACCTACTTGTATTTTCAAGAATTTCAAAATAATAAATATGTCAGAAATTTTTTTAAATTTTTTGTTTATTTATGAAATCTAAAAAAAATTATGTGTGGAGGGGTTCTAAAAATGGTCCGATCCTTTCTTTTTTAAAAAGGGTTTCTTTTTGGGCCAGTACGTATCCTTGTATCGAATTTCATCGAAACATCTCAAAAAATTATAGGTCCTCATATGGAGAGGGGTTCCAAAAATGGTCCAATCCGGTCCATTTTCAATAGGGTTCTTCTTTGGGCCAATACATATCCTCGTATCAAATTTCATCAAAATATCTCAAAAAATGCGACCTGTAGCTTGCGCACAAATTTAGGTGGACAGACGGACATGGTTAAATAGATTCATTTTGATTCCGAATCGATCGGTATAATTGTAGATGGGTGTGACATATGCCGTTTAGGCGTTACAAACATCCGTACAAACTTAATATACCCTTTTCCACAGGGTGGTGCAGAGTATAATAAAAAAGTATGAAAATTAAATTTGGACGGACGGACATAGCTAGATTGCCTCAGTTTAACTAAATAAAGAAATGCTTCATAAAGAAATGCTTCATTTTTTCTTTATTTATGGGTGCGGGTTTTTCAACCGATTTTGTCCAATATCACGGCAACCGCAAGAGAAACTTGACCGTGAACTTGATCTTAATTTTCTCTTTTCCGACAAGTCTTTATATATGAGATTTTTTTCGAAAAATTCCTCCTTTGACGCATCTCAAGAGATTCCTTATTTTTCCCTCACCCTTCTCGTATCTATATATAAAAATATATTAAATATAATTTGCAAATAACAAATAAAACATTTACCGCAAGGCTGTCATGTGTCAGGATGGCCGAGCGGTCTAAGGCGCTAGACTCAAGAGAATAAATCTTGCCGCTGAAACAGCGGTTCGAATCAAGTGGGTGTTCTAGTCCTCCTAGAGGGCGTGGGTTCGAATCCCACTCCTGACAATTTTTTTTAATCGCAACCATTAGAATAAGCATCAAACACGTCTTAATATATATATTCTTGGGTTCTTTTTGAGCCAACACATATCCTCGTATCAATTTTTTTTTAAATATGTCAAAAAGTGAGACCTGTGGTTTACGCAGACAGACATGGTTACATAATTGATTCTGTATGGATCGGTGTAATTGAAGATGCGTCTGGCACTAACCCTCCTAAACAGAACAAACTTAGTGTAGCTTCTTACCACATGTGGTGTACGGTACACGGTATATGGTTAAAATTAAAATGCAGTCAATATAATCCAATAACGTTACGAATTGTATAGAAACAGCGAACTACTGATAATTAGGGTAACTAGCTGTAGAGTTGAATAAATTTTTTTTTATTTATTTATTTTCTTTTTTTTTAGAAATCGGTTCATTTCGCGTAGTCATCGTGCATACAGTTCATTTCAAAGTCAATGGAAAATAACGAGTTGTGTCATTGAAAGTGAAGTGAACGTTTTGTAGTGTGTAGTAGGTATGTGTATATATCATATGAAATATATAAATATAAGATGTAATGTATAATTAACGAAAGTGGAATATTACCATTTTGAAACATTTCAATTTTATATGGTGGTAAAGAAAAAAAGAAAGAAACAGGAAGTCATTCAAATCGAGACGATTAAGATTTTTATATGCACTCAACAGAAAATGGAGCCTCTGAAATTCCACGAGGTATATATAATATTAAGCAGCACACAAATATTATTAAATTTGTCTGTACGTCCGCCTGTTATTTTAGCGTTCGCTGCCGTAAATTTTTAGATATCAACTTGAAATTTTATACGATTTCGACGCCGATTCCAATTTAATTTTGGTAAAAACGACATTTGGTATAAATATGATATACAATCAGCATATGTCACGATGTTCGAAAAGTAGGCGCTTGTTGGATGATAGACACGCCCACAATTTGCAAATCATCTTTTTTGTTACAAAATCCAGCTGTTAGTTGATGCGTCTGCACATAGACTAGAAGATGTAATTAGGTTTCAGCCACGCCCATTTTCTGTATATATATGTGGAGATTATTAAAGATTTGTTTCGAGTGGAATTTGGTATCTTTCTGGCTTTAAATTTTTCTTCAGGCGTACGGTGTTATCATGAAATTCATCAATTAAACGATCAAACGTATCTGTTCACACAGGTCATGGTTTAATTAAACCAGACTATAACTACATGTACAATATACTGTATAGTACTTAAAAATTTTCAATGTTACAATACTCGTTTTTTCGTTGTAAGGCTGTAATCGTAAACGCAACTAAGCCGTGCACAATCCATCAATATATTGGTTACATATGTGTCTGTGATTTGTGTTTCAATTACATACGAAATGTATCCAAAAAACAATACATTTCGTTCCATTTAAGAGCATTAACATAAGTGTCTGATTCAACTGCAAAGCAGCAGTTAGTGAACAAGATTTTTGTCTTTTTTCAAGCCTGATGTATAACGATCAATTCACAGGTAAATTACAAGGGCAAAAATTATAATAATTTAAATTTACCTACTACTACCTGGAAGTTGGGAGTACACTCAATTTGTCATAATATTTGTAAAAAAAAAAATGTTGTACCAAAATAATTTAAGAAAAATATCAAATCAAGTTTTCAGAACACTTTTTGTTGCGTCATAAGTGCCGGAAAAAGAATTCAATTACGCTGAAACTGATGTTTAAAATATAACATTAATTAATTAATGAAATTTTTAATTTTATTTTTAATTAACAGGTTTTTATTTTATAGGTTACTTTATCAAATCGTTTAAAATTAAAAAATTCGAAAATAAACGTCACAAACGGCAAAGTTTATATAAATTCCGGAGCAAAATTCTTAAGTTCTGAATACTTGGCCAGTCTGGCCATCCATCTTCGGTACATATTCTTCCGGATTTGTCGATTTCGAACACGTTGACAGTCTCAGTAGATTCGTTGATACTTCAAATAGGAAAATGGGTCAAATGAGACGCCCCCAGGCAATCTGCGAAACTGAAAAAAAGCAATTAAAAAAAAGGAAATTTATATATTACGCGAAAAAGAATTAAAGACAGAAAGTTGAAAAGTCTTACATGTACTCTCCAGGGTAATTTTAGAATTTTAGAATAGAATTCATAATTATCAATATTTTTTAATAAATATTTAATGAAGAACATTAAATCGATCTTTTTTTAGATTTTTTTTAACAAATGGATCCATATTCCCATTTTTTATTATACCCTCTACATAATATTTGGGACAAACTAAGTTTGTTATTTCTTAGTTTCTGCATGCAGATCGCTATTTATTTTAAATGGGGCACAATCAACAAAAATCTATTTATTTTCTACAAAAATTAAGCTAAGAAGTTGAAATTTGGTATGCATATATATAGTTATCTCAGCCATCGATGAGCCAAAAATGGGCATGGTCACATATTTTACATTTTCACAATTTACAAAAAGTCATACCCGACTTGTATACGTATTACATACACTCTTAGAGAGCGTAATCATATACCTGCCACTGAGCGTGTAGATCTGGAGGCCAAATTTAGTTTTCTGACTTGTTTTCCTTACTTTTAATACGTTCTCTCTCATCCGTTAAATGCAGTGTTTACTGTTTTGAACTGTGTACTGATCTCTAAACAATATTGTAAGCTGCAGCTGCAGTAGCCACAGCAGCAGCAGCAGCTTAACTTGTTTTTTTTTATTACTTAATAATTTGTTGCGTATTTTTTTTTGTGTTTGTTGTGTTTTTTGTAAACTTCACATCGGAATAAAATCTTGGTTACTTAGCTATGGTTCTGACAGTTTTAATTTTACTTTCATGCACCAAACATCGATATATTGTACTTGTTACTTTGGAATACGCTTAACGGTTTATTGTATTTAGGTGCATATATATATACGTATTATTACATGTTATACAGTTATTAGACGAAACACGTTTTCTGAAACTCGCGTCTCCGTGTTTATTGCGTGTGGTAATCATGAATAAATTCTTCTATTTTTTTATTGTTTTAAAACAATGCATAAAATACTTGTGAAATTGTTATTTTCAGTTGGGCTTTTTTTCCAACAATAATAAAAAAAATGTTGAATATTTATAAGTTTAACAACAGACGCATATGAAGGAACCAGAATTTAGTATGAAAATAATGAATCAGTAATTATTTATTATTATAATTGAAGCGTCATTCTATACGTATGTAAAGTCGTTCGTAGTTTGTGGCCAATGATAGATTTCCACATGTAACATTAATGATACCATTTGCATTCTATAAAATGAGTCTTTATAGTAAAACGTGTTTGTGTAAACACATGATTGTAATTGTAATTGTGATTGTGGGCATGTAAATATCATTCTCTGCAAATTAAATGAATTTATTGGAAAAGCCTTTTCAATGGAAATGACGTGCAGGCAATTACAATAAAGATGTCCAGCAAACAGAAGGGAACATTTTTAAAAACGTCCACCTTAGGCAGGAGAGTAAACTCAGTTTGTTGTTCCGCTTGCAACACCCCGCAAGAGGCCACCAAAGTTTGTATATTTTTGATCAGCATCAAAGTCTGAGTCGATCTGGACATGTCCGTCCGTCAATCCGTCTGTTGTTGGCACTCTTGTGGTAGTAAAATTTATGATATCAGTCAAAAATGGGCCCTCAAGTATTATTCTAGTACCGATCTCTGCCGATTCAGTGCTGAAGCGGCACCTTCAACATCAGGTATCTAACACAATTTGCCTCTTTAGGTCACAGTACGACTGCCCTGCTTAATAAAATAAATGTCGAAATCAGATACCTGTCACAACCATAGTTTGTATACAGAAGTTTTATATATAGAAAATTTGTTCTTAGTAAGATTAAGTTAAATTTAACTACTTTGCATTTAAACAAGTTATAGTGCTATAATCGGTTCAGCCCCACCACTTGATTCCCTACATCACTTACTTACAAATAATCACAATTTGTCCTTTTATTCGTAAAGTAATATCAGTACAAGCTGGTAATAAAGTTGATTCCAAAAATCTTTATAGCAAGAGAGCTTCTAAAAAGAGTTCCTAGTTCGATGTGATTCAAAATCATAGCATATAATTTTTAGGCTACGCAAACGATATTCATCAATTTTTATGAAAAAATTTTGCGAATTGCGAATTTTTGTCTCATAATGGTTTAATTTGGTAAAAGACGTTATATAAGAAAGGGTTCTAAAAACAGATCAGAATAGGGTGCATATTTATTATCCATTATTGCATCTATTTTCTGATTAAAAATAAAAAAAGCCTATAAAAACTTATTTTATAACAGAACGTTATATGGGGAGGAGTTCTAAAAAATACAATACATATCCTCGTATAAAATTTCATCAAAATATCTCAAAATATGAGACCAGTAGCTTACGCACAAATATACATGGACAGACGGACAAAATTAAATCAGTAAGTTGCAAACATTCGCACAAGTGTTGTAGGATATAAAAATAATTATCTGTTGACCATAAATAATCTAAAAAATATCACATTAAGTGTAAAACTTTATCAAATAAGCGTCAATATAGGATTTAATGAATACGTCAATAATAGTATTCTACAACCAGCAATTATATATGTTTTTTTTTAATAGTAAATTATTTGAACTTTACACATTAATTGCATTCTACTAAACAGTACCCATAAGTATTTAATGTTTATTAAGTTTTCATTTTTTAAATGTATTATAACAGTATTGCGGCATTCGACTGAAAAAATACATTTTTGTAAAATTTACAACGTCTAGTTGTAAATTTCTGTAGAGGCTTATAATCAACAAATTATAAAATATGTTTAACATAAGACAACAGCAATCTTGGGAATGATTGAAAAAAATGTTAAACCGGTTTAGTGCGGAACATTTTAAGATTAATATCCTGTTTTTTCCACATAAAATGTTTATTACAGTTTTTCAAGGACCATAGATATTATTGAATCCTGCCACTATGTTTGCTGATGCTGAATCGAAATGTATTCAATCGGGTGGTACAGTATTGTGTTTAGATTTGACTCCACCCTGTGAGCGTTCGAAAGAAGTGGCCGCCCGAGAGTTAAGAGAAACCCCGGAAAATCGTCAAAAAGGTTTAGAGGAAATCAAAAAATTATTAGACGGTAAGTAACCAAAAATGTTTTTTTAAACTTTTATGTTATAGGAAGTAAGTCAGGTACGTGACCATTTTAAGGTTAATGAAAAAATGATTTTTTTTAATTTAATAAGAATTTTAAAAACAAGTAAGAAAACTAACATTGGCTTAGGTCAAATCTTAAATACCCATCACATCTACAATAGAGGGCGTGGCAGGTGTATGATTACGCCCTCTAATAGTGCATGTATTACGTATCAGCTTGAAAGTCGAGTTTTACGTGGAGTATAGTTTTTTGTAAATTGTGGGCGCGTCTGTTATTCGACCATACCTCTTTTATCCGGCCCCACCCATTTTTGGTACAATACATCGATGGAAAAGTTAATTGTGAATATGCATACTAAAGTTCAACTTTATAGCTCAATTTTTGTAACATATAAATATATTTTTGTTGATTGTGGGCGTGGCTCTTGGCTGATTTTGCCCATTTAAAAGAACTAGCGATCTGCGTACAGAAATTGAAAGAGTCTGTTCAAAATTTCAGCTAAATGTTTCAAAGTTTAAGCCCCTCAGAATACCAACAAAGGACAGACGCACGGACACACGGACATACAGATCAACTCAGTTTTTGGTTGATGTCTCCTTCTGGTATCGCAAAAGGAATGACAAACTTAGTATATTAAAGGCGACGGCATTGACGATTATATATAAAAAAGCTGTTTATATCATTTTTAGTTTTAAAATAATTGCTTAAAATAATATTTCAATATGCAAAAGGAACTAATTAAAATAAATTATTTTTTTATACCCTCCACATATGATGGAGGGTATACCAAGTTTGTCATTCTGTTTGCAACACCCAGAAGAAGGCGTCAGACACCCTATAAAGTATATATATTCTTAATCAGCATCAGAAACTGTGTCGATTTAAACATATGTGTCCGTGTGTCCGTCTGTTGTTGACATTCCCGCGGGCGTAATTTTGAGATATTGAACTGAAATTTTGCACAGACACACTTTTAGTTCTAGCACGCAGATCGCTTTTTAAAATGGGCAAAATCGGTTAAAAGCCACGCCTACAATCCACAAAAATATATTTTTTGCCACAAAAGTTGAGCTATTAACTTAAAATTTGATATGTATAGTCAATCCAACCATCGGTGTGTTGAAAATGGATGACGGTCGGATAACAGACACGCCCACAATCGACAAAAATGTATATATCTACCACAAAAATTGATCTATGAACTTGAAATTTGGTATTATAATTGTCCCAGCCATCGAAAATCCATCCAATAATGGGCATGGTCAGATAAAAAACGCCCATAATTGACAAAAAACCATACTCCACGAAAAACTCGACTTGCAAGCTGATACGTTAGAGGGCGTAATCATATATCTGCCACGCCCTATTTAAGTATTTAAGATTTGGCTTCAGCCAAATTTAGTTTTCTTGTTTGTTGCGTTTAAAGTCAGTCATTCTCATCCGAGTAACCCTGTATAAGTGCAAAACGATTAACGCTTAAAGTTTAGTGTTAAGTACATAAACAATTATTTACTCATAAAGTTTAATGGGAAATGGTTTTCATTTTTTTTTAAATACACTATATATATATCCAACCAGTACACATTGACTTAATTATATATAAACTTATTAACATTATGTTGAAGAGCTCTTGATTGTTATTACAATATAAACAAACTTTAATTTCAAGATTATGACTAATAAGAGTTCATTTTTGGTTCGATTTGTGCTTTGCTTAGTTTTCAAAAAAATAAACTTCGCCAGCTTATAAACAAAATAATAACAAAAGCAAATTATATTTAAGTTCAAGGTCAAATAAAAAATATAATAGGTTGGATTGTAAAACTTATACAGGGCTCAACACTCTAGCACAGTTTCACATATAAAACAAGTGAGAATGTTGTAGTCGCTTACACCCGACCACTGCACACTCTACATCACTTAGTTCTACAAATTGTGTTACAATTTCTTCTAAAAATGGTCCGATCGGGTCAAAATGTGGCATTATTATGTATATTATTTATAAACGTTATCCTTTAACTATACATTGCTTGTGAATTTCAGCTGAACCCAATTTAAAATATCCTCGAGATGATCGTTTTCTAACTGCTTTCTTAAGAGCCTGTAAATTTTATCCAGAAAGTGCCAGCGAACTGGTAAGAATATTATAAATTAATGATAAACAAGCAAGACAATTAAATTTAAATTAGGCCGAATCTTTAATATTCTCCACATCTACATATAAATAGTAGGCGTGGCAAGTATATGATTACGCCCTATAATAGGGTATGTATTACGTATCACCTTATAAGTCCAGTTTTACGTGGAGTATGTTTTTTGTGAATTGTGGGCGCATCTGTTATTCGACCCCGCCTATTTCTGGCATATCGATGTATTGGGTAATTATAAATATGTATACCAAATTTCAAGTTCATAGGTCAATTTTTGTGGCATTTATATAAATTTTTGTCGATTGTGGGCGTGTATATTATCTTATCACGCCCATTTTCGGCACATTGATATAAGAGATAATTATAAATAGTTATACCAAATTTCACCTTCACAGTATAATTTTTGTGGCAAAAAATATATTTTTGTCGATTGTGGGCGTGGATCTTGACCCATTTTGTCCATTTTAAATAGCCGTCTGCGTGAAAAAACTAGAAGTGTCTGTACAAAATTTCAGCAGAATATTTCAAAATTTAAGCCCGTTAGAATGCTAACAATAGACAGACACACGGACATCCGGACATACGAGTACATGTTTAGATTGACTTAGTTTTTTTAAATATTGATTAATTTTGAAATTTATCATTTTCAGGTGAAACGTTATTATGCTTTTAAAGACAAACATAGCGATGTTTTTAAGGATTTAACGCCCAGTAAAGAGGAAAATACTTTTAAACATAATGTTATTGTAGCGTTTCAAAATCGGGATCAATGTAATCGGCGCATAGTAGTGCTACGATTGGGAAGTAAGAATCGCCTTCTGTCTTCTTATTTTACTTTTCAAATTATTGATTATATTTGTTCACATTTTAGAAGCATGGAAGCATAAGGAAGTTTGTTTAGATGATATTTATAAAGCGGCCGTTTTATATTTAGAAGCGGCTCTTATGGAAGACGAGACCCAAATTAACGGTGTTGTGGTTATATTCGATATGAATGGTTTATCATTGCAGCAAACTTGGCAATTTACACCGGCCTTTGCTAAACGTTTGCTAGATTGGCTGCAAGATGCCATCCCTTTGCGCATAAAGGCCATCCACATAATTGATCAGCCGAAGATTTTCAATGTAGTCTTTCAATTATTTAAACCGTTTCTACGTGAAAAATTGCGTTCTCGCATCATATTTCATGGTAATGATCGTGCCTCGTTTCATAAACATGTTGCACCGGAATGTTTACCTAAAGAATATGGCGGCTTACGAGCCGAACCTGTAATTGACTGTTACTCGTGGTATAAATTGTTGACGCTTATGGAATCCGACTATCAATTAATTAATACATTTGGCTATAATAAGGAATAATGCTAACCAGGGAGAAGAATTTTTTTATATATTTTTTATTTGTTAATGTTTTATTGTTTTAAAATGTTTTTTTTTTTTTTATTAGAAATAAACTGTATTCGTATTCAAATAGGTCATAATACAATATGGGATTATTATATTATATTATTGTGTAATTGGTTTTTGTTAATTGTTAAATTTAGTAATCTAAAAAGTTATTAAGTTTTTGTTAGAAATCTATACTTTTGAGAAGATATTGTTTTTAAGAAAAATAGAGCAATGTCAAAAATATATAATAAAGTGTTGTTTTTAAAGGGATTTTTGAACTCGCTAGAAGGATTAGAATATATAAAAAAACTGTACCCGGCCACGCGTTGCAGTCTGTTCTGCCCCTGGTCCTGGTATTCATTTAAAGCAATCGCTTGGAGTTTTACGATTTTGAACAAACCCACATTTGCGAATGTTTGTAACTCCTAAATGTCAACTGCCACACCCACCCTCAATTATACCGATAAATTCAAAAGCAAAATCTGAATAGATTTAACCATGACCGTCTGTCTGTCTATATAAATTTGTGTGTGTTTGCTACAGTTTGCATTTTTTTAGAATATTTTGAAATTTGTTACAAGGACTTGACATAGAGAGTAATCGGACCATTTTTAGAATCCCTCCCCATATAACGATTTATTATAAAGGATCGCAATTTTTGATATTTATATTTTTGATAATATTTTTTGGAGTATAAAAGTTAATTAGCTTAGTGGACCCGGTCGAACCATTTTTGGAAACCATTTCCACATCGATTAATAAGTTAATTGTAAATATGTGCACAAAATGTCTACTTAATAGCTAAACTTTTGTAGCAGATAAATACATTTTTGTTGATTGTGGGCGTGTCTCTTGTCCGATTTTACTCAGTTTAAATAGCGATCTGCGTGAAAAACTAAAAGTACTTGTACAAAAATTGTCTCAAGATTAACGAGCCGACACCCGGACACACGGACATACATGTCTAAATCGACTCAGTTTTTGTCGCTGATCAAGCTTTGTAGGGTGTCCCTGACGCCTCCTTCTGGGTGTTGCAAACGAAAAAACAAACTTAGTATACCCTCATCACTAAGGTGGAGGATATAAAAAGCACATTCATTACATCTCAGGCAGCTATATTTGCAATAATTTTAATTAAGCACAATAATCTACGTGAACAAACACAGGGAAAAAAAATTATTATACTAATTTTAAATACCTTGAACCTTGTTGTGTCATTGTTATTCCTATATATATGTGGATTTAATTAATCATAAAAAAATCTTTTTAAAATTAATAATAGTAACTAACTGTTGTACAATACGTATGTTAAAAATGTGATTTGGCGTAATTCAATGCAATTGAATTGTTAATGTGTACACATTAGTGAGTGCAAAGTTCAGACGACTATAAGTAATTATACCACATGTGTAGTGACGTATGTAGGTAAATAAACTCAACAGAACTGGGGTAAAAAACAAGCTTTCTTTATAGGTGAGGAGCGTATCAAAATTACACCCACTTTTAGCTGCTGGCTGATATCTGCTTCTAAGCTTATGTGGAGAGTATAAAAATCATTTCCACAGCATTATTTTTTATTCATATCTTATGCCTAAATGCTTGCAAATGAAAACACATCATTTCATTATCTTTGGCTACATTTTAATTACAATTTTGATTTCTTGTTTACAAATTTACATTAAAAAAATGATACTCTCTACCATCTAAAATTCAAATATAAAAGTATATAAAAGTTTGACTCATTATTTGGTAAAAACTTTTACATAAAACTTATATCTAGCAAAACAACTAAAATTTTGATTGAACGTTTAAGGACGAAGGCACAGTAATTTATGATACAAATACAAAAACACAACGGAGAAGAGATACATGAACATGAACATATTTATATAACAAAGTAATCCTAAATGGTTTTTCTTAAAAAAAAAAAAAAAAAAAGGTGGTTCTATTATTATTTAATCACAAACATTTATACATAAAAAAGCACCCGATTCCATAGTTTACAAGTTGTAAGGGGATTCAGTTGTTGCAGGATTACTGCGTTTACAAAATCGTCTTGGTGAGGATGAGGGCAAAGACTCATCATCTGATCCTAAACAAACTGATGTTGTACCACCACTGCCACCCGTACAACAAAAACGACTTTGCGCTAAACGTATAGTTCTTGTTAAATCTATAGTATCCTGTTGTTTCAATTCATCTTCAGCAATACGTTCCATTTGTTTCCATTGCCGTATAGCCATAACAAAAGCATCCGTAACATTTGTGGCCGTTTTCGAGGAAGTCTCAATACAGCTGGCTATATGATATTCCTTACACCATTCTTCCACTTCCGTCACATTAACTTGACGACATTGAGTAGACAAATCGTTCTGTAATAAGAAAAAAAGTTCAAATTTTACAGTTTATATCAATTTTAGATTACACTATTCATATACCTTGGTACCCACTACAATGAAAGGAAATGTTTCACTATTTACATCGGCATACTTTATAAACTCCAAACGCCATTGTTTCAAACCACGAAAACTGTCATAATCATCCACAGCATAACAAAGTAAGCACACATCTGAACCTCTATAAAAAGGTGTACGTAAAGCACGAAATCTCTCTTGTCCTGCCGTATCCCAAATCTGTTTTAAAAACAATTTAGCCAGAAGAGTGTTTTCTTTTCTTTTTTTTTATATTGTATAATGTTACCTGTAATGTAAATTTTTCATTATCGATTTCTATATCTCTGTTCATAAATTCCACACCAATAGTGTGAAAATTATTCTCCTCATAACGATTCCACACAAAACTATTCATTAAGCAAGACTTGCCCACACCGCCATCACCTAATATAACCACTTTTAACAAAATGGATTTACTTGGTGGCCGCATATTAGTCATTGTAATGATTGGGTAAAGAATTACTTTACCTAAAAATAAAACACAACAACTACTAGCCGCAGCAATGGTAATTTTAACTATAAAATGTATCCTTTGGAATATGTTTTATTTGTTGTTGACTTTCTATAGTTTTGAAGACTTGTAATTTGTATTATTTATATAATTTGTTCTTGTATAACTTTTTAAAAATTTAATCTACTAATTAGTATTAATATTAATCACTATATTTTATTAAATATCATTTTTTAAAAAGCACTGCATAAATTAATGTAAACTTTTAATGTAAATGATGAGGACCTAAGTGAAAAACAGGGCTGTTATGGCAATAATTTGTCAGCTGATAATATATAAATGTTATGCGTACGCTGCTGTTAACAACAAAATTTAATATAATTAATGATTAAATATGTTTTTTTTAATATTTCCTAAACTCTTTATAAATATATATAATAATTTATAATAAAAGAATATTTCAATTATTTGAATGTTATATACAAGTTTTATAAATAATAGCTGGCAACTCTATTTTTCACTTATTTATAGGAAAGTCAATTCTTATATTATTAACATTATTGTATTTAAATTTTTATTCAAATATATTATATAATTTTATATATATATTTTTATATTTTCAATTTAGTTTATAATTATATTAATAAAATGAAAAATTCATTTTTTTTGCAAGTTAACCAAGGTTACACCTTTCTGTCTCTCTTTTTAAACCGTTACTTGATAATTCTTTTATTAAATAGTATAAAATACTATTTAATTTTTTATATTTTCCATTATATAAATTAAATTAAAATAATTTCTTATTATTTTATTATAATTGATTGTATATTCTGTCTTTTAAACTCTGGTTAATTTATTTGAAGCCCAGCAGGAATGCTCTCTCTCCCTGTCATTAGTCCTAAGTGTTTTTTATATAAGCACGATTCTCTGATATGTTATTATTTTATTTTCCCGAGAGTAATGATATATGTTGTTACACACACACACACACACACTTATATATATACGCGTATATTATAATTCTCTACATTTCCCCAATGAGGTGAAGGCCATTCGAATGTGTGTTCATATGTTTCCCTAGCACTTTAACAGAACTTTTTTATACATAGTAGTTCAGTTGAATTTGAGATGTCGTTGTTGGTAGTTGAGTGCTTTAATAGTAAGCGGGTATATAGTGCATGCAAAAATTAAAAAAAAAAAAGAGAGCGGAATTTGGTTTTTTTCTTCCTTTGCAATAACATCTACCGCAAAGAAGTGCTAAAATAATAAATTATGTAAAAAATTTTTTTGTAACATATGATCGATTTGGTATAATGAGACATTTTTTAAATATAAATAAATGATGAATTTTTTTTTAAAGAACTAATAAAAGTAGAGCATGAAAGCAATTCTATAGAAGGAAAATGTTTTTTCCCACTTAACATGATTTCACTTATACACACACTGTACATATAAAATATACACTATATAAGCATCTCTTTCGCACATAAAGGTCGTTTTGAAGTAAAGTAACAACAAGAGAAATCAAATAAGTGACGTCGAGTGATGTGAAGGAAAAAAATAAATTCAAACAAAACAAAGTTACCTTTGCCTCAAGTGTTTACGGAAAAGCCAAAAACCCAAATACGCGAAAAAGCTAACAAGTAACATAAATCACTGTTATAAATATATGATAATAAGAAAAAGGTTTTCTTTTAAATAATATTATAGTTAATGTACAAGTGATTGGATAAATTGGTGAAAATTTCTTAAAAAAAAAAAATGAAGGTTATTTTAACATTTTTCGTTTCTGCTACTGATTCTGGTGTGTAATATAACAGCTATTGAGACGTTAGTGATGCTATGTATCAGAGAAGAGAGTAAGTTTTCTTTCAAATGCCCTTTTGTGGGAGATGGCAGGTAAAGCAAACAAAGCAAGTGTAAGCGGTTTATTAACCATTATTTCCGTAAAACAGAAAGAGACAACTAAATGTTTGCTCTAAAGTTACTTGTAAGAAATATTGCTATAAAATTCTGTCTTTATGTGTAAAGAGTGGCAGAGCGTTAGAGAGAGTGGCAGAGAGAGTGAGAGAGAGGGGCCGAGAGAGTTTCATTAATATATGCTTATAAGAATTTTGTATGCGCGCGTGTGTGCACTATAAACTTTCTTTAGGTAAAATGCCGTATTTATGACGGTTTTGTTGTGCTTCTTATAACATATGATGACGTTCTGCTTTATTTATTTGGTGTTTATATATATGTGTTTGTGTGTTTGTGCACACATATATCTTTCTTTGGCTTTTAAATACATGTTTGTTGTTGTTGTTGTTGTTGTAGTTGTTTTAACCAAGATTGCTCATGTCAATAAACCTTGCACCTCTTTGGTCGTGTGCGCGCTTATACGCTAAACGGTGCCTCTCTTTCTCGTTTTATTTGTGGTTAAAACAATTGATGCTGGTGCTAGTGCTGGCGCGCTGGTATACGTGCTGTTGCTTTTTCTATTTCCAGCAGCCAAGTGTTGATTATTAGAACCCTGGCCTAAAAAACAATAAAAGAAAACTAATCTCACCTACAGTGTGTTTGTGTGTTTTATGTATTAAGTGTATTTTTTGTTTTTGTTTTTGTCTTTGTCTTTTGTTTTTGCTTAGCAAGGAACAGAGAATATTAATTGATAATTAATATATGAAACAATTTCAGTATCTGGACATAATAGTAAAAAAAAGCTTGTTTCTGTACCACAGGATTTATTGAATTTATATAAAGATTAAAATTCATATTGTAGCGATTTTAAGATCAGAGTTATGTTGGAGAGGGTGTGTTGTTATTGTAGGGGAAACAAACAGAAAAAAAATTTTGCAGCAAATATTCTCAAGTTGCTAAACTGCCTTGATGTTCTGGAATCCAATCTTCATTTTATTATGGGTGCCAAGGTACCAAGGAACTCTTACAATTTATTCTAGAAGAAATCTGAGTCCATCTAGACATGGCCGTCTATTTATCCGTATGTGCGTGTGTTTGTGTATTTTGCGTAATATTCTATTCTGGGGTGGTCCAATTTTACACATTGAGTTCAAAATTTTATACAAACTTTCTTAGTCAGCAAGGGTTAGGCTCACAATTCACACAAAAATTTCTGATAAGCACAACTTTTGGTGGCTACCTTGGTACCATCATTGAAAATAAACGGAATCTGATAGTATGACCAGCCAGCCAGACAGAACAGAACAGAACAGAAACAACTTCTTGGTACAGTATTCCACCAAGGTGAGGTGAAAAGTTATTTAGAGAAGGCGTGCCACGCCCACACTTTATTTATATTGATTGTATCCCAGATTTGTCCTTAGCCAGATAAAAGCTTTTTTTTTTTAGTTAGTTATAAAAATATTGTAACCTGAAGTGTGCGTGCGTTCGTTGATGTTGTTTTTGTTATTAATTAATTCTGTTCGGATTAATTGTTGTTCTTGCTTAATAGTGCTGTTGCTGTTGATAAAATTTATTTGTTGTTGTTGTTGTTATCTAATTAATTCATTTAATTTATTTTTATATTTGTTGTTGATGTTTTATTGTTCCTTATATTTTTCTCTTCTTTCTCAATAATTCCCTTATATTAGTCAAAAAAAAAAACAAAAAAAAAAAGAAATCTTTGTTCACAAAAGTGTAAATTTTGTGGTTTTACAGTGAAACGATAATGTTTTGACACACAAGTCCACATAGAATTATTTTCTGACTAACTCCTATTGTTGTAAATGGCATTGGAATTGTTGTTATAGATGTGGTGGCTGTGACGGTGGTGGTGGCAAAATGTTTATGCTAACCTTCAGAACGGTAATAAAACGCTATACCCAGAAAAACACACCTCTGACTACGTTTAAAGTTGTTATGTTTTTGTTTTTTTTTTTCTTTGGATATAAATTGAGACTGCTCAGCATTTAACCGCAATTTCATAAAAAACAAAAACATAGCATCGGTAGAAGTAAGCGGAGCAACAGGAGCATAACATCTCTGCCATTACCATTAAGAACGCATCAATATATTATATGGCATCATTATCATCATCATCGTCGTCATCATTATCTTGAAGTTGATGATGATTTTGGATAATTTTATAATCAAAGCAAACCAAAGTTGTATGTGCTGCTCATTTTCCACAACTTGATTGTTGTTGTTGTTGTTGCTTTTACCGCTTTACCCATCATATTATTACATATTCAGGTAACTTCTTGGGGTCTCAACGGTGTCAACATACATAAACAGAAAAACCACAAAAATCATTAAACAAAAATTATTCACTTAAATGATAGAACAACAACAACTATAATAACAATAATAACCGCATAACATACAACAAAAACAATATCAAGAAATCATATGCTATACAACTAAAAATTTATTTTTTTAAATATAATTTTTCATGTTAACTGTAAATGTCATTATATTGCAATTCTTGAGCGTAAATCTAAGAGAGTAAATTGAGATTTGTATAATATTAAAATAAGAACGGTCTGCTATAAAAAATCGGCCTAAAATTTTTACAAAATTCCAGTTTTTATCATTTTTATTAGCTTACAGTTACAGTTATCTTGCTTAAGTGAATTTTAAATATTGGATCCACATTTAACTCTCTCTCTCTCTCTTTCACGTTTTCTCTATTACGTTGCCATTATGGTATTAGATTACACATGTGTTTTAACATAAACAAAATGAATAAAATATTAAATTTGCCTTAATATACCCCCAACTTATGTGGAGGGTATGAAAAGGATTGCATAACTGTTAAATAAAAATTGTTCACTTTAGTGAATTTACTGATATTAAGAAATGATATTATACAAATCTATTGCAAATATTTGGAAAGTTTTACATATACTACAGTAACTGTTATACATAAAATATTTTTATAACAGATGCCTAAGTACAAGTGTTATTTTATAATATTTATTATAAATTTAAACACGATAATGATAAAAATAGGTTTATTTTTAGATTTGAATTATTACAAATTAATTATAACAGCCGTACAATAGTATAACAGTTGTATAACAATTATACAAAACTGTTATATTTAATTTGTCAGACCTGTTTTTAGATTTAAATTATTACAAATTAAGTATAACAATATAACATTTGTATAACAATCATACAAAACTGTTATACTTAATTTGTTAGACTTATTTTTAGATTTGAATTATTACAAATTTAGTAAATACTGGGAGTAATGGAATAGTATATGCACTCGCTCTTACCTAATTTTAACCTAAAATATATTATATTTGCATATATTAAAACAAAAAGAGCAATAGTAGTAACTTTACATGCAATGTTACCAACATTATATTACAACATTTAATAGAGAAAGAGAGAGAGAGAGAGTGTGTGTGTATGCGTAAACATTACTACTAAATGATATGAATAATATGGCAACTCTGTTAAAAAAATATGATCATTTCCTTTTCTATACAATCGACAAAAGTTATTCATCTATAAAATTTATGGCGCCTATATTACGCATTCTCAATATATCAACGCATTTACACAAACACAAATACACACACACGACCATGTCATTCGAGTACATTTGCAATGTTACGAAAAAAAAAAAACAACAGAATTTTATTACCAACAATACTTTCGAAATATGCAACTGTATCGAAATTTTTTTCGTAACGTGTTTTTATTTGTTTGTTTGTTTTGTCATTTAGATTTTTCTCTAAATATTATTGCAGTTGGTGTGTAACACGATTTCTACTCTATTATTTGTGCAATAGCCATACATATGGTACCTAATCATATTTCAGGCATATACATATATGAGAATGAAGTTGAGTGAGTGTGTGTGTACAAGTGTGTAGATATCACGCATTATTATGATAATAACAAGTACAACAAAAAAAAACTAAACTAAGCTTAAGACAAATTTCGAGTACTTTACGTATAATGAAATTATGAAATTGTGGGCGTGGTAGGTATTCAATACTAATCTATTAATAGGTTACGTAGTTACAACTTACAGATTGACTTTTAATTTATAAAGTTTTTTTTTTTAAATGGATGTGTCTGTTATACAATTCCGCCCACTTGGCTTCTTGTAAATATATGCAATAAATATAAATTCTGTGGTTTTATTTTAGGGGTGGAAGTGATAAGAGGTCTATTGTAGGCGTGGCACTTAACAATTTTTTTTCAACAATATCAGGAATTTTGTGCACAAAACACACAAAACCCGTATCCTCTACCATAATGTTGGTAGAGTACCAAAAAAAAAAAAAAAACTGTTCAACTCAATTGTAACTGTCTGTCTGACTTAGAGGTTTTGTTTCAGCGTATGCATTATTTTTTTTTTAAAGTAATATGTGCATTAGCTGTTTGTATGTGATATATATATATATATATATGTGTGTGTGTGTGTGTGTGTCTCATTTTACAACAAAATGTTATTTATTGTATTACGTGTGACGTTTTGGCTTGTTATTAGTGGTGATGGTGGTGTTGGTGGTGGTGCTAGGTAGGTAGGTAGGTAGGTAGGTAGGTGGTTGTTGTCATTTGTGCAAAACAAGCTGTTGCAGTTGGTTTTATTTTGTGGGTTATTGTTATTGTTGCTGCTGTTGCCATTTACCAGTTGCAATTGTAGCTAACGGTTTTTCTTTTGTGTTGGCTTTTTACCTCCGTTCGTTCTCACCCACTTCACTTTGTTCGTATATATCACAATATTTGTAACCTTAAAACTTGTTTTTCGTTCTGGTTATATAGCCAGTCGTACATGTATATCATTTAATATAAAAGTGTATACGCGTGTGCGTGTGTGTGGATACAGTTTACTCAAATTATGTTGTTTTTTTTTAAATTTTTTTTTACATTCGTAAGGGCTTGCCATCCATTGTATTCTCTCAGTTTAGTGTTCTTGTAAAAAAGAAATTCTTGTTCATAAGAAAACAACTAAATTTGGCTTTGGCAAAATCTTAAATACCCTTCACATTTACACCCAAGGGGTGGCCTATTTTAAATAGACTTTGCGTGCAAAAATTAACTGCGTCTGCATTAAATTTCAGTTCAATATGGCGAAATTTACCACTGTAAGAATGCCAACTACAGATAGACATACGGACACACGGACATACATGTCAAATCGATTCCGCTTTCGATGCTGATCAAGATGATATATACTTTATAGGATCTCTCAGGCCTCCTTCTGGGTGTTGCAAACGGAATGACAAACTAAGTATACCCCCCATCGTATGTGGAGGGTATAAAAGTCTCTTTGGAAATTATTTTCTTTTCTGTGTAGTGTTTTTTTTTTACAAGGTATATAATATTTGATGAACTTTCTCATTAGTTACGGTCTCATAAATCGAATGTTTCCTCTCTCGTTCTCTCTCTATGCGTGTTTTAATTTCTTTTCTCTTAAATTTTTTATTTCTTTTAACCTCTACTGCCTCTTAGTTGACTCTCCTTCTGTATTCTAATCTAAGCATCTACAATTAAATATTTGCTTAGCTATACTAAGTGTTAATTTTTGGCGCACGTTTATTAATATTGCTCACATTTTAAGCGGTTTCTTAGCTGCGTCTCTTGCCAAAAACTCTACCTGCCTCTTCATGTCTAACCAAAGCTTATAAGGAATAAAAAATTAAAAAAAAAAAAAAATCGAACAAGCACACTTTTTTCACCACAAGCCTGTAACTCTCCTAAGGCGGCGTATGTGGTACACGTTCTGACAAGCACATACAATTAATGAATGTCAGTAATGTTTAACATAAAATGAATTGTATTGTAAGTAAGAAAAGGAACCAACAAATATTCAAGTGTGTACAGAGTGGAGAGCACTTTTTTTCTCTCTGTCTTGTAGTTTTTAAGCACTGTATGGTTTTTTTTCTTCTTAAGATATTATTACTGTTGTTTTTTGTTGTTATTGTTATTGTTCTTGTTAGCCATAGCCAACTGATTAGTCATCAAATTGTTTGAGCATGAAAAAATAAAATAATTATTTTCAAAGAAATAATAATTTTGAACTTCTTTTAACCGATATTTATACTATATAATAAAATAAATTAAATATAACAGTTTTGGAAAACTGTTATACAACGGTTTTTTTATATCAAATATTCAGTATACAACAAAATTTGTGCTTGTGCAAATATTATCAAAATATTTTATGTATAACAGTTGTTGAAGTGTAAACTTTTACAAAGTTTTAAGTTTACAGCGATGTTTATAAAATTATGTTTACAAATGTAATTTAATAATTATAGCAATAATGGCTCCTATTGTTTATAAAATAGTTTAAAATATGATACACAACACCATATACTATAAATTTAATTTTAATGTTTACTCCAACTAAAATTAAAGTTTGTAGATGGTATGACTTGCTCGGTTCGATTTCGCGCACGCTCGTTTTGTTCGTTCGTCAAATTGCAAAACTATCTGAGCCCAAGAAAGAAAACATAAAAATATATTCTATATAACAGTTATTGCAATATAATAAAAATGTGCAAATTTATTTACTTTTAATTCTAAGTATAAAAGTGATTAAAATAAAAAAACTGTTATACAAGTTTTTTATTTTATTAAAAACTAAACAAATTAATATCATTTTTTTATAATTGTCTAAATATAAGTTTTTTTTAACAATATAAACGTTTTTAAAAACTGTTATACAATACTCATTAATAATGTGCAACAATTTTTTTTTATTATTAAATATTATGAAAAAATTATATTATAATAACAGTTTAAAAATATTTTATAACAGTTACTGCTAAATATTAGCAAGTAATCAGTTAATACGTATTGCTTGATGGAAATATTACTTTTTATACCCTCCACCTCAGTGATGAGGGTATACTAAGTTTGTTCTTCCGTTTGCAACACCCAGAAGGAGGTTTCAGAAACTTTACAAAGTATATATATTCTTGATGAGCCAAAAACTGAGTCGATTTAGACATGTATGTCCGTGTGTCCGCGTGTCCTTCTGTTGTTGGTACTCTCACGGGCGTACATTTTGAGATATTGAGCTGAAATTTTGTACAGGCACTTTTAGTTTTTGCACGCAGATCGCTGTTTAAAATGGGCAAAATCGGACCAAAGCCACGCCCACAATCGACAAAAATCTATTTATCTGCCACAAAATATGAGCTATAAACTTGAAATTTAGTATGTACATCTGTGAATATTAGCTTCATCGGTATGCCAAAAATGGGCGTATTCGAATTACAGACACGCCCACAATTAATAAAAATCTATATATCTGCCACAAAAGTTGTCCTAGGAACTTGAAATTTGGTAAGCATATACATGGTTATCCCATCTACCGATGTGCAAAAAAATGGGCGCGGTCGGATAACAGGCACGCCTGCAATTTATAAAAAACCATATTTAACGTAAAAGTAGACTTAAATGCTGATACGTTATATGTACACTATTAGAAGGCGCAATATATGTATATATATATATATTTGCCACGCCCTTTCTTGTAGAGGTGGAGGGTATTTAAGATTTGGTTTAAGCCAAATTTAGTTTTCTTACTTGTTTATTCTACAACAAGAATATTTTCATCAATATAATATTTTGTTTTATACATATGCCTACAATTGCCTTTAATTATTTTCCTATCAAATTATAATAAAAAGTTTTCTTACTTTCAAAAAAAGTGTTTTGAAGAATATAAATAAGTTTGTTTTTTTTGCTAACATTGCTCACTTGCTATATGTACTATAAAATCGTGATTGTTATCTTTTTTTTTTAAATGCTATAAAACTGTTATAAAATTTATTTAACTGTTATAAAATTTGCTTAAGAGTTTTGTAATTTTTTTTTAAATACAAAAATTAAAAAAAAATCGTTTCAATTATAAGACGAGGAGGCATCTGTTATACAATTATTATGTAATTTAACGTTAATTTTTTTTTTTTATTTAACGTTAAAATAACGACTTTCTTAAAATAAAAAATTCAAAATTTTTATAAGAAATTTTAACGATACGCTAGTAACTCAATCCATTCTCTACATATCGGAGAATTCGGAGACTCCACAAAATATATATATTCTGATTTAGCATGGAATAGCGGAGTCGATGTAGCCATGCGTGTCTGTTCTTGTGTGTGTGTGTGTTTTATGGTAATCACTCTCCCGGTTAAGATATCGATTCCAATTTTGGCACAAGTGTTGGTAGTTTTTATTTCCTCCACCTAAGATAGGGGCATACTAAGTTTGCCATTCCATTTGCAACACCCAGAAGGAGGCGTCAGAGACCCTACAAAGTTTATATATTCTTGATCAGCATCAAAAACTGAATCCATATAGACATGTATGTACGTCTGTTGTTGACATTCTCACGTTCGTAAGTTTTGAGATATTGAGCGGAAAATTTGTACAGAAGTTTCTGCATGTAGATCGCTATTTAAAACGGGCAAAATCGGTTAAGCGACACGCCCACAATACATCAAGAACTGAATGAGGGGCAATTTTTTAAGTGCTACTTATAAAGACATATATACTGCTCGGCAAGTGTTGGTTGGTATTCAAGATTTGACTCCAGCCAAACACATATTTTTTTACAAACCATTCATAGGTACCAACAATGAAATCAAACGAATCAATTTGTTATTCAATTAACTATAACCCGAAATGGTAAAACGGAAGACAAAAGAATATAAATACGTATGCATGTATGTATAGATGTATGTTTGTTTGTTTGGTATATTGTACAACAAGACATTATTAATAGGTTTAGTGAAACTTGGGCACATACGGTTACAATAGACACCTAGCACGCAAACCACATAACAGAACAATTACAAAAGAAACAAAAAAAATAACAACAAGACTAACAAGGCAAACACACGCACACACACACACATACACATTCAAACAAAATCCAGTCATGGTCAACAAATCAAATAAAAGAACAGAACATGAAAAAGAAAAAGTTGCTTAAATGCTTTGATATAGAAAAACACATTTGTACTCGTAGTACGATGAAACAACAACAATAATAATAATAATAATGTAGTATTTGAAGAGAATATGTATATAAAGAATGTAACCGAAGATCCACCAAGATGAGAGAGTGTGAGTGAGAGAAAAAGATTGTGGCATATAAGAAGAAGAAGAAGAGGAAGAGGTTATTTGCGTACATTGACTTTGTGTCTCGTTTGTATGACCTTGCCCGAAAAATACTACAAGTATAGTAAACATGTGTACAAACGTATAAACTTCAAAGCACCAAAGACAAGAGACACTAAAAATGAACGAACGAACACACAAGAAAAATAAAGAAACACATTTATTTAGTATACATACAATAGTGTGATGATGCTCTCTTCTGAACTGAACTGAACACGAAAGAACAATATAAAAAGAAATGAAGTTAGAAGAGGAAAACGAAGAATCATCAAATGAAACGGGAAATTATTCAACGAAAAATCAACCCAATCACACCAAGCATGCCATGTCTTTATATGCAATGCATATAAGAAAGCAGCATTTATCCAGCTGTATAAGAGTTGGAGCAGCGTTTCTTAAAGTGTGCTCCGTAAGCCAAGTGTTGGGCACATACACACAGTTAGTCATTACTGAACCACTGGGGTTCTGTGTAGATTAATTAATTGAGTCAAAAAGTTTGAGAACCCCTGGTTTAGAGAGCACAGAAATGCATAAGCGTGCATGCTTCATATGTTGTGTGTGTGGGTATGTACTGCAATAAAGCAGTGCACTGTCTCTCCCACTTCACAGAGGCTTTCAATCCAATAGCATCTCTTCTCTATAATCTTTAACATTAACATTAACATTATTGTGATAACGTTCTAATTAAATTTTTTTGTCATTGCCATTAACTGTATGAAGTGGTTGCCTTTCATTCTAAAAGCACAAGACATCCCACTTACTTATGCATTCAAAATTGCTGCTCAACAGTAAACGGTACATGTCTCTTATTCTCTCTCTTTCTCTCTCTATCTCTCTCTCTCTGTGTGAATTCTAATACGGTTAATTTGTTCTTGTTCTCGTTATTATTCTGTATGCGTAGACAAAATACTATCAACAGCAACGGTCACAGAATATGTTGTGGTGGTGGTGGTAACTGAGATTTCTAAGCAATTAAGATTTATCATTGACTATGTTTGCTCATCAGGGGCTCATCAGTTAGTTGGACATTCGTCTTCCACATCCCATTACAAAATTCTATAATATGAGATAAAAAAGAAGAGAAATAACAAGAATAATACCCTCCACATTATATATAAAATATGGGCGTGGCAGATACCTGATTGAGCCTTTAAGCTTTAATAGTGTTTATAAAAGTTTTTTGCATAACCTTCCACATTGGATTCTGCACATAAACAAGTTTTTTGTAAATGGTGGGCCTGTCCGTTGCCAGATGCCGCCAATTTCTGTATTTTACGTTAACGGAAAGCCTCAATAATTTCAACTTCTTAGACCAATTTTTGTAGTTGGTAGTTTTCTGGTGCTTGTGGACGTGGCTCTCAACCGATTTTGCGCAATTTAAATAAAAAATTTCATTACAAGGATAATTTTACACATAAAGGATACTAATATGAACAAATCTGCCAAAATTCAGGACATTCTGGAGTGATGTGAAATTTAAAAAAAATTATGCAAATATGGACAAAAGCAAACATGCACGTAAACGTGTGCATTGTTTATATTAATCACGCCCTAGGAGATTATTCTAAATGGTATCATCTTCTTTTTAATATATCTTTTGAACCGCTGGTCCAATTTCTATCATTTATGCACCGTTAGAATGTACAAAAAAAGCGCAAATTTCGCTTTTTTTTTTAAATCAAAATCAACTACACTGGAAACGAAATATAAACCCTAGTTCAGAACGTTAAACTTTTTAACGTTGTAGGCCAGTCAGTTAACCGATTTTGTCCTTTTTTAACAGTTTCACTTTTAACATTCATGATGAATAGGTGTACCAAATTTCAGTGTGTTATCTCAAAATTTGCGACCGTGAGAGTGCTGAAAGGTTCGGATGCAAGGTTTAGGGCGCCGTTATAGGCGTGCCCTTTCCCCGACTTTACCGAATTGCAATAAGGAACCGTAGAAAATCTCCAATTTTTCGATTGTCCTATTGATACTGATCAAGAATACATAAACTTAAAAAATATATATATTGTATATCAACTAACAGGCTAAAGTACTTAACTGAAGCTTGTGTTAAATAAGGTTTTTTGTAAATTTAACTTCTTATATTTATTTGCAATTTTTTTATTCATATTTTTTTAAATTTTTTTACTTACAAGAGAGGGAGAGTTTTTTTGAAGGTCATTTGTTTATTAATTTATTCAGAAAAAAATTAAATGTGTAAGGTTATTATTATTATTATTATTATTATTATTATTATAAAAAATTAATAGGCGCCTAAAACCAAAAACAACAACACACAACAACCTTGTACCAGAATAGCGTTAAAAATCGAGTTAATTAAATACACGCAACACAGTATCGAATAATTTATGAAAATATTTTTTTTTATCTTCATAATTACAGCTTGCATTATATAAACAAAGTGGTTGTTGTAAACTACTTGTACATACATACACAGCGAAACACGCAAAAATCGATTTATAGCGATACTATCGTTACGTGTTAGTCTCATTAAATATTCAGTGAGAGGTCGTATAATTTCTAAGGTTTTTAAAAGTCTAAAAATCTATTAAATTTGGTAATATTCTGTTACAGCATTAACGTTTTGTAGCGTTTTTTGTATGATGAAGTTGTATTTGTTGTACTTTCAAAATTCTTATAACAAGAGCAAGAAGTTGATTTTCTTTTGTGATGCAATGATTTTTTTTATTTTTTTATATATTTTTCATTAACTGTCTATTGTCTTGTCTTGTCTTGTCTTGTGTTGTCGTTATTGTTAAAAGTTATGTTAGCAGCACAGTTTGGTTGGTTAGTTCATGTAAAAAAATGCTTAATTTTGTATAGCACACAAGCTATTCTAATAAAGTCTCTCTCTCTCTCTCTTTCTCTCTCTGCTTCTCTTCTTCTCTCCTTCTCTATTTTTTACAGACTTTGTTTAATAATCTTAAATTAATTCTGTCCTCAATATTATAATAATGTTGAGATCACTTTTCTGCCTTCAACTAATTAATGCTAATATGGAGATTTAAATAGAAGAACGGGGAAGAGCACGGGACACATACATCATATTGGACAAGACGTATACAAAGTATATATATTCTTGATCAGCATCAAAAATTGAATCGATCTAGACATGTAACGTGTGTCCGTGTGTCTGTCTGTTGTTAGTATTCTAAGTATTGATATAGTTTTTGCACGCAGATCGCTAATTAAAATGGGCAAAATCGGTCAAAAGTCACGCCCACAATTGAGAAAAATCTATTTATTTGCCACAAAAATTGAGCTATTAAGTTATATTTATAATAACCTAATCCATAGATATTCCAAAAATAGGCGTGGTAGCATAACAGACACGCCCACAATCGACAAAAATTTATATATCTGCCACAAAAGTTGACCTATGAACTTGTAATTTGATATGCTTATATATAGTTATGCCATCCATCGATGTGCCAAAAGTGGGCATGGTTGGATAACAAATACGCCCACAATTTATAAAAAACCATACTCAACGTAAAACTTGACTTGCAATCTGACACGTAATACATACAATATTAGAGAGCGTAATATAATACAGCTGCCATGCCCACCATGGTAGTTGTAGAGGGTATTCAAGTTTTGGCTTTAGCCAAATTTATCCTTTAGAATATTTTGTTTATAATTTTTTCTCTAAAAAAAGTCAAAGTATGTGGTGGGCGGTGTGGTGTGTCTCTTGAATTTTGTGTTTTTTTTTTTTTTTTTTTTAATTAAACATTTTCTTACTTAATTTTATGGTTGAAGTATAGATGTATAAGAAAAAGCAAAAAAGGCCTTCAGGTCTGTAAAAAAAGTTTCTAAATACAACAAAAACAACAACAGTAGCAATAACAACAACAATAATTTTATATAATTATACTACATAAACTATTTATAATATATGAGCAACATGTCTATGTAGAAACGACTTGGTTGCTGCTTGGTAAACATGATTTTCAACAGGTGCGTCCACATATTGTGTTAATTTTTTTTGTTTTTTTTTTTTTTCAGCTCTAATCAAGTTTCTATAAAACTTCATTTTTTTTTGCTTTACATTGGCACTCTGCTACAAGTGAAATATTGTCAGTTAATTAATTGAGTTAAGGTTTGTTACGAGAATTATTGATGTAAAGAGTGATGGATGAGGCTTTGCTTACTTTGCTATTAGATGGCTGTGCCAAATGGAAGAGTCTTAATCATCAAAGAACGTGGCCTTTGTCTTTGCCATATTTTGAACCCCACAACACTTTAAAGAGTTTACGTGCCGTATTTTATTTTAAATTCATTCTTAAGGGCGTTTGTCAATTCTTCTAAGCCATCCTGGGTGGAGTGTTACCAACCAACCATCAGTCATAGACTGCATTTACAATTCGTACAATAACTGTACATGCCTAAAGGCGTAAGCGTATGATTACATATGTACTACAATTATTTATTCTTGTCTGGTTCATTATACTCTTCACTCCTTAGCTCTCTGCTCAGTTCTATTGTGTTCTACTCTGTTGTTGCTTTGTTTCGTTCTTTAGCTATTTTATTATATGATTGTACTAGGTGGCTCAACTACACTGTAGCTAATGTAGTTGTTGTCTGCTCCAATGTCATTGGAGTCCAGTTTTATCGCACAAGATTATTGACACTTGGCGTTTTATATTACACTTAATGTAAAAAAGAGTAACAATGATTGTTAAATACCCTACACCATCTGCAGATGATATTTTAATTGTGTTTTGATGTTTGTAACTCTAAAATGGGTAAGAAGAGAGACCTAGATTGGAGGGTAGGGATCGATGTCAGAATCATTTTGGAATTGATTTAACCATATCCGTTTATCCCAGTGTTTGATTGATTCAAGAATTTGTCAATTAGTAAGAGTAGAAGAATCGAACCTTTTTAGAGCGCTTTCTTCATATAAATTTTTTTGGAAATTTCTTAAGAAAAGTTGGCGAGGATTAGTTTTTTAGCCTAAATATGATAAATTTGATCTCGATTAGATCATATTTGTTATACTTCTTAGCCCTAAGACGAGTAATTTAGCAAATGGATTGAAATGGACCTTGTTGAAACCTTCAAATTTAGCGATTCTAAATAAATCTTCATTTAGAAAATCCTGAAATGAATTTTCACAAATTGAGGATTTGCTGCTTCTTGTACAAATTACGCTAAAAATTGCGCTTAGTTCAATGGGACCTAAATGTAGGTAAGGTATAACTGCGCTTGATCGACTGTGACATTTTCACATGTTTAACATAACTCGTAACTATTTTTTTTCTTGGCTACACTACTACCCAACACTATGGTTTCTTCACTCTTTACTGCTCTGCACCACCCACCATGTTTTCTTGAATATTTACGAGCTCAGCAGTAAGATTGTGTAGACTTTATAGCAAATTAATCTTTTTTTTATGGTGTTGAGTGCTGACGTTTGCACAAGAAATGTAATTGATTTTGTATTTAAACACAAGTTCTAAATGTTTTTTTTTCTTCATAAATATTATAGTTGTTTGTAAATTGTTTTAAAAATATATTTTTTTTAATTATTCATTATGTAATTTTTTTTAAAACAAATATTAATTTTTACTTTTGAATAAAATTTGGCATTTGAGTCAAGGCTTTATATGGAAAATGTCATTTAAAAGTTGAAAAACAATTCAAAATCTTTAATTATAAAACAAATAAAGTCAACGAACGAATTATTACAGCAGAATGGTAAATGGTAAATGGAGAGAACATTTCACAGGTTAGTGGGCCATTTCCGATTGAAGTTGAAAAAGTTCAAAGTCTCAATCTACATCTATGTACAAAATGTAGGCGTGTCAGGTACTTTATTACGCCGCGTAATAGTACATGTATTACGTATCAGCTTGCAAGTGGGTTTTCCGCGGAGTATGACTTTTTGTAAATTGTGTATAAGTTGTCAGGTATGCGACCGCGCCAATTTTTGTTACATGAATGAATGAGATAATTATAGGTATGCATACCAAATGTCAAGTTCATAGGTCAAGTTTTATGGCACATATATAAATTTGTATTGATAGTGGGCGTGCCTGTTATTCGATATCGCTCAGTTTTGGCCCATTTATTGTTGCGCTCAAAATTAACATTTGTACCAAATTTCATTTTTATAGCTCAATTTTTATATATGATATGTAGATTTTTTTTTGTTGATTGGGGGCCTGGCTGCTAACCGATTTTACCCAATTTAAATTGTGAGCTGTTGACAGCAGTAAAAACGTTTGCACATAAACTCAGCTTAATATCTTAAGATCCACGAAAGTGACGGACGCATGGACGGACATGGCTAAAACGATGCAGATTTTGAAGGTGATCTTAAATATATATAGTCGATCGCCTATTCACCAATGTTGCAAACAGGAATATCTTATGTGTTTTAATAAAACAGCAGGATGCTCTTTTAGGACAAACTAAATGCACATACCTTGTGCCACTGGTAGTGGTGTAGGTTATAAAATCATTGGTATTTTTGTTGTTGTTATTTTTGTTATTTTTGTAACAAACAAACCTGTCTCTTTCCTGTGCATATCACAGTTATTTTCAAAAATACAATATATGAAAATTATAAACAAAATAAATGTTCAAAAATCGAAAAAAAAAAAATTATATTCTTTTCCATACATACATACTCTAAGGCACAGTACTGAAGCTATACGAAATGTACATGAGAAGTTAGGTGTGTGTGTGTGTGTGTGTGTGTGTGTGATTGGTATGTGAAAAGCTTGCCGTCTGGCATGGGAATGCATGTTATACCTGTCCATGTTGTTGTTGTTGTTATTGATGTTGTTGTCATATTTGTTTATTCATGGTTATTAGTGGGTTCTCCACTTTTCAGATATTATTCTCTGTATTAATAATTGTTTGTGTTGAACTGTTGATTGGACTGTATGGGTATGCGCACGAGTATCGAGTACTATTACAATTGTTATTGGTGTGTTGTTGTGTTTGTATATGAGCTATTACTATGAATAATAAAAGTTCTTTACAGAGTGTGTGTATATATGTGATATATGTAAATGTGTGTGTGCGTATGTGTGTGTTTAATAAATATGTTAAACATGGAGGAAATATTTTGTTCAATACTTTACTAGAAATGAGCTGACATGTACCCAACATTACTGCACACTGCCACTACGCTACTACTTACATATGCTAATAGATTTGTTCAACATTGTTGCTAGTAAGCTAGGAATTTTCATTTTTTTTCCTTTTTTATTTTTAAATATGATGGTGTGGTGCTGCAATGCAATCAACCAACAACCGTAATAAATGCCTTTCGTTATGCAGGTTAAATCATAGCCGTGTTTTATTTTTATTTTTTTGTTTCTGTGCTAGTAGTCGCGCCTTTCAAAATCACTTTTATACCATATACCGTATATATGTGTATAAATTGCAGAGAAGCGTGTTTTGACATGCCAGTCTTATGTTTTATGACAGTTTTTTTCCCTCTGTCGATAAATAAAAATGCAAATTAACAACAAAACAAAATTAAATCTTAAGTGTTGCACGATTTTTCTTCAAAAAAAAAAAAAAAACCAACAATAAATTTGTTTTATAAACAAGTGAAAATACTATAGTCGGTCAAGCCGGACCATCAAATACCCTACACCACTTGATATATTATTCAATTTAATTTTTTTCTTTGATAAATGAAGTTTTATTTTTTTTTTTGTACTGCATGTATTTTCATTTCAAATTTCAAAATGATACATAAACCAGATTTTTTTTTATTTTTTGTTTGTTTATGAAATCAAAATTTTTGTACGGGGAGGGGTTCTAAGAATGGTCCAATCCGGTCAACTTTCAATAGGGTTCCCCTTTGCGCTAATACACGTCCCTGTATCAAATTTCATCGAAATATCTCTAAAAATGTGACCTGTAGCTTGCGCACAAATTTAGATGGACAGACGGACATGGTTAAATCGATTCAGATTTTGATTCTGAATCGATCGGTATAATAGAAGGTGGGTGTGGCAGTTGCCATTTAAGAGTTACAAACATCCGCACAAACTTAATATACCCTTTCCCACAGGGTGGTGCAGGGTATAAAAATATAACTTAAGGTGTTATACATGCTTTAATAATGACCTTCATTGTAAGTTTAAAGGGCGTGGGGATTTTATCATTTCATTTTTTCTACATTTACACCCTACCACTTGTGCCATATGCGGATGTTTGAAACTTTTAAACGGCCCACATTTTCCATTTATCGCAATCAATTTAGAAACGCTTCCTGACATAACTAAATCCATTGAAGTGCGTTTGTTGTCTGTCCGTGCACAACCTTTTGACCATAGCTGTTAATATAATTCGATGAAATTTGTCCACTATCCAAAATATTTGAAATGGAAGCATTTTTAAAACCTCTCCCCATAGAGCGCTCTAATTTGAAATAAGTTTGTATTTGGCGAAAATTCAAAAATTATTATAGTTAATTGGCTTAATAGATTCAATCGGACCATTTTCAGAACCTCTTGCCACTTAACCGTATGTTACGAAGTGACTTGTATGACAATGGCTTACCTTGACTGATATAACAAATTAATTGTTATTATAGCATTAATTGGGAAACTAAGTGACAAACACAACCGGGGTCAACTACGAATATCAAGAAAAGAATTTATAGAACCATTGCACGGATGGGCATGGCTCGCTCGCCTCAGAACTACAATTTTTAGTGACTTTTAAAATGTTTACAAAAAAAGAAATTGCCAATAAATAAACTGACAGATAAAAATGACCCTGACTTTAATTAAATGCAGTTTTAAGAACGCTTCTAGAGAAAAGGAAGAACCTAAGTGGAGACAAACCCAGTTACATGGTCTCAAAATTGCAACATTTGCAACGTACACAATCAATTCAAGCAAAGGTGAAAACCAAAACTAACTTACAATACATGTCTAACTATTAAAATTAGACGGACCGATTGACCATGTTTGACCGACATAAATTTCTAAACTTTAAGCTGCATCACAACGATCATTAGTATCATATGAACAGATATTTTCTGTATTAAGGTACTGCCTCAGAATCTTTAATTTTTCATTCTTTTTGAGAGTGGTTGATTGTCTTAGAATTCCAATTTCTTTCATCACCTTGAGAATATTTTATAACAAAGAGATATACAGATTATGTGAAGAAGAAGTAGAAATAGATCGATGGCGTCTTTCCTTTATAAGAAAGAACGCGACGGTCAGATCAAAAATCATAAATTTTCTCAACCATGAGAATATTTACACCAAAGAGGAGATACAGACGAAAACGTAGACTTGGCTCAATATTACAAAAAAATACACTCCTTCGTTCTGGAAGTGTTGCATAAATTCTTAAGCAAGGCTTGTCATGCTGGTTTTTTAACTGCTCTCTCTCTCTCTTGTATGTGCTGGAGTTGAACTTTTCTTTGTCGTCTTCTTTCAAATTGAATGCCCATAAACTAGTTTTACCACTTGTTTGGTTAAATCAACTTATTCTTGTTATTGTTGTTATTTTTTCTTTTTTTTACTTTACTGCTGCCCGATATGGTATGTATTCTCAACTTGTTCAAACATTATATTATTAATTAAATAAACGAACACAACAAACTATACGACATACATACAATATAACAGAAAAAAGAAATGAATATAACAATAACAACAACAACAATAATTTATTTAAAAAAAAAGTAAATGATAAACTTTTAACGTTCCACTATTATATAAAGGCTGCGTAATGTGTGCAGGAAAGTACATAAATACGAGGGCTTAAGAAATCTTCCAATATGTACGTAAAGTATATAAGACAAGGAAAAAGAAAACTACTCGTAAACTTGTATTATATTTATCCTACGCAGTTGATACTACTTAGAATCGATATAGCAGTGAAGCTCGCTCTGCTTCAGAATGTATTTCCCTCGAAATACACGTGTTGACTCTCTTTTATTTACAAGTAATGAAAAAAATGTTACTGCATCACTTCAATGCCCTTTTTATACCCTCCACATAATGTCGGTGGTATGTCTATCTATTAAATTTATCATTCTGTTTGAAGCAACGAGAAGGTGGCCTTTCTGCACAAACCAAATTTTTGAATCGATTTAACGATGTCCGTTTGTCCTTACGTCTACCTTGATACATTAGTATATTGAGCTGAAATTTAGTCCAGACATTTTCAGCTAAGTAGAAATTAAATTGACTGAAATCAGTCAAATGCCACGCCCAAAATATATTTTATTTAATTTTTTATCAGCCATAAATATTGATCAGTGGAAATGACATTTGATGCAGAAATTTGTAATTTGTGCATACATTTATATATGAAAAGTGGGCATGGTTGTATAACAGCTGTGTTGTTCGCTGTATTAAGCTAAAATCCACTAAAAATATTTCTAGGATACGTATGTAAATAGATTCTTGGTTTAATTGGGTAAAATTGGTGGGAAGCCGCGCCAAAAACGAGAAAAAAACTAACGATGAGCTACAAAGCTGAAATTCGGGCCCATATATTTAGATTAAGATTTATATTTCATTTCTTATAGAAACCTTAAAGTTTACAGGTATTATTTACAGTGTTACAGGTAGTAATCATCTTCATGCCACGCCCACTGCATAATATGGAGGCCGAGTGTTTTATTCTTGTTCAAATTGCAAGTTTCTTTAGGGTCCTTTCTGATAGGGACCTATTTTATATTAAGCCGCAAAACTGGTTTTCATTAAAACTGATTCTATTCTATCCCAACATTTAAAAAAAAAAGTATAAATAAAGGTCAATAGATGTGTTTGTTATCTTTTCTTCAATACCCAGATACATACCATTTTCTACATACAGTCCACTTTTATTTATCTTACATTTCTTGTAATCCTCCTATAAGTGTTTCTTTGTTCACGTTATGTTACCTCTCACTCTGCCTTCGTATATATGCATGTTATATATATATTTTATTTTATCTACATACAAGTGTATGTTCTTTGTGCTCAACTTCCCTTATAAAACTTCTGCCACAATATACATGCATAAGCGTTATGTACTTAATTCTAAATAGTAGTGTTGTTGCTGTATTTGACTATACTTAATGCAGCCCTGTTCGTCTCTTTAATAACGCATATATTCAAAAAAGAAAAGGAAAAACAAAAAAACAAGAGCAGAGAACACACACAGCAAGGTCGTTTGCGTACAAAAATTCAACTTATCTTGAAGGTCGTCCTTTTTTATGTGTCTCTGCTGCCGACTAACTGACGACCAGCACGACCAAACAAACTCCCTCGGTTTCCATGCATTTTATACAACTGCCGCTATGTGTGTTTATGTGATTATATTTGATATTTTATATCGTTTGTTTGCCTATTACACATACACACTAACACATATACGATGGCGTAAACAGTGTTGTTTTGATAATTAGAAACTTGACTTTAGAGGAAAACTTCATTTGGCTTCGGTCAACTCTTGAATACCGCCACCAAAGTAAAATAATGTGTACAGGATATGGGTGTGGTTTTAAAGCATTTCATTTGTGCAAAACTGAACTCATTTTATCTACCTTTCGATACTCATCATTTTTGGAGAGGCGTAGTATAATCCTTTATACACGTTTCCGCCAATTTTCAGTCTTTTTATACCCTCCGCATAAGATAGGGGTTATACTAAGTTTGTCATTACTTTTGCAAAACCTAAAAGGATGCTAAAAAGTATATATATTCTTGATTAGCGTCTTCAACTGAGTCGATCTGGACGTGTGCGTCCGTGTGTCTGTTGTTGGCATTCTTATGGGCGTACATTTTAAGATATTAAGCTGAAATTTTGTACAGACATTTATAGTTTCTGCGCGCACATTTAAAACGGGCAAAATCGGCTAAGAGCCACGCCCACAATCAACAAAAATCTCTAATAGCTGCCACAGAAATTGAGCTATCAAGTTGAAATTTGGTATCCATATTTACAATTAACTTATCCATCGATGTGCCAAAAATGGGCGTGTTATAATAAAAGACACGCCCACAATAAACAAAAATCTATATATCTATAACAAAAGAGTTTTCTATAAATCTGAAGTTTGGTATTCATATCCATAATCCTTCCAAAAATGGGCGTGGCCGGATAACAGAAACCTACAATTTATAAAAAAAACCATACAATTCAATTCGAATTACAAGCTCATATAATAATGCATACACTATTAAAGGGCGTTTTCATATACCAGCCACGCCCACAAATCTTATGTAAATATACAGGGTATTTAAGATTTGACCTAAAATTTGACAATATATACCATTTGAAAATGGACTGCTTTACCTATCTAATGGTATATATTTTTTTTTTTTTTTTGAAATACTTGATAAAAATATTAATTGTCATTGATTGAAATTTTCAGCGTATCCTAAAGCAAAATGTTTTTAGAAAAGTTACTTCCATCCGATTCTAGACTTAGACTAGTATCACTTGTGGAAAAACAGTGTTGTAGATGTTTAAAAGAACCTTCATAGAAGACTTACAAATTCACGTGTTACCCGTTTTACGAACCCGTGCCTAACTAATTGACCACCACTGTATTTTCTTCTATTATAAATATTACGTAGTTTATATGATGCCTGTTTATTTATTGTGATTCATTTTTTTTGCAATTGTTGTTGTTGTTGATTATTCTTTTAATATGTATCGTATAACGCTGACGTTGTTCTGATGAATTCTTTTCAGTCACACATGCAATATATGAGTAAAGGCATCACTCATCTGGCACATTAACGTTTGCTTGTTTGTTTGGATACACGTGAAATTAAATTATAAAAAATTATATCCACTACGGCACTCTCCCTGGCATGTTGTGCTCTCCTTATATGAATTTTCCTCTCTGTTTTCTCTATCTATCTTTCTAGCAGCAACTGTTTCTTTGGTATGCGCAGATGTTTATATAAGGGTTAATCAGTTTCGAGTGTCGCTCAAACTGTTTTTTATTTCCATTAATACAAAAACAGAAACAAAAGGATAATAAACAGAACAAGTGATTAAAAATCGCTCTCTATCATAAATTTTACTTATAGGCCCAATCTTACAAACTCTCCATCTCTAATAGTGTGTATATTATGCATCAGCTTGTAAGTCGAGTTTTACACTGAGTACGATGATTTGTAAATTGTGGGCGTTTTTGTTATCCGACCACGCCTATTTTTGGCATATTGATGTATGGAGTAATTATAAATATATATACCAAAATGCAACTATATATAGATCAATTTGTGTGGCAGATAAATAGATTTTTGCCGATTATGGGCGTGTCTGTTATCCGACAACGCCCGTTTTTGAGACATGAATGGAGTAATTATAAAAGTGTGCACCGAATTCCAACTTCATCGCTATATTTTTGTGACACCCCCTTCTTCAATATTACACCAATTGATTCAGAATTGAAGGACATGTCTTTTCTATTAAAAATTAACTGATTCGGACCGAATTATAGAAAAAAAAACTATGTAATAACCCTTCCTCGAAGTACTAGAAGGTTTTTTTATCATGACTTCTAAATAGGATTGAATCGGGAGATTCACAAAAAAAAAAAAAAAATTACTTTTAAAGAAAAATGCATTCGGAAGAGAGCCTGAGGAGGCCCGCTTGTTCAAGACTTCTGAAACTTTTCTGTAAATTATGGTAAATGTCTTGTTGAAGTGAAGTGCTCACCACTTCTGTCTGCCAGAGAAAACAGAAACCAACTATAGAATTATACACAACTAGAAAAGTCCATTAACCTTAACCGAATTTTTCATGTACACGTACATTCGACCCCACAGCAGACCATACATTTATGTACGAATATCACACAACAATCATAATAACACTGACTCTGACTCTACTCAAAACATAATTAATGAGATTCAATTAACATTGAGTTGATTTCATATTGTTTTTCGTTTTGATTGGATTTAATTTGAGACCGATTGTTGTGTGGTGTGGTTCTAATGTATTTAGATCTCAACGAAAATTACGATAATTAGAGGTTTTATGGGGTCACTCTCTAAACACACACATGCTTTTTTCATACAGAAAGATGCTATAAAATTAATATTCTTTTTATAGTTTTTTTTTTTTTTTTTTGTTACAGTTTACCATCCCAAGGGAGTGATATAAATATGACACTGCACCAGCGACATTTATCTAATTTTTACAAGAAATCACCGCACAATTTACAAAGAGGCTAACTGAAGCAAAAGACTTGATTTTTTTTTAAATTAATTAACATACGATTAAATGCAGCATAAGTTCTATGGTATTGTAGTTTAGATAACTTGTAAAAACTAAAATATCACAACTGTAGATATATAAACAAACAATGTCAATTGTAAAAATGGAAAATAATCCCACAGAGGCGGGCCTAACTACCGCTTCAGCGGATGTTGAAGGGCTAACTGCTACGGGTGCTGCTTCTCTGCTACCCATCAATATGAGCAGTAGTAAAGTCGCAGCGGAAGAACGGATCGGTTCATTTAGTACTAACGCCACTACCACAACAACAACAACAACAAATCGAAATATATCAGTTACCAGCATCAAGTGTGAAGTGGACGTTGATGTTGTAACAAATATGGGCAACAGTAACTCCATATCAGTGAATTATTATAATGGTGTACAACATGTTCCCACCAGCAGCAGCAGCAGCAGTGGTGGCGTACGCATACCGTTACCGAAATCGGAGGAGCAAGATTCCGATTCAGAAACGGAATTGACGCATATCGAAAATTTGAAGGTGAACAGACGTGTTAGTAATCCGGGTGGTGTAACAAGTATGGCGGGTACGGCCGGTCATCAGCGACCACGGCCCATGTCGTGGGAAGGTGAGCTGTCTGAAAATGATGAAATTATGACAGAAGCTGAACTAATGGATACCGATACCACGATGAGTAATGGGGCGGAGCCTAATAATCGAGTAGCGGTAATAAAAAGTGAAGGCAGTATCAATACTATGACAACCGGGCATGCCAGCAGCAGCAACTCTGTAATAAAGCCGGAACTTGAACAGATAACGGTGGAGGTAAACCCGCACCCGCACCCGCACCACATACACCAATCTGCACTCAATAATTTGAACAGTAATAATAATAATGCCATCTATCATCATCCAAAATTGAAGTTGGCTCCAACACAAAGTGATCCCATTAATCTAAAGTATGAACCGCCCGACCATCAGACATCTGCAGCATTAATAATTAATTCACCGTTATTGGTACGACAAAAATCTAGCACCGCTTTGACACATTTACCAGCCAATCCCAGTCCAGATTCAGCCATACATTCCGTTTATACGCACAGCTCACCGTCACAATCACCGTTAACATCACGACATGCACCCTATACACCGTCTCTGTCACGTAACAATAGTGATGCATCTCATAGTTCTTGCTATTCATATTCTTCGGAATTCAGTCCGACACATTCACCTGTCCAAGGGCGCCATATTGTTTATGGTACGTTGCCTGGAAGTTTACATCATTCCGCTCTACTTTACCGTCCTTTGAATAATGTAACAAACTTGACAAGTTCACCGGGAGGCACGGGCAAGTTAGAGTCGGCTTCTACGGGTGGAGAAGCGCAGAATTTGAGCATGGAAGTAGTTTCAGCAGCTCCCACTAACTTCGGTCTTATAACAGATCCCAACGGTTTGCCGGCTTCCCCCGCGGCAGCTGGCATCTCCCGTCAGCAATTAATCAACTCACCTTGTCCGATATGCGGTGATAAGATTTCCGGCTTCCATTATGGCATCTTTTCATGTGAATCCTGTAAAGGCTTTTTCAAGCGTACCGTCCAGAATCGTAAGAATTATGTTTGTGTTCGAGGGGGACCTTGTGTGGTCAGTATAACGACACGTAAGAAATGTCCAGCTTGCCGTTTCGATAAATGCCTGCAAAAGGGCATGAAACTTGAGGCTATACGTGAAGATCGAACCCGGGGCGGTCGGTCTACTTATCAATGCTCTTATACTTTACCCACTTCTTTGATGAGTCCGATACTTAGCCCGGAGCAACAACACCAACAACAACATCAAGCCAATATAACGCCCAATTTAACAACCGGTTCATTGGATCAACAACAATGCTACCTGAACCAACAATCAACGCAACAGCAATTACAAACACGTTTACTATCAAGCAGTAATGTGTCAGAGGGCACGGCTCAAGAGCGCGCAATCAATGGTTTTGTATTAGCAAGCAACACCACCACCACCACCGCAACGACCATTAAGAGGGAGCAAATGGACTCATACAACAAATTGACATCAACAACATCACAATCAACACCTAATCTAAACGATCACAATGTATTATCATTGGCAACAACTTATGCGCAAGCTTCCTGTTCCAACTTAGTCAACAACTCAAATCTTGGCCATCAACACCATCAACATTCGCATCAACAAATGGACAAAAATATTCCCAACCTTTTACAAGAAATTATGGACGTTGAACATTTATGGCAGTACACTGATAGCGAATTGGCTCGCGTCAATCAGCCGTGCTCCACGACAACAATAACAACGGCTGCGTCTGGTAGCACAGAATCGACTACGACTACGACAACTATAACGGCCAACCAAATGACAAATCCATTCTTGGCTACTGCTGGTCTTCCATCCAATACAAATCCGGATCTAATAGCACATTTGTGCAAAGTGGCCGATCATCGTTTGTATAAGATTGTAAAATGGTGTAAAAGCTTACCGTTATTTAAAAACATATCGGTGAGTAATATAACGGTTGAACGTACATTGGAGTAGATTACTATATTAGACCCTAGTAAAGATGACAACGACGGTGATGTGACGATTGTCGTTAACCCAGTAAGGTTTATTCTTATAGTATTGTAAGGGATTCAGGCTTGCTCAAACTTATCAGCTTACTTGTTTAGAATAAGAAACGACTGCTGTGCCAGTAATCTACTATCAAACTCCATGCTACAGACTTTCAAGTAACTAAGAAACCCTTAAATATAAGAATTCAAATGAAACCTTCTCAAAAATATTTTGTACCGATCATCTAAAATTGCAAGAGATTGTATTCGATCTAAGGGGGTTAAGTTTGAATCGCTTGTAGGAGTTTTGAGCCCCGATCTTTCTTAATAACTTGATTAGTTAGGTTCTGCATAACACATGGTTTCCTTAACAGTTCAATTGAAGAATTTTATTTCTTTTTTAATAAATGTAATTTTTTTTACACTTTTTATTTTACTTACTTTACTTAACTATTTAGATTGAAGATCAAATACGCTTGTTAATTAATTCGTGGTGTGAACTTTTATTGTTCTCCTGCTGTTATGGATCCATCGATACACCAGGAGGTATTAAAATGTCCCAGGGCAAGACTGTAACTTTAGCTCAAGCGCGATTAACTGGTTTTCAGGTTACATGAAAATTTTTATCAAACTATAGAATGATTTGAAAGAAGAATTATTAATAATTTTAGGCCTGCATTGAAAGAATGCTGAACCTGACAGATCATTTAAGACGTTTACGAGTCGATCGTTATGAATATGTGGCTATGAAAGTGATAGTATTATTACAATCTGGTAACTACACATCTTATTTATTTTGAGATATTTTTGTGAAATTATGGATTTTTTTTATATTTAGATAATTCAGATTTGCGCGAACCGGTAAAAGTAAGAGAGTGCCAAGAGAAGGCTCTGCAGAGTTTGCAAGTTTATACATTGGGCCATTATCCGGATACGCCTTCCAAATTTGGTGAGCTATTATTGCGCATACCAGATTTGCAAAAAACTTGTCAGGTAAGGTATTAGTGAAAAAAAGAAAGAAAAAATGATAAAAACAATGAATATTGAGAATTTGTCTATTTATTTATTTTTTTTTTTAATTTCAGCTGGGTAAAGAGATGCTTTCCATTAAGTCAAGTGATGACGGGAATTTCAACTTGTTAATGGAACTGTTGCGTGGAGAGCATTGACAACAAAATTGCACCATCATCATCAGCATCATCATCAAAATTATTTTAATTAATTATTAAATAATCATTAATAATTAAATGAATGTATAAAGCGAAATGAATATTTTTAGTTACTTTACTTTTTTATAATTCTTAAACAAACATTGATTTCAACCATAAAAAACAACAAGTAATGTGCCTAAATTTGTCAAAATATTAAAACAAGTAAGAAAACTAAAGTTTGGCTTAAGCCAAATCTTAAATACCCTCCACATTTACACACAAACAGTGGGCATGGCAGGTATATGATTACTACCCTCTAACTGTATATGATACGTATTACGTGTCAGCTTGCAAGTCGAGTTGTACGCTAAGTAAGGTTTTATGTAAATTGTAGGCGTATCTGTTATTTAATCATGTCCATTTTTGGCACATCAATGGATGGGATAACCATAGATATACGTACCAAATTTCTCGTTTATAGGTCAATTTTCGTGGAAGATAAATAGATTTTTGTCGATTATGGGCGTGGCTTTTAACCGATTTTGCCCATTTTAAATAGCGATTTGTGTGCAGAAACTAGAAGTAGCATAATTTCAGTTCAACATGTCAAATTTTACGACAGTGCGAGTGTCAAAAACCGATGGACACACGAACAAGGGACACACATGTCTAGATGGACTCAGGTTTTGGTGCTGATCAAGAATATATATACTTTGTAGGGTCTGTGACGCCTCCTTCTGGGTATTGCAAACGTAATGACAAACTTAGTATTGTCTTATCTTATGTCGAGGGTATAAAAAAATCGAATTGTAAAATAATTAACGTAAATATAATTTTTTTTTATTATCATTAAAAATAAATTAATACATGTTTTGCAACTTAATTACGTTGAAAATAGATATTCAGATATTTGAACAGAACAACATTTGTCAATAAATAAAGGCGGTGCATTTTATAGAAGTGCAAAAAAAATATAATGTTAAAAACTATATAACGTTTATGACGTTATGCATTAATAATGTTACAACGTAAAAAAAAATTGTAAAGCTCTGCATTAAATATTTAAGTGGCATTTGAAAACAAACAAAAAAAAAAAAAAACACCACGGATCAACAACCAGAAATGATTCCCATAAGAAAAGACTTAATTTTGGAATGAAAAATTACAAACATTTATTTGTAAACAAAATACAATTTTCATATTTTTATTTAAAATAAAAAAAGTGAATTTCCATGCATTAAATATTTTTATTTTTATTTTATAACGCCGCAATTAGATTTAGTGCAATGTTTTTGTATATTTAATATAATGAATAAATACATTTTATGACTTTTTGGAACGTTTCCTTTGTTTTTAATTATAATTTAAGAAACTGTCGCTTTTAATTTTCTTTTTTTTTATTATTATTAATAATTGCAACAGGAGAATCCTAGAATTATTTCGAATGTATAGTGTACATTACATATATATAAAAATGACTGTAAGTTAGATTTAAATGTGCTGGACCGAGGAACGTATATTTATAATAATTGAATTAAAAAATAATTTTATAAAACAAAAACAAAAAATATTCCATTTTTAATAAATAACATTCTTTAAGATTACCATACATTTGATAATATAAAATTATATATATAATACATATATGTATATATTATAGATATATAATTTTATAAAGGAATCGACCCCCAGACTGATTAACACATTTAATGTACAATTATGTATAAAATATATATTTCCACAACAATGAAGATCACTATCGAACTAAAGTAAAGTAAATAATGAACTGTTACATCTAACCTAACAAAAGAATTAAATGAATGGAAGAAAAATCCATGAACGAATTGCAAAATGTCATAAGACTTTTTATACATACTTGTAAGCTATATATTAAGGCCCTATATATAATATACATTCATATATATATTTTGCGAGCATTTTTTGCTATTTTGTACATGTAATGTAAATAAATGAAAATCTAATAAAAACTATACGTATAAATCAAATGAAATTTTGTATAAATAAATGTTGTCTTCAAATTAAAATGAATATTTCTTATTTTTTTTTATTTTACTGTATGTGCAACAGTTAGTAGGTTGCAAACAAGTTTGGGTGTCTTTTAAGCAATCCCGTACATTATTGAATATTCGTTGTTGTACGGTGTTGTTAAGTTTCGAGAAGGAAATGGGAAACAATCGAAATAGTTTACATTTCATACAGGGTGAGGAAAATTTGTGCAAACTATTTGAATTGAATTTAAATTTCTTATGATTTCTCTCTGATGAATTTAATAAATGAATAAAAATATTAACCTTGCACAGTTTTATTTTAGTAAAGTGATTCATTGAAATAAAAGTTTATTTATTTATTTATTTATACATTTGACTAATCCGTCTGTTGATATATATCATTTTAATGGAATAGAATAAACAATTTCATAATAGTGAATGTGAGACAATTTGTTTTTTGTTGCTCCACCCACTCATCCAATTATTCTGGGATCATAAGTACCCAGATAAGTGTTGCATTGACTGCAGTAATGATTACCAGTACGACAACTATTCATACAATATGGTATTAGGCAAGCACAACAACACCAACCCAAGACACATAAAACTAAAGCGGTGACATGAGTACGCATATTGGGCGTGTGAGTCATACGAGTTGTCCTGAAATTATTACATATAGGACACATAATAGAAGACGGATTTGGTCCCAATTTTTGTCCTGACAGTTGTTGTGTTGTTATGGTATGTTGTGTTGGAGGCATTTCGGTTGGTGTTGTAGGATTTTCATTTGGTGCATGATCATCATTTGACGGCAAAGCTTGATCTGTAGTAGATTCACTAGATTGATGAATGTTCGTGAAGCTGATGGCTGCTAAATAAGAAGGCGGCGGCTCTCTGGGTAAACCTAAAGCTTCTGTTGCTAAATTCCTTTCAGCCTCTGTTATATTATTTGGATCTGGATACAGCATAGCATGCTTTTGACTTTCCATGATTCTCCTTTCTAGTTGACTATTTGTTCAGTATAAAAAAAAGCACAATAAAAAATTATGATTTATTTCAAATGTACATAATTACAGGAATGCGTAAATATTTCACTTTGCTTGCAAAAATAAGTTAATATTGTTTTCTAAATATAAACAACTGGGTTCTGCTCTTTATAACAATACGTGGTTGTGGCTTGCCATTAAGATACTAAGTGAGAGTTGGTAGTTGATCGACAAAAAGTCATTTAAAGCTTTAAGCTAACATTCTAAGTAGATCACAAATTTCATAATATATGTGCATTCCACACACATAAAGCTTCCACTTTTGTTAGTACGTTTAGATATATTTTAACGTATATATATATATATATATATATAATATTATTTATCAAATTAGTTAAAAAGTTAAAAAGAGGAAGTGTTTTATACAGGCAATTGTTATTTTTGAATGACAAAAAGTTCTTTAAAACACCCTGTTGTTTTAATATTTATGAATTAAATTGTTTTCAATTGCTCGGTGTTTACGAAAGAGAAATGGACAAATTTTTGCCCCTTTCTGACTAATAAAAATTATTTTTTCCTGTTTAATGTCACGTTTTTTATGCAATCTTGCGAGTGTATTACCCATCAACCAACCAGGAATTCTTTCAAAAGAATTTTTTATTTGGTTGGTTTGGGGCTTTGCTTGTTTGTTTATATCACGGATCGCACAACATTGCCAGATTAAAAATATAAGATTTAAAATGTCTTTATGCCGCAATACTGAGTTTCAGAATAAAACCTTATATGTATTTAATATGATGAAAAGAAAAAAGTGATGGAAAGAAATTAACAAAAATTATTAAAATAAACATTGCTGTTATATGTGTATGTGTACTTAAGCAGGAAGTGTTTATTCTAGAAAGTACTATTTTTGTTCATAAACTGAACCGAGCAAGATTTCAACAATTCAACATCATCAAGAAATATTATATTGTTTAAGATTATTAGTTAATCAGCTGCGGCCGGAAATTAAGTTTAGTTGGCTGCCGGTGAGTATTTTTAAACATTTCTTTAAACAATTTTAATTTTTTAACGTGTTATTGTTTTGTTGTTATTTGTTGTTAAAGCTTTTTCATTGAATATGAAAAAGTATAGTGTGTGTGTTAAGACTCATTCAATGAAATGTCGTCTGCTTTTTATTCTAAATAATCAACATGTGTTATAAGAATACAAGACACCTGCAAGATCTGGCTTGAGGTTCTCATAACAGTGCAGACTTTCATCTGTTTTTAATTTACAAGTTAATAGATAAATTTAGTAAGTAAAGAAATTTTCTAGTATTTCGTAATATTTGAAGAGTACATTTTTTGGAAATTTAAATTTATGTTATTTAAGAAAAACACCCTTATTCTGGTGTTCACAAAGAATACTTTCTAATTTAAGCAGAGTAAACAATTTTTTTTTTAACAACCACCCCCTCTAGTCTTTTTCCGTTTGTGTCTTGTATCGAAAAGTTTCCAAAAAATTTTCCTTCTTAATGTAATTTCCCGAATTTTGCTTGCAGTGTATATGCATGTGTATGTGTAATGAAACTGTATGCGTGCTGTGTGCCTTTGGTACTACATCTGGATGTTTTCATGACGTTATGGGATGAATAATAAAATTTATTTGTCTACCCCATACATACACACAGTAACAGTAAAAACAGTAAATTTCCTATTCTGTGTATTTTTCTGAATAATTCAACCCAAACAGAGTACAGTGGTGGATGTAATATAGTGCAGAATGAAGATATTTTATGTATTTAGTGAATGTGAACAGCTTCCATTTTAATTGGAATTTCGCATTGCGACAAGTGCGTTGTAAACATTTTAAAATATTATAAAATGTTGAAGTCACGCGTGTTACAATCTTTATGGATTTTGGGTTTAATTTTATTGTTCAGTATTGTTCAACCAATAAACTAGGCTGAGCTTATAATTTCTTTATTGACTGTACTGAAAAATAGGGATGAACGATGAATGCTGGGCTAAGCACAACATGTTTTGATTCTTCAGACATAAAAAAAAAAAACAAGTAAGAAAACTAAATTGTGGCTTCAGCCAAATGTTAAACATCCTACACATCTACGTACAAGCGGCAGCTATATGATTATAGTTCACAATAGTGTATGTATTAGGTACCAGCTCGCAAGTCGCGTTTTACGCTGAATAAAATTTTTTGTAAATTGTGGGCTTGTCAAACATGCGAACACGCCCATTTTTAGTACATCGATGGTAGGGATAACTATAAATATGCATTCCAAATGTCAAGTTCAGAGATCAGAATTTTTGTGGCATATACAATATATAGATTTTTGTCGATTGAGGGCGTGTCTTTTATCTAACCATGCCCATTTTTAGTGTATCAAATTTCAACTTAATATCGCAATTTTTGTGGCAGATAAATTGATTTATTTGCCAATAAATTGATTTTTGTCGATTGTGGGCATGGCATTTGATTGATTTTTGCCCATTTTAAATAGCCATCTGGGCAAACGTGTAAAAACTAACAGTATCGGTACAAAATTTTAACTTAATATCTGAAAAGAACAGATAGACTCACGGACGTACGTTAAACTAGATCGTTTCAGTTTTTGATGCTGATCAAAAATATATATATATTGTAGGGTGTCTGATGTCTCTCTCTGGGTATTCCAAACGGTATGAAAAACTTAGTATAGTGAAAATTACAAAATCGTCAACAAAAAAAAAAATTTCATAACATACATGTGGGAAGCATCACGTCTGGAAAAATAAAACAAATTGACAATTTCAAACAATACTTCAAACAAACAATAGGTAAAGAATGTCAAAGAATTTCAATTTTGAACTCGAATATCATATAAAATATAATTTAATCACTCCCTAAGAGTATGCAATAACTTAATTAATTAATGATTTGTTCCTAAAACTATGTTATGTTTTTTGTTTACAAATTTTATCAAGCATGGTGTTTTCTTTTTTTTTTTAAGTCAAAAGCAATCTTCTCAGGCTTTTACAGAGTCTTTAAAAATTCAGTTTCAGTCTTCAACGTAGCAGTTAAGTGGTGGAAGAAAAGGCAAACTTGAAAAACCCATTCTAGCAGAGTCGACTAATTACGTATATTATTACATTTCTCGTTTTTCGCTTTCAATTATTTCGTTTTTTTGTTGTTGTTTTTTTTGGGGGGCTTTTTTTTCTTTGTCTTTTGCAAAAGATGAATGGCTAGACAATAAATTTGTTTTTGTTATTTTTTAAAACATACCATATATCGTGCTCTACAAAAATGTGGTAGCTCTTCCGCCTTCATCTTTCATGTTAATCTTCCATTAAAAACGATATCACGACTGTAACCAAAAAAATTATGGGGGTAATGATTAACTTTTGTTTGTAGTATGCACTCTTTTCAACAGCAGCAGTAGGAGCAACAACAACACGTTGACAATGATTAAAGTGATGAACAATAACAGACATACTTAAAATGAAATTTGATGAAAAAATCCTTAATACAGTGATTGTGTGTTTTTCTTTCACAATCGATAAGATTTTCAAGTATGTCCAACCATGTATTATATACATGTAATAATTGTAGTTGAATTAATTTTTTTAACACTTTAAATAAATGTGATAGGTTAGGTTCGGTAGATCGGGTGCACGCTCAAATGTGATTCACTTAGGCCAATATGTAGGGCCATTGTGTTACCCGTAAAAACGTACCGTAATGCTCAGAAGAACCATCCAGAAGATGCTATAAATCGTTTGAGATCCAAAACTTTCGCATCTGATTGTAACCCTAGACCCTCGGGGAATCTGAGTCCAAAAGTTTCGTGTCGCTTTCCTTGTAAAGCCGGTCAATTATACAGCAGATGATCCACAATTTCAACACAAGTCATTATACATAGTTCCTTACCTGGCCTATGAGACAGTGTCCCGTAAGGACTCCAACGACCGCAGAGTTTGATTCCCTAATAAGACTTAATAGGTCTTTGGTTTGTTTGCGGCAAAAATTAAGCAATCATTCCTGCAGTTAGATCAATTGCGGTACATAAAATTAACTGAATTCAAAGTGATATTAAAAAAAGAAAATATGTAATCATGAAAGCGAACTTAACACCAGGAAGACCACAAATTTGACTCTGAATTTATTACGAAATTAATCTATATTGTTACTAGAACACTTTAGCTGTAATTCTGTTCGAACGTTAGGCAAGAAATATTCACAATCTACTGCGCGATTAGTTCATGTACTCTTAATTTACTTTTAGTTCGCTCCGAATTTATTCAGAAGTCCGCATTTTTGGAGTAAATGCTCAGGATTGCGTATTTTTAAAATGAATTTTGGGCAAAAGCGATATATAACATACTTGGTGCAAATCTACTGAGAAATTTTTAATTTTTAAACTCACGTAAACCGCAAATCTATTTCGAAATGGATCCGCCTGACCACAATTATTCAGAGTGTACTCCGAAATTAGTTAAAATTCATTTGAATGTATTCAGAATCTACCGTGAATCTATTCAAAAATTTCCAATTTACCCAAATTAACTCCGAATCGACTCCGAAATAGGCCCGCCTTACCACAATTATTCAGAATTGAATCCAAAATTAGCTTAATTTCGCCCTGATTCTATTTAGAATTTTGAACTGACTCCGACATTAGTATCAACGGTTACGACATCATATTAGATGCAAAATTCATTTAAAATAAAATGTGTACATATTCCCTCATTATACCCGCCCACAATACTCTCTTAGTACTCTTTACACGTGCACGTTGCTCGAGTGCGTTCATTGTTCCTTTCCTTTTAAGTTTTGCTGAAAGATTCTGTACATACAGCTATTTAAGGCTTCATTAAGTGAGTGAGTGACTCTGTGAGTACGTGAGTGAATGCTTGTGATGAAGATGTTAATGTAGTAAAACACAAATAAAATCAATTATAAAGAGATGAGATAAGTTTTAAGTTTTAAGTTACTATTCATAATAAAATTTTGTTTGAACCGTTGAGGTTTTCCTTTTATTAATATTTATTTGGTCCACTTTTTACAGTTAAGTGATAAGAAGTAAATCTCAAGTTTCAAGTTGAGTTTTGTTCAACTTGTCACGTTTCCTGTTTGTCTTACGTAATAATACGTTAAATTTTTAGTTCTTATGATAAAAGGCTTACTTAGATAAATGTCTGGATAGATTACTTAACCTGTATGGTGTATAGATTAATGCCATGAGAATTTATATGGCCGTTGATGACTTCCGTTAAGCTACTTCATCATATATTTCTGTTTTCATCAAAGCTTAACTTCTGCTTAAATGAGTTTTATACTTGGCGCAGAGAGTATAGAACCGGTTCGTTTATTACCACCTCAAGGCATTGGGTATAAATTTTTATTATTAAAAGCAGATTTCGACGGAACAATACAACAATATGTACTTTTGTGTGTGTGTGTATGTGCGTACGTATTAATTTATTTTGTAGTCGCTCTTCTACTACTTTTAACAACGCCTAGAGGCATAGCAATATAATGATTCATTATTACTATTGTTTATACCATTATGCCATATTTTAAATGTATTTATTTTATGCAAGCAAATTGGAATGGGGAAGTCAGAGTACAGTTTAGAGCAAGAGTGGCTACAGCTTTTTCATATTAAAACAAATCCGCATTTAATAATTAAAGAGACAAGGTAGAGGAAATGTTAAACGATTTTTACGAAACTGTTATAATTCACTATAACAGTTCCATAATATTCAGTGTAAGAGTTTCATAATATAAAAAATTATAAAAGGACGAAGTATATACCACTTGAACTCTTTCCCATCGACCTGATGCTCTCTACTATAAGTCGAATGTACACAATCTTTGCTCACTCTATCCCTTTTCCTCTACCAATCTAATCTTTTCAAACTCTGAAGCGTACGTGCATATATGGGGATCATCCCTTGAGTGGCTGGTTATACATATATTGTATATATTTTTTTACATATAAAAATTATATAAAACAAGTAAGAAAACTAAATTTGGCTTAGGCCAAATCTTAAATACCCTCCACCTCCACAACGGTGGGCGTGGCAAATATATATATATATATATATTGCGCCCTCTAATAGTGTTGTTGATTATGTTTTTTTGTAAATTGTGGGCGTGTCTATTATCTGCTCACGCCCATTTTTGGCATGTCAGTCAATGGGATAACTATGTATACGCATATTAAATTTCAAGTTCCTAGGTCAACTTTTGTGGCAGATATATAGATTATTATTAATTGTGAGCGTGTCCGTAATTCGACCATGCCCATTTTTGGCACATCGATGAAGCTAATATTAGTAGACGTAGGTGCAAAATTTCAAGTTTATAGCTCAATTTTTGTGGCAGATAAATATATTTTTATCGATTGTGGGCGTGGCTCTTCATCGATTTTGCTCATTCTATATAGCGATTTGCGATCTCAAAATTTACGCCCGTGACACAACAAGAAATGGACACACGGACACGCGGACATACATGTCTAAATCGACTCAGTTTTTGACGCTAATCAAGAATATATATACTTGGTAGGGTCGCTGACGCCTCTTTCTGGGTGTTGCAAACGGAAGAACAAACTTAGTATACCCTCATCACTGAGGTGTAGGGTATAAAAAGAGTATAAAGTATAACAGTTGCACAATATAACAGTATATTAGCTAAAGAGTAACGTAAAAATAATATAATGTATAACAGTTTCGCAATATAACATCATCAGTACCATGCTACAATAAGGAACATAAAAATATAAAAAGCACAAGAGTATTTAAAAATAGCATATTATAACAGTTTCAAAAAATTTAGTATATTCTTATATAAGTATATAAAAAGTATATAAGCATAGCACATTAGAACAGTTTGCTACAGTTTCAAAATAGAACAGTATTTTGGCAAAATAAAGAAACAAAAAACAACATGAAAATATTATATTATACAGTATCACAGATTTACAATATAACAGTATCATTCATTCATCAGTAGTCATTACCATGACCACACGTACAGGCAATATGCCTCAGGTGCCTGAATGTTTGTTATAAAAATAGAAAGCCAAAACTACACCAGACTATGTGCTGTGTAGCACCCTCCGCATAAGAATCAATATTTTTACATTAACATTATGACAGTATTAACGCGTACACCATCTTTCTGGCCTTTTCTTATTGCACTTGAAGCACTGTATTTACAAAGGGCATCCCCTATTGACTTTTATAATGAAAACCTTATTTATAATGCTGATGTTTGTATAGTAAAAGCATTAATAAAAAAATAAAAAAATTATGCCATTTCTTTTTTCTTTCTTCTACGAACGCGTATTACACGTACGAGAATATTAAATGAAGAATGAGTTGAGTACCTCATCATGCCTTCTTCTTCTTTTTTCGTGTAACAGCAAACTAGAAAAACAAGTCTTTACCTTACATGTACATGCGGAGTATGTATCATATGCATCGTAGATGATAGGTTATAAAGATAGTCCAAGAATTTTGCTTTTATTGTTTTTTGTTTTTTTTCTTGTCTAGGGCCAACCTGTCACTATTAATCAATTTGATTGATTTCACTAGGCGCGTCATTTATACATAAATTCATAGACGTACAAGTTTTCTTTATAACGCGGTATGGTATAGATGTGAATAAGCGAATAGCGTATTCCTTTCACTGCAGTGTGGCAGTGTAATTATAGCTTACAAGTTTTGAATAATGATTATGTAAGAATTATCGATAAACTAATACGGATTATATGGGAAAAGTTCAATAACCGTAACCGTGTTGGTGTTGTTGTTGTTGGAATTGTGATATGATCGAAAGTGAAGTGATGTGATTTACTCTATATTGTACGACAAGTTTGAAGATTATTATTTAGATAAATATATACCGTTCTGTGAAAGTTTACATAAAAGAGGTGACTCCAGCGTTTCAAGATCCCATCCAGCTCACCTATACACGCCACATGTCATTTCGTTTCAGTTCTATAAACGCTTACTGTAACATAACACACCATGCGCACCACAGCTTAGGTCATAAATCTGTTTATGAGGATCATAAAAACAGCTGAATAGAGAATGTTTTCAATAACATACTATCATATATTAAACAAAAAAAAAAAAAAAGAAACTCTTCTGCTTCATATATGTTTTTGATTTATGTGAATAGGAGACAAACATAAGAGGAGTTATTCTGGACGGGTATAATGGATTCACTCTTGTACATTTTATATAAAAAATATGACCTTGCTCACAGCCTATATCACTCACGGACGGACATGGTTAAATTTCTAGAGATTTTTTTGATGGTAATGATAGAAAAGAATGCTTTTGAAAGGTCCTTGCAGCCTTAATTTATGTGTGGTAAAAACGGACTGACAAACTTTATATTGCCACCATCATATGTTGAGGTTATGAAAAATTAAAAAAAGCAAATATTTTAAACAATGCATAACAACAACATTAAAGGATTCTTTTCCGGGAGTTTTTACATCCACATAATATTTACATAATCAATGCATACGCACCCACGCAATAACCATTACTTTTTTTTAATCAAAAGAAAAAAGCCTGTTAAGTAACTTTTTATAACAGAACTCATATTACATAATATCATGTTAAGAAAAAAAAAATTAGTAAGAAAGTTAAGTTTGGCTTAGGCCAACTGTTAAATACCCTTCACATCTACACAAAAATAGTGAGCGTGATAAATACATGATTACGCCCTCCAATAGTGTACGTATTACGCATCAAGTTGAAGCAAGTGGCCGCTGAATACGATTTTTTGTAAATTGTGGGCGTGTTTGTTATACGCGATCACGCCCATTTTTGACACATCGATGAATGTGATAATTACAGATACTTGTACCAAATTTGAACTTAACAGCTCAACTTTTGTAGCAAATAAATATATTTTTATCGATTGTGGGCGTGGCTCTTCATAAATTTATCCATTACGAAAAGTGTCTGTACAAAATTTTAGCTCAATATTTTAAAATTTACGCCATCGAGAATGCCAACAATATACAGACATTCATGTCTGCATCGATTCAGTTTTTGACGCTGATCAAGAATATATATACTTTGTAGGGTCTCTGACGCCTCTTTCTAAATGTTGCAAATAGACTGACAAACTCAGTATACCTTCATCTTATGTGGAGGGTATAAAAAGAGAAGAAAACAAAGAAAAACACTCTCCACTAAGCTGCTTTATAAAAAAAAAACTAGGTAACGCATGCATGAAATCTTAAGCATACGCACGTTTTTGCAACAAAGTGACAACAAGTGTAAGCCCCGAGATAACGATAAGCTGGATCGGAGAAAATGAAGAGGAAAACGAATCTAGACGTAAACTAAATTTACATATTTGGAATATAATGCACTTGTATATTACATGTGTAAGATCCTGCTGTATGGGAACGTAAGAATTCGTTGCTTGCTTTTGTAGTCAAATTCATCAGAAAGTTGTGGGCAACTTCCAAAAGGAAGAAGATTTCTCTGAGCTATATTCAAGTTCTACAAAATGTGGGCCTGGCAGGTACTTGACCTCGTTCTTTGCTAGTGTATGCAAAACCCATATATTTCAACGTCAGATTCTGCACAAAAAAAGTTCGTCGTTATACGTTCTCACCCACTTTTGACACATCGATGGAAAGCCTTAATACATACAAAATGTACAGAATTTTACCTTCGTATCTCCATGTTTATGGCTGATGGTAGGCGTAGTTCTTAATAGATTTTGATCAAATCATACAGCAACTGAAATATATGTAAAAAATTTCAGGTCAATGTATCAAAAGCAAGGAAAGTGTTATAATGGGTCAAGACCCCCAAGCCACTTAGTTCCACCAATAATGCTGTAATTAGTTAAGTATGTCAGTAAACTTCGGTCACTATCATAGAGAAGTTATTTCGTGAAAGAGCACTATATGGGAAAGCGTTTAAAAAATGGTACGATTGCAGACAACTATTTTATTAAATCAAATGACTATTTTTTATCGAGATTTAAAAAATATATTAAGAGATGCGAATTTGTTGCCCTATAAAAACATTATTCGGGGAGGGGTCTTAAAGATTCAATCTAAACCATTTTCAATAATGCACATGTTTGGGTGAAGATAAACTCTTGCACCTAATTTCATCGAAATAAACTCTAATGAGGGTTGCGCATTCGATACCTACAACGGTCGAACCCGGGCATGGGTTTTATAAAGTCTATTTTAAATGGCCGGTAATTTCTATATCTGAGGGCAGGCACCGGCCACGCATTTGAAAACTTAGTTTGAGCAAATGATTTTGAATCGATCGATATAAATATGGGTTTATCTTTGGCCATTTAGGAGTTACAACATAATGCAGAGTATAATATGACCGTGAGTATTTCAACACCAAACTGACACAGGAACGGACATATCGAGATTGGTTCAGATATTAACACCCACCCTCAACAAACGTATAAAGATCGGGTCTTCTTGAAAGAATTGAAAGAAATTACCATTGAACTGTTTTTCTTTGGTACGCTACTATCATAAGGTTGGTAGCCGTAGAATAATTCTTGTTCTCTACCGTTAGGCACCACTCATTACTGTTAACGTACAATGTTAAGGCTCTGTTAAGCGCTGTTTACATGCCTGTTAATTATTTTTTTCATTTGATGCTAAAACTTTTAAAGAAAACTACTCAGCATATAATCATTTTCCAGTTAGTAGAAACGAAACACCCAGACACGAAGGTGGTGAATACGCATAAAACTTACGATGAAAGTTTACTAACGAGTTATTTGTGAGTGGATTTTTCATTGCAGTTGTTGTAAACACTTAATTATTGGCCAAAACATTTTTGATAACCCAGTAAAGATAGTAAAAGTGTTCAAGTTTCTTCACATTAGAAAAACGGATTAGCAGCCAAGTACATTTTTTTTGTGGTATTTGTGGGTGCTTATAAGAAAAGTGAAAATTTTCTTTTGATTCATCTTTCGTTTCCAAATAAGAAAAAAAAACACACTCTTATGCTCTGAAAAGTGTGTGCGAGTGTGTTGCGCAAAATCAGTCAGTGTTGAAATAAATGGAATAAACGGAATATTGGTGAAATGAAACACTCGCTCAATACACAATACTAGAGCACCACTAACAATAAAATATCAACAACAATTATTGCTTGTACTGTAATAAGCAATGCGTTAAACCGAAAGAAACTCCGGGAGAGTGTATTAAAAACCCACATATGTGCGACAAAAATCAGCTGGTTACTTAATTTTGGCGTTTTCAAGTAAACATTTTTCATTTATTTCTGCGATATTTTCTTTAAACAAATATTTTATTTGTTCAAAAATAAAACAAAAACTTTTTTCTTCTCTTTGATAATAATTTTTCTTCGCCATTTACTTCGGGACGGTAAAACCAAAAAGCATAAATTTCGGTTTTATAATTTTTAATTTTTTTTCTTGCGATTTATGTTGTGCTGTGTTAAAGTGTGGTGCGGTGAGATGGCGACCGTACTGCCAGCGGCAATATCTCTTTGTGTATATGCAGCAATTATTTTTGGGGTTTAATTAACCCGTCAAACCACCTTTTGTTTTTTTTGGTTTTGTAACTAACACAAATTTCGTTATACGTACTTGAGTGTTTTTTTGTTCAAAGTTGCTTTTTATAACTTTATTAAAAATTAGATGAAAAAAAAATTTTTTTTGTGTTATGTGAAAAGTTGTCATAATTATAATAAAATTATTAAATGCTAGTGATGCATAAAATCTCCCTAAGGTGAATTTTATGTTTAACTTTTTTTTTTTTTAATATCTTTTTCTATACGACCCCATATCGTAATCATATGGGGGTATATTGTTTTTGTTCAGACATTTGTAAGTACCAGAAGCAGGCAAACCACACCCCCAAAAGTTTATGTATTCTTGATCAGCATCAATAGAAAAGTCGATTGAAAACTTTGAGATTTTCTACGGTTTCCTAAATTGTTCCAAGAACACGCCCATAATGGCGCCTTAAACCTTGCTCATTTTTGAGATATCGAGCTGAGATTTGGTACCCACATTCATCATAAATATTAAAAGTATTCTTTTAAAAATAGGCAAAATCTGTCCACTGACTGACCTACAACTTTAAAAAGTTCAAAGGTTGGATTTTCTTGCTGAACTAGGCTATATATTTCGATTCCAGTGTAGTAAATTCTGATTTCAAAGAAAAGCAAAATTTGCGCTCTATTTGTACATTTTAACGGTGTATGAATGATAGAAATTGGACCAGTCGTTCGAACGATATATTAAAAATTAGATCAGTATCATTTTAATAGAATAATATCGCAGAGCATGAACAATGAACACGTTTACGTGCATGTTTCGTTTTGTCCATATTTGCATACTTTTTTTAAAATTTCGCATATTGTCCCAAAGGTACAAAGGTTCTACTTCCTTTAGGTCCGAAATAAATTTTTGAAAATAGACGTGATCCGGTTAACACAGTATTACGTTTTATTTGGAAGAGGTCAATGATGATGATGGTACCCTAGATTTGGCATACGCCTAATATAGCCCACTTTACTTGTTATTTTTACTCCTTTTCTGTTTTAAGCCAATTATCTATAATTCATAGCTCATTTTAAAGTTTACCGTTAATTATATATGAGACTGCTGTGGTGAGACAACTTTGTCTGTTGTGTGATATAAGAAACAATGTAAATTTACAGCATACAATATAAACGAGAAGGACAGATAGAGCAGTAAAAAGTCGAATATAACAGTTCATTAAATGAGTCCACAAGCAATACGCTCAGAGCATAAGTTAACAGCATCTTAATTTTTTCAACTCTTCCTAATTAATCTCTTTTAAGGCAGTAACAATAAAAAACAACTTATAATCCATAGACAATGTATTATAATCTTACGGCTATTTACATAATACATTTACCGTACAAATGCATACATGCATATAAATCAAGGTTACATTGTCTTTATTATGAAATGTTGTACCATGCATTGTAATAAAGAGATAATGGAATGAATTGTTAAGGCGAAGAGTACTCTCTGTACAAAAGCTACCTATTTATAGTGCAGCATATGTGCGTACGTGGTAAGCATTAGAAAATCTATATTTGGATTAGATATGAGGTGGGATGTTTTTCATAGTTTATGTGTAACTAAGGGTGTGTCATATATGCAATTTAAGGATCATTTTTGAAACATAAACTACCTTTTAAATCCTGTACAAAAAGGAAATTTTTAAAAAATTGCGAGCGTGAGTCGTGACCCACCCATTTTTATATCGATAGAAAAAGTCCGTGAAAATGTTTTCTTATTATGGGTTATGGACGTGGCATGTGTATAATAGCTCTAATTATTAAAAAAATAAAAATTTAAAACCAAAAGTAGAAAACGAATTAAAAAACAAATTTTTTTAATTATAAAAATTTAAAAAAATAATTAAAAAAATTTTTTTTTTTATCTGGCTGTGTCTGATGCCGCTCATTTTCACATAGATCAAGTGTATAGATGCAGTGGTTGGGAAACTGTAAATTATGGACGTTGCTTGTTAATAATAGCGCCGTATTTTAACTTCTATAGAAAATTATGTTATAGGTTTTGTTCTGCTGCTTCAGACAACGTCTAGGCCAGACAATTCCTAGATTCACTCATAATATGCTGATCAGTCTTTAAGGCCTCCTTCTGCTGTTTTCAAAACGTATAACAAACTTACTATTCGAAGCATCTGTTAGTAATAAAAAGAAAAAAATAACAAATTAATTGTAATATAAAAAAAATCTCATTAACTGTTAATTGCACATATTCCAAGAAGAAGAAAATGCAACCTGTTAAGACGAAAGTTTTTTCTTATAACATAATGTTCAAATGTGCAGAGAAATAGGTCATAAATAAAGAAAAAAAGAAAGTAGGTTACGTTGAAGGCATTAAAGAAAACGATCAGATAAAATATTTAACACCCCCGTACTTAGCACACTTGATTATAGCACATATCAAATTCAATGACTGGGTGTTTGGAAGTTTTCCTTTACTTTACTGATGCTCTTAACTGATATGTATGGATTCTACATAATGCACGGCTAAGCATACATGAAGGCCAAACAATGGATTATTCAATGCCGAATGCTGCATTTGATATGCAAATATATAGAAGATACGGCGCACGCACACACACGCACACACTTTTGCCTATCCACCTATTTACATAACACATGCATGCATATTAATGCAACGTCAATTTTATAAAGCGATATAAGGTTGTCTCAGTAATCGTAACTGTCATATTTTTCCCGGTTTGATATGAATGAGTGAGTGCTCCATAAGCGTGTGTGTGTGTATGTGTGTGACAAAATTAACGGTAACTGACACCTAAAGCTTATTATGCCATAATACACAATTAAGTATCGCACTTACGTGAATGCATGTCGTCACTTATCGTTCATTTATAACACTTCTATGCACAAGCATCGAGATTAAATTAGTATGGAATCTTTTAAAGATAAGGTTCAAAAGGAAAGAAAGGGTGCACATCTTGGCAATAGGAACCTGTTTTTTAGATGATTATAAAAGGTGGAGGGTGTTTAAGCTTCGGTCTTAACCGAACTTTTCTATCTTGTCTTTTTTCTCTTGTTTTCGTTTAAAGCCGCATTGCATTGTATTGCACGTGAAATCATAATAAATTGAAATCGAAATTGAAAAGGAAATGACAGACAAACGACTAATTGTTAGTTATTGCGGTGAAATATAAGCCGTTGGATTACTGTTACGCGTTCTTGAATCAATCATAAGTCTGTAGTTATTTTAATATGCTAACAATACAAACCGTACATACAAATATTCTAATGTAGTTCCTTTAAGCGTAAGTATGGTTGTACATATTGTATATATACTTGTATAGTGCGCGTGTATGTATACATTTTCTGGTAATTTTGTTTACTAAGTGCGGTACAAGTAATTGTTGTGTGTTTTGCTCTAAATACACATTTAATTAGTTGAGGAGTGGGTTAGAGGGGGGGGGGGGGGGGGGGGGGGTAAATATCGTGTTGCTTATAATAATACCATACCACTACATATACATATAAACACAGTAGGGGTCACCCTCCCTTTTCTATGAGAAATTTTTAATAGCATGAAATTAGTTTTGTGGTATTTAAGCTTTGTTGTTCGTTTTTAAACTAAATTGTTATACTTCTGCTTAACCATGTGGCCAAAAGTTGAATGAATGCATTCATTGTGTCATGCATTATCATTAGGATTGAAAGCCATCTAATTTTAGATTAGAGAAGAGGCAACAACAATTGCCATCATTTTTGTATGTTAATGGCACAACTTTGAGAAATTTTTCAACTATTATCCTCCACCTAACTTTCCGTTCAGAGTATTGTGTATAATTTGTTATCTACTTGAGGGTCATATATAATAAAACTGTTATACGTATAACTTAAAAAATAAGTTTCTTCGATTCAGTCCACTCTCAAAAACTCGGAAGATTAAAGATTACAAGCGTTTTGACGCATAGTTCGTGCCACACAAATATAGAACATTAAATATTTAGATAGTGGTTTCGTTCAACGAGTGCTCAAATGGCAATTTATCGTTTTAATGAACGTGCCTTTTTGTAGTATTACGTACTGTACATATGTTCTTTACCGTCATCTCTCAAATACTTGACTTTTAAAAAATCTTCTGATTTTTATATCCACCATTGAAATCGGGGGTATACTAAATTCGTTAAAACGTTTGTAATACCTAGAAAGAAGCATCAGAGACTCTCTGAAGTGTTTATATTTCAGATCAGCATCAGATTTTGACCAATATGTCTAAGTTAGTCTATCTCTTTGTCTTCTCTTGGTCACAAAAATACAGCTATGTTATCACCTCTAATTGTGGCAAATATATTGATTGTTCTCATAAGCAGGTTGGGATTGAAATTGGGTCGAATGACACGCCCACTGTTAAAGAAAAACTGGGAAGATGTAAATTTTTGAGAAGTTTTTAGTCAAATCACAATTTTTTTATACCCTCCACCTTCGTGATGATGGTATACTAAATTAGTTCTTCCGTTTGCAACACCCAGAAGGAGGCGCCAGAGTAAAGTATATATATTTTTGATCAGCGTCAAAAACCGAGTCGACTTAGACCTACATGTCCGCGTGTCCGTACGTCTGTCTGTTGTTGGCATTCTCAGGGTCGTAAATTTTGAGATATTGACCTGGAATTGTGTACAGGCACTCTTAGTTTTTGCAAGCAAATTGTTATTTAAAGTGGACAAAATCGGTTATGTGCCACGCCCTTAATCAACAAAAATCTTTATAACTGCCACAAAAGTTGATCTAGAAACTTGAAATTTGGTACACATATTTATAGTTGTCCTCTTCATCTATGTATCAAATATGGGCATGGTCGAATAACAGGCACATCAACAATTCAAAAAATCCATATATCTGCCACAAAAGTTAACCTATGAACTTGAAATTTAGATTGCATATCTATAGTTATCCCTCAGTTATCCATCAATATACAATAAACAAGCTCACAATTTATAAAAAACTATACTCCACGTAAAACTTGATTTTCAAGCTACATACATTATTAGAGGTTAAAATCACATACCTGTCACGCCTACTATTGTAGATGTGCAGGATATTTAAGATGCGGTCTAATTTAGTATTCTTACTTGTTTTATTTTAAGGCCCTAAGGTACTCAAAATTTTGTCAAGTAATGTAATCATCATTAACCTCTTCCAAATAGTTAATAAATAATATCTTAAATTAATTTGAACGCTTGTAAAACGTAATACTGGGTATGGGAGTGTCTGTTTCCCGACTACTCCCATTTGCATTCCATCAATATATGGAGGCACCGATTTTCAATTTCCTAGATCAAATTTTGTTGCAGATATTTAAATTTTTATCAAATCGTAAGAGTGTCTACAGCATACAGACACGCGGACATATAGACGGACATTCCTAGATCCACTTGGACTATGATGCTGATCAAGTTTTTCATGTCTCTTCCTTCTGCGTGCTGCAAACAGAAAAACAAACTTACTATACCACTATGTGAAGGGTACAAATTTATGTATCAGCGAATGATTTCTTTTGGATATTTACTCTAACAGCACAAAACTGTAGCGGTTTTTTATCGCAAAGAAAAAAAAAATTTTATCCAAAATATGTCATAAATTTTTTGTTTGCTTATACGCTCCCCCCAAAAAAATATTTACGAAAAATACACTTGAGCCGGAAGTGTGCGTTAAAGATAAAATATAAAATAAACAATAGTCCAGTCAAGCCACTTGGAAAACTGACATTTAATCATATAAAATATAAAAATGTTGAGACATTACTACCGATTGATAACTTGTAATGTCCACAAGAATATGGTACGTCATTTATTTTAAATCACGGCTACTCGAACAATTCAATATCACGATCTTATGAAAAAAATATTTGCGTCACTTCAGTAAATTGCGTCATAATATAGGAAAACTTTCACATTTAAAATCAATGACTTGATGGAGAGGGTAAGTTTCAATTAATATCTGATAGTAAACAGTTAAAAATGCAATAAAATGATATTGTCTGTTTAATGGGTTTTGTTCCTTAATTGTAGGTGCAATTCATCGGACATTGCTTCTCTTGATTACCTCTAATTACTCTACAACTGATCACGTTGGACTATAGTCGTAGACGGAGTCAAATAATTTTCATAAAAAGTTCATATCACGTCAAAATATCACGAGATTTCTGCCCTCGCGTTATGTCACAACATAATGGGGAATATCTTGGACTATGCTAAACTTAATATTAGTCCTCCGTTAGCCTAAATGATGGTGGATCAGGTGTGTTTTAACATTCAACGTAAGAAACCTTTTACAGCGTCGAAGCACTTTACTCCCTAAAGATGCGAGATAGGTTCCGTATTAATCGCAAATAGACGTTTTTCTTTCTATATAGGCTTCGGATTATCATGTTAATGACGAAGCTATAACTATGACTATCTGTTCATGATGATTTTAACGCTATATGAGTTGTAGAAGAGGTAATTAGTAAAAGAAAACAAGTAAAACAATTAAATTGGCTTAGAGTAAATCTTAAATATCCTCCACATCTATAAACAAGCAGTGGGAGTGGCTCTCGTCAAAATTTTCCCAATTTAAATAGGTATCTGCGTGAAAAATGTCAGTTCAATATCTTAATACTAATAGTGTACTTTAGTATACCTTTGCTTTTATTTTGCTTTTAATTATTTTTCTCTGTTGTTGTAATTCGTGGAAGCGATATATGCACTGTAACCCTGTAATTATTGTTTTATCTGAATATAATTTTCGGGTTTTTTTAAATTATTTTTATTATCACGGTCACGGTCGCACATAGTAGTAGTTATATATATATAAACAATATATAATTTCACGATAAGTTTTTCAATATTGATAACAACAACATCAACAACAACAACGCAACAGTAACCTTTGATTAGTGTGCCAAAAAAAAAAATAAACTTCTCTGTTGTTGTTTTATTAAAAATCGATATAAAAGTTGTGTTTGTTATGTGTGTTTAAGGTTCAAACATATAAATTTTTTCAATAAACAATACAACAACATTACCATATCCAACAACAATATTTACAAGTTAAATCAAGTTTTGCGTGTGATTTTATTATACCCTCCACTTCAGATGGGAGGTATTCAACGTTTCTCATTGCCTTTGCAACAACAGCGAGAAGACCCAACAAAGTATATATATTTGTGATCAGCATCAAAAACTGAATAGATCTAGACGTGACCGTTCATGTGTCCGTGTGACTGTCTGTTGTTGGCACTCTCGCTATATCAAATTTTCAGAAATTGGATTGAAATTTTGTTCAGACATTTGTTGTTTCTGCACAAGGTCGATATTTGAATTGACCAATAGCGATTGAGAGCCACGCCCATAATCGAAAAAAAACGATCTGTCCATTCCAATTGAAATTCGGAATACATATTTATATTGCGTTTTTCCATCGTTGTGGCAAAGAAGGACGGTATCGGATGACAGCCACGCCCACAATTTATCAAAAATAATTTTTTTGTGCAGAATAGGACTTGTTCGTTGATACGTTGTTACGTATACTATTCAATGGTCTAATCAGGTACCTGCCACGCCCACTTTTTGTATATATAAGTGTAGGGTAATTTAGATATGATCTTAACCAACTTTAATTTGTTTACTCGTTTAACGGAAATATATGGATACGTAGAAGAATAGGTACACGGTGCATAAGATATATACACACATGCATACTTGCATGCATGCACACGTATGGGGTTTAATTTGTATATAATTTTTAATGGAAGGTCATTATTTAAGGTGATGACGGCGACATTGAGAGTTGATTTGACAAAGAGCACATGCTTACAACAACAACAACAATAATAACAATAACAACAAACATAACATAAGCAAAACCAAATCGTATCAAACCAAGCCAATCTAGACGAAACCAAAGTAAACATAATTAAAGCATAGTTTGGTTTAGTTGCATTCACTGTGTGTCGGATGAATGTATGTGAATGTGTGTGTTATAAAGAGGTGAGGGTTATAAATATTATCAGGTAAACAACACAACCACACATACACGTACATACATAACTTAACTTAACTTAACTTAATGGTACTTGCCGCCAACAGTGTGCGTGTGAGAGGGGGCTTCTTCATCTTCATTTGCAATTCATTTCAAATGAAGAACAATGAAGCAGAAAAACTGTAGTATTCTTGAGTTTGTCATTTGAGATATTTTCGGTGAGTAGTTCATCTCAACATAGTTTAATAGTTTAATATTGAAACATTATTGTTATTGTCTTTGTTGTTATTGTTTGTTATTACACAATAGTGGTCTACGTTATATATAGTGAAGACTAATAGCCCTAAAGAAATTCAGTTTCAGCACTTTTCTTCCTTGCTTTCTACCACTCTCTCATACACTAACCTCTAACGGAGTTGATAGAAAAAAAGAGGTGACATCGAATAAATTCGTGTGCCACAGGAGATTTCAAGTGATATGGAAAAGTATCAGTATTGTTGGCCATTCCTAAACCGGAGGCCACAGTCAGAAGGTTTTTATTATTCGGAGTTTGTAGATATAAACTCAAGCGCCGACACTCACTCACACATTTATTGCTTTTCCACCATTTGCTCTCTCTATCTAACTCTCACTCTCACTCTCTCCTTACATTGCTTCATATAAATTACCAGCTGTGGCAGCGCCAGCGCCAGCATCACTTTGTTTATGGAACAAGGAAGTGGAAAAAGAGTGAAAGGCATCCCTTTTTATCTGTATGCCTCTTCTTCTTCTTCTCCTACATTGGCTTAGTGCCAGAACAAACGTAATCATATTAATTCCATTTACATCAAAAAAAAAAAAAACCCAAAAAAAAAGTGTAAATAAATTTTTATATATATGCATAGCGGCATATACGAGTATGTTCACATTGGTTGAATGTTTTGTGTCCAGTTAAATAAATCATTTGTGGCTTCATAATAATATTTTTCCATTTGGGTGAACATTTCGAAAAGCGTCATTTTATTGTTTGGTCTGAAAATATTTTCAATTTTTATTACATGTGTTGGTCACAATTAATTTAGTTGTTGTGGTAAGAAATTATAAAGAGAATCCCTGAAATTTTACAACGATTGTTCTAAGATGTGAAGGGCATGTATGGGGGATAAATGGTTTCGTTTCTTAAGCAATTATAATTTTTTTGTAATCACTCATTCGTATGGATGAAGCTTGTCTTTTGTACAAATAAGTTAAGACGATACACAGATGCAGGACACCTCCATGTGAGAAGGTTATATATTCGATTTATAATATTAGTATCTAATCTGTTTTGTATATTATGTATCAACATATATGTTTGTCTGCTGTGACTTATCTATTACTTGTCCGCTATTCTCAATAAACTTATTAGACCTTCCACAATACTAATTCTGTCATTTCATTTGCAACCATCGGGCCTCAGAAATTCTCTCAAGTAGTCTGAATCATAACCCGAGTCGGGATAGGTTTGTCCGTCCATGCATAAGTATCCCATACAGGATTTTTAAATCCTATGACAGCCACGCCCACAATTGACAAACTATTCCTTCGGCCATAATAAATAAAGATATAATGTTTAAATTTGGTAGAAATATTCATCGGTACGGCATCTACAATGTACGGTATCAAATTATAGACACGCCCACATTTTAGAAAAACTCTAACTTGCTAAAGATATGGACATTAAAGGTAAAATGAAAAATATTCCTAAATGGTTGATCAGAGAGAAGGCATATATAATACATGCCACACCCACAATCTGTAAAGAAAATTTTCATAAGTAACAAAAATTCAGCTAAGAAGTTGATATTTATCACATATATATTTAAAATGAGTGCTTTCTACGGTTTGTAAAAAAATGGGCATAGATAACAGACAAGCCGATAATTTTTGTAAAATTAATTTTTGGTTTTTGTGTAAAATTATTAAATACAGATTTCCATGCAGGAGGTAAAATGTAAGAATTCTTTTATACTCGTTCTCTTCTAACGATTGTATACATACATAAATGTGTAGGGTATTTAAGATTTCATATAAAAGTGCTTTTCTCTATTATCGTATTCACATTATCTAACAATTACTATCTATTGTGTTTTAATTTTATCTGCTTCTAGTTCTAGTTCTATTTGACAATATTCACAGAGTTAACTCACAGTACAAACATGCCGTGGTACACGCGTTGTAACATATACTGTGTACATATTTTATAAAATTGTTTTTACTACTGTACGGTGAAAACACAGTAAAGCCTCCTAAACAACGATATGGGCTCATAGTTATAAAAGCGATTTGAGTCACATCTTGAAAATTTATGAAGAAAAATGACTTCTAAAACGAAATTTTCGAATGTATGGCTGAGACCACTCGGTTTTAGAGCAGAATACCTTTTACATAAGGGAGTAAGTCTGTATTTGCATCAGCAAGAAGGATGCGTTAGAGACCAATGAGTCAATCTATGTGTCTGGGTGTCCGTCGGTTGTTGGCAGTCGCGCGATCATAAAATTCAAGATATTGAGCTGAAATTTTGCTAATTTTTTAGTTACTTTACGCAGATCGCTATTTAAATTGGATGAAATTGGTAAGGAGCCACGCCCACAATAGACAAAAAACTATATATCTGATACAAAAATTATGCTATAAAGTTGAAATATTTTGCAGATATTTATAATTATCCCATCCATCAATGTGGCAGAAATGGACGTGTTCGTAAAACAGACACGCTCACAATTTAGGAAAAGCTTTTGGTTATTGTAAAATTTGACTTGCAAGCTGATTAGAGGACGTAACTATATACCTGCCACGCCCACTGTTCTTATATAGATGCAAAGAATATTCAAGATATGGCTTAAGTCAAATTTATTTACTTTTTTCATTATTATTATTTAACTACAACTCGCATACACTCGCACTACTTAACGAAGGATGGGATAAGTTGTGTTACTTGAATAGCTGGGCAAATGTAACTAACTGGCATAGGGTATTAAGTGGGTGTCGGCGTTGATCGACTATAATATTTTCTCTTGTTTAGTTCAGTGTATATGTTAGCTCGTGTTTTACCTTAAAGTATGCTACGTGAAAAATGCTTTTCTGTTAACCACACAGATGCTGTCAACAAAAGTGAAGATAAAAAAAAAACAAAAAAAAAAGGTTGATAGTAACGTAACGTTTCCTTGTCTTGTTATGTTTAACTGACAACGTCATACAGCGCTAACTATTTGTGAAAAATGTAAATTTTAAGTTTTTTTTTTCAGACACAATTTTTTTTCACTTTTGTTTTGTTTTTTTCACGTAAACCCATGTGTGATTATTAAACAAATACTTTCCTTTTCACTTATTTAATGTTTATTATTATTATTGTTGTAGATGAATGTCGTTTTCTCTTCTTCTGCCACTTTCGTAACACACTTAATGGCAGTAATTTATGATAAAAGCTAAGCCAAACTTATTTCAAATATGTTCCACAATATATTGTGTGTAGTGTTGAGTTAACTAAGAATAATTTTCTGTGCAGTATTCCCCTTGCAATATGGGTGTGTGTGTGTGTGTGTGTGTGTTGTCGTCTCATTACAGTCCTTGACCGAATTACATGTCATCAACAGCTTGCAGCTCCTCTTCTCATTCGGTAACTACCAACCAACTACTATAGAGCGCTCTGTATGCACACATATAACCCATACGAATGCGAATTTGGGTATTTCCTGTCGTTTTGTTTCTACTGTTTTGTCAGGTTAGTTTATACGTTTTTATTATATTTTTCATTTTTTATCTGTTATTGTTAGTGTAAGGATTGCTCGCTACGTACTTTTCTTTTGGCAATTTTCCACATTGTTTCCTATTTGGCTTCTTCTTCTTCTGTTTCGTTTTCCTTTCTTTATTCATTGTGTATCTTATAACGGTATTTGAGTTGTTGTTGTTGTATTAAATTAAATATTATGTAAATTGTATATTTACTGCATTGCAGCAAGCAACCAAGCAATTGTCATTAAGCTCATCTTGTGCCAAGTCTATGAAAATATTGTATTTACAAGTATATGTGTGTTTATATTTATGTAGAATATATGTGGGAAGTTAAGGAAAGTACACCAAATGTTGAAAGGTTTTAAAGTTTATAACAAAAGATTGTTGTGTGCGTTAACAAACATTAAAATTATTTTCGTCTTTCTTTTTCCCGCTTATCACTTAAGACAAACACATTAAGCCTAATTTGAAGGAGAAATTTAATTTAAATTTTCGTATATATATATACATAACACCACACTTTGAAATTTATAAATATTTGAGCTAAAATACATATGAAATAAAATGTTACAATTAGTTGGTTATAAAGTGTTTTTCAATAAGGACATAACAATTTTGTATTTAAGCAAAATATAGAAAAATTGAGATGTGATGAAATTTATTTCAATTATAGTACACATATTACAATTAACTATGCAATTGATCTTGTTCATATGAGCATCGCAGGAACATTTGTAGTATTCGATTCTTTGTATGTGTCCGTGTGTCCGTCTGTTGTTGGCACTCTCACGAGCGTAAATTTCGATATATTGAGCTGAAATTGTCTGCAGGCACTTTTAGTTTTTGCACGCAGATCGCTATTTAAAATGAGCAAAATCGATCAAGAGCCACGCCCACAATCGACAAAAATGTAATTATCTACCACAAAAAATGAGCTATAAACTTAAAATTTGGTATGTACATCTACGAATATTAGCTTCATCGATATGCAAAAAATGGGCGTATTCGGATTACAGACACGCCCACATTTAATAAAAATCTATATATATATCAAAAGTTGACCTACAAACTTGAAATTTAGTATGCCTATAAAAAGTGATTTCATTCACTGATGTGCCAAAAATAGGTGTGGTCGGTTAATAGACGCGCCCACAATTTACAAAAAACCATATTCAACGTACAACTAGACTTGCATGCTGATACGCAATATGTACACTATTAGAAGGCGCAATATACATATACATTTGCCACGCCCTTTATTGTAGAGGTGGAGGGTATATAAGATTTGGTCTAAGCCAAATTTAGTTTTCTTACTTGTTTTACTTATTTTTTGTACATTGTGAGCGTGTCTGTTATTTATTTCCGCAAATTTTTACCACATCAACGGAAAATATTCATTTTTGTAGGTAATTAGGAACTTGTCCACATGGACTAGAAATATTTATACCCACTTGGTTATATGTTGACTTTTTCAACCATAAGCATTTCAATAATACAAACAAACACGCGTGAACTTACAATTTGATGATGATCCAAATTATATATATATTTTATAAGACCCTTGAAGCCTCTTTGGGAAACGCAATGATGAACTTAGTAGAGAATATAAATTTTACGTTCACTCCCTCCCTTTTATTTTCTCTTTAACATAACTTTCATTTTATTGTGGTCGGAATTGTATGCAAATAATATCGATTTTATTCCATGTTAATAAGGTAACATGCGAAAAGACATTGAGGTCTCTTTAAGCAATTTATAGATATTTGTGACAGTTATGGATTTTACAATTGTCATGTCACACAACAGCTATTGCCGCTACTACACAACAATAACTGGCAACCAACACAAAAAAACAAGTAAGAAAACTAAATTTGGCTTAGGCCAAATCTTAAATACGCTCCACCTCCACAACGGTGGGCGTGGCAAATGTATATGTATATTGCGCCTTCTAATAGTGTATGTATTACGTATCAGCATGCTAGTCTAGTTGTGCGTTGAATATGGTTTTTTGTAAATTGTGGGCGTGTCTATTATCCGACCACGCCCATTTTTGGCACGTCCGTCAATGGGATAACTATGTATATGCGTACCAAATTTCAATTTCAAGTTCCTAGGTCAACTTTTGTGGCAGATATATAGGTTTTTGTCGATTGTGGGCGTGGCTCTTGATCGATTTTGCTCATTTTAAATAGCTAAATATACTTTGTAGGGTCTCTGACGCCTCCTTCTGTGTTGCAAACGGAAGAACAAACTTAGTATACCCTCATCACTGAGGTAGGTGGAGGGTATAAAAAAATTGTTTTTCCTCCATTTTCCTCTATTCATTCATTTTGGTTGTTTAACTGCAACATTTGTATATTAGTTGTATTTGGTTATGTAGCGCTTGTAGCAATATTGTATTATAGCATATTGTGACATTAAAGCAGGTCAAGAGTGATTGATGAACTTGTTAACATATACACTTACACGTTTTTGTGTGTGTATCATAACTAAACTACTAAACTACCAAGTAACGTAACCAATAGTTATAGTGTTGTCTACATACATACATACATGCATACATACATAATTACATACATACGCATATAGTGATAATGGTATAGTAAATAGGCAAACTATACTTACTTACTCATTTACTTACTTACTGTTCTAGTGTAATGGTAGCAATAACAGCTATAACAACAACAACAATAAAAATAATGGTTTTGTAACTAGTAGCTAGTAGTTGTGTATAGAAAACTAGCCTAACAACAGGTTGATAGATGTGATGAATTTTCTCTTCTATGGCCCGCCATAACATGCCACCGATTTAACAGTTGAGTCACATAGTTACTCACTTACTCACTCACTCACTCACTCACCCATTCATTTCGCTAATTTGTATCTGAAAGAAACTTGGCACGCACATACACATATGCTTACATCATGATGAAACACTTGTCTAATGACACCAAAGAACCGGTAGCTGGTGGTAAGTATAGGAAGAGAAGAAAAAATATATTATATACAATAATTTGAACAAAATTCTATAGTCATTGCGTATAATCATTGTAATAAATATTGTGAAAAAAATACATGTAGGTATGAAATGTGAAAAAAAATATATATAGTTGAGAGGAAATCTTGGGTACCCACCGCTCTAGAGCAGATCGCCATAAAAATGAGAAAAATCGGTCAAGAGCCACGCCCATAATCGATAAAAATCTATTTATCTGCCACAAAAATTCAGCTATTAAGTTTAAATTTGGTTCATATATTTATAATTATCTCATTCATCAATGTGCCAAAAATGGGCATAGTCGAGTAACAGACACGCCTACAATTTACAAAAAACCATCCTCAGCGTACAACTCGATTTGCAACCTTATACATTCTATTAGATACATATATTATTAGGGGACGCAATATTTATATCTGGCCCGCCCACAATTATTGATGTGAAGACTATTATTTGGCCTAAGCTAAATTTAGTTTTTTACATGTTTTTTACTGAAATTTTATACTTAATTGAATTCATATTCTTATCAAGTATTAATAATGGTATCACTTTAATGGTATTAGTAAATTATGTGCAGCTTTATAAAAATCCTTAGAGAAAGCAATGCATAATAATTATTTTTATAAGCTTAGAAGTAGACAATGTTTTAAAGTGTTGTTTGAAAAGAAGCTGATGATGATGATGATGATACAAAATATTCAAAAGATTTTTTAAGTTGTAAAGAAAATAAAAAGAGAATAATTCCTAAAATGAAATGACAATTATACATAACAGCTATCTTCACTAAATGTGCGAGATGTTGCAAGCACTGTCTCACTAAATCAGAAAAACATCAGTTATGTCAAGCACCTCCTAAAATGACGATATCATTAACGAAGTGATATTTATATATTTTCTGCTCAGGATAATTCCATGAATACAATAAAGATTTAATAAATAAATACTAGAGCTATTGTTATTGTTCCAGCTTTTTGTATATTGCGATATTGTACATAGACAATCGTTTAGCCTACATGTAGGCAATGAAAATGCCATTTATTGCTAATCCCTTAAGTAACGCTTTTATTTTTGCATACACAGCTGAATATAAGCAACAATGATTTTCTTTTTATTTAACCTTTAGCACATTTTTTCAAAATAATACTAAATGATCTAAAAATAGATATAAATGCAAATTTATTGCTGTTGTGTTACTTCCATTTATAAAAGATAATTAAGTAGATTTTTTCTCATTCTACGACTTATTTTCATAACCAGAGGGTCTACTATGTATTCTGTACTGCTTATAATGCTTCCTCATACTTAAACAGTAACCCAAGACGTTTCCACAGATATATAAGTTTTTGACTAAAAAAAAATTGCCAAAATTGTTGTAAAGTTGTTAAAGGTCATCACATTTTAATGCGTTGTTTTTGTTTTAATAAAAAAAATAAAACATTTACAATAGGTTTTCGAAGCGAACCGAACAAGATTCTTATTTAGTAAACCCCTAGGTTGAAGGTCGAAAACATTTTAACTAATACGACAATTTTTATGTGTGGTTTGGTATTTTCAATTGGCATAATCGGCCCAAAGACACGCTTACTCGGACCCATTTTTAACACACCAAGCAACAAAATCTTGTATTTAAAAATATAAATTTTATAGCATTGTTCTACGGAGACTTTCGCCGATTGCTCTTAACCGATTTTGTTCAACTTCATTAAGAATCTATGCGCAGAAACTAAAAATTATTATCGTGAAAGTGCCAACAACACACATAGACACACGGACGGACACAGTTAGATGGATTCAGATTTTAATGCTAAACAAGAATATATATTCTTTGTACTGCTAGAGATAGCTCTTGCGTGATGTAAACGATACATGTTCAGTAAAAGGAACTTCACTAATATACCAACTGAGCATTTTGTTGCACCATTATTATTGGTTCCTGCTACGATTTTATGAGACTTGTTATGATATTATTAATATGCATCAATTTTTATCGTACGATCGTAAGCAACAGCAATTATGATTACAACAATTTATGATGCATACCCAATTACACGCGTAGCGCCATCAATATCCCAAGCGTTATAATATAACATAATACCCTCTTATGACCCATAAAAACCAATATTATTTTAACTGAATAATCACAACATAGCATAGCTTAACGCATCGCATCGCAACAGAATAGAACAGAACAACTCAGCTCAGCTCAGCTCAGCTCAATTCAATTCAACTCAGTATGTACTCAAGTATGTACTTACACGGTTGCCATGTATTGTGTCCGGCGCACACCATACCATCCATCTACACTCAGGGCGATGTATACTGAGAACTTTCTACATCTTATATTACAATACAAAAACAACGACGGCCAAGTACAGATAAGATGAATAACAGACGGGCAAACAGACTGTCATGCTGGCAGGCAGGCAGGCAGGTAGGCAGGTAGGCAGGCAGTCAGTGGTGTTGTATTCCCTTCATCGCGGTTAAGCCTCTACCATTCTATTCATTCTTTCAAAGCATACACGAATCAATGTTTGTTTATGTGCAGGCATTTGTTGCGCATTGTATTTGAAACATGTAGAGGTTTTGTTTACATAGAACACACCAAGCAACTCTCCACTAAAAAGGGCAAAAAGTTAAGTGCAAACAGGCTTACACATTTCCATATATTTGCTTATAATGTTTATAATACCAATGCATACACACGCACACACATATGTGCTTATGAATTATGCATGCTTAATATATGCAAACACGATGCCAACGGAGACCAAAGACCTGCGAAGTAGTCGCTGCTTGATAATAATAATAATAATAATATTGAATGATGACGAGGATGTGGAGCACTAAACGTTTGAATAATGTTTGTATTGTTGTGCGTACAATAGTGCAAATTGTGTCGGCCCACAAGAAGTAATAGAGCGAACGGCACATTCCTTGAGACTTTCTGTATAAAGAAAACAAGTGAAAATGTTAGAGTCGGTCATGCCCCACCATATGATTCTCTACACCGCTTAGCTCCTTACCTTATGCTACAATTAGTTTAGTTGTATCAGTTAAGTGAGGTGGATGGTGCGATATCAACAACGGTCGAACATATCTATGGGATGATGGGGAGTTTTTAAAATCATTCTTAATTGGGGGCTAATTTCTATATCGGGGGTGTGCATGTATTTACAGAGATCTTGCCATATAAGTGATGTATGATTCTATGGTAAGGGGTTCTAAAGAGAGTCCGATCGAGTTAAAATTTTGCACATTCACTTATTAAGCTACCGAACTCTTCCTCTCCAAATTTTGTCAAAAAATATTAAAAATTTCGATTTTTTTACCTTATAAATATTTCCATTATAATAAGACCTTATATGGGGAGGGGTTCTAAATATGGTCCGATTCGGTTAATTTTCAATAGATTTCCTCTTTGGACCAATTCATGTCCTTGTACAAAATTTAATCGAAATATTCTAAAAACTGTGTCCAAAATTTTGCGGACAAATTTACATGAACGTACAGACGGAAAGACGGACACAGTTCAATTGATTCAGATTTTAATTCTGAATAGATTGGTATAAAAACTAGTCACAATAATGGTTAAAAGAAAAACAGTTTTGAAATAGACTTTGCTATTTCCTAATTCAGTTGATCAGGAAAATTTCTATGCAGCCTAAGTTGGTTTTCTAGGTAAGAAATGCTTCCGGGGAAAATTCTTTTAGATTTGTCAAGAAATGTAGGGTGACTACGTTACCTTGTCTCTCTTCTTAAGAAGTTTTCTAAGAAATTTAATTATTAAAAATAGTAAAACAATAGCTTTATACTACAAACATAATTCAATAACTTAAAAGGTATTTATACAAAATTATAAAATTTATGTATGAGTTTTCGATGTATCAATGTATCTAGTTTTTGAAATAAATATTTCATACGGACATTATGTTTTGAAGTAGTGATGTATTTGAAAATGCGAAACATTAATACTTGGCGACTGGAGGGGCTGAACGTATAAACTTTATAATTTCCACAAGCGGCGAAGATGTTAAGGCATTAAATGCAAATTATGGTAAAAAGTTTTGAAACTATAATGAATGAATAAGCAAATATAGTCGATCAAGGTGCCTAGTATCCTAGATTACTTAACACGAACTGAACAGTAAAACATATATCATTATAATTGTTAATGTATTTAGCAAACGATTTTTAGTTAAACTCAAAGTTCTCGTTTAGCTAAAATTTACGCAACGGACAGGCGTACGTGCTCAAGTCGACTCATAAAGCGGGTTTGAGAAAGTTCATATACACTAGCAAAAAAATATTGGTTTTATGTAAAATGTAGGCATGGCATATATACAATTGCAATCTGACTTAGCGACTATTGCTATAAGTTCGATTGTCTCAGCTTGTAACACTACGGGTGGAATCAAGCCTGCCTCCAATTCGATATTTTAAATTCCATTTCCGGAGGGGGTAAGATCAACATTAGTGATGTTATTTCAATTTTTGATATTGTGTGTTGTGCTGTATCTGATATCTCCTTCTGGGTATTGCAGATGGAATGAAAGGTTTAGTATGCCCTCTATCGTTGCGTAGATTATAAAAAAGTATTTCACAAAAACTGATTATACTTATCATGATGCGTGGTATAGGGTATTAAAACAGATTCGAAATGAACAAGTGAACTATCGGTTCTAACCGACCACTTAGTTATACATTTTATGCCATAATTATTTGAGTTGCTTCAGTAGAAGTGAGTAATTGTCATAAAAAGTTATATGGAAAAAGAGTTCTAAGAGTGATCCCATAGATTCAAAACTTGACACAATTAATTATTAAGCTAATTAACTATTATTCACCAAAATTTTTTAAAACATTTGAAAAATGGAAGTTTTCATCATATAGAAACTTATGTTAAGATGTGGCCTTATATGGGTAGAGTACCTAAAAATTGACTGCTGAGTTCCATTTTCAATTAGAATTGTCCTTGGTTTAAAAAAAATCCCAATGTCAAAATTCCATTAACAAGTATCAAAACAATACATGGACAGGAAGACGGACATAGCTAAATTGATTCAGATTTTCATACATAGCCTATCGGTATAATTAAAGGGGTGTTTGCAATTTGTCGTTTAAGAGAATTAGATTAGAATATACACTATATGTATATATATATAAAATGTTTAAACTTTCAATAAAAACGTTTTTATCACACTATGATGAAATAATTTTTTTTAATTACAAACATTTTTAAAAAAATCCACTCCAGATAATTATATTTAAATTAACCATAAAATGAATAATCCATTCAGTTTTTTTTTCATTAAAAAAAAAATAAAAATATCTGCAGCAGATAATTGTTGAATATAACGTGAATGGCATTTGTTCCTTCCTTGTTAAAAAAAAAACCAACATAAAGAAATTTTGTATAAAAACCTGTTAAACACGTTTCGCAAATATAACACACACACACACACACACACATATATATATATTTGACTAGTAATAAAAATCTTTATAAAACACACGTACTTGTTTACACATTAATTGCGTCTAAAATCTAGAATGAAGATGATGACGATGATGATGACGATGATGATGATGATGATCTTAGTCAAGTAACCAAGACATTGAATAGAGAGAAAGTCTCGGAAATGTAAAAAAGAAACAAACGTTTAGAATGACAAACGTTGCAAACGTTTTCATTTCTGTCATTGAAACACCATCACTCTCTACCCAGTTACAGTTACTTCATGTATTCAGAGTTACCACTATGAAGGTCGACGTTAATATCATGATTTATACAATAAAGAACAGATGGGGATGGATGGGTGAATAGTTAGATGAATAGATGCTTGCATTAATGAATGGATGGAAGGAAGGAAGGACGGATGGACGGACGAACGAACGATTAAAAGCCCATTCTTGTTTAATAGCTATTACACACATTCATTTACATTTAATTATGCCATTCAAAAATACAGTTAATAACAACAAAGTGCACACACACACACACACACACACACACACATGTATATAATGCTTTCAGCACTGGTATAGTATTGCACTATAATTTAATTAATAGCCACTTAATTATTTCAACGATACCGAAAAGAAAAAAAAACAAAAGCAAATTTCTGATTATATGCATGAAAGGATATTTAAAAGGTTTTAATGGCACATATGCATAGTAGATTATGTGGCCATAAATTTTTACTACATTGTTTATGTGTATGTGGAGTACTTGTTTATGTAGAATAATTATTCGGCTGAAAGCATTGATAAATTCATCATAATATTAAAGTCTTAATGAATTATATTATTGTGAGATTATATATATGAAAAAAAAAAAAATTACGTGGAAATTTCAAACATCAAAACACTCAAACCAGCCCAGACTCATGCACCATTTGTTGTTGTATTAGAGTTTGACTGTATATGGGGAGGGATTCTAAACGTGGTCCGATCTGGTTCATTTTCAATAGAGTTCCCCTTTGAGCCAATAAAAGTCGGTGTACCGAATTTCATCGAGTTATCTCAAAAAATGCGACCTGTAGCTAGCGCACAAATTTACATGAACAGACAGACGTACAAACGGACAGATTTTGATTTTGATTTGAATGGGAGTAGTGGCATTTGCCGCTTAGGAGTTACAAACAACCATTATATTTAATAGCCGTCCTCAGGCCATCTTTATCTCTGTGACTATTGTAAGATTTTTTATTGTCAATATTTTAGGTTTTACTTGAATTTATTTTCATTACGGCTTCGTTTGCAATTTTTGTCATTTATTTACTAACCGGTAATTCGATGGTGGCTCCTTGAAAAAATGAAAACTTCTATTACAATTTATACAATAATAAACTTTTCAAATGCAATAATATTTTAATAGTTTTGTTTTGTGTTGTTTTGTGTTGTTTTGTGTCCAAGTTTTAATAAAATTTCATTTGTTTTCGGCTTCAGTTCAATTTAATTGAAATTAAGAAATCTTTTGCTGCCATATAATAATAGAAGATTGTCATGAAATGAACAAAAAATACGAAAGAAACTTGTACAAAAAATTTCAGTGTTGATGCTATTTCTTCGGGGGGATCTTCTATAATTAGTAGAGATGGGTTACAAGATAACCATATTTATCTGCAGCAGCACTGTACCGAGTACAGTGGGCTGTGTAGCGTAGAACAAAAATAGCAGCAGAAGCAACAACAACAACAAAATTACTGTCAAGGTTCAGACAATAGAACAGCAGAGTAGAAAAAGAACGGAGAAAACAACAATAACAATATTTACCTTAGATGTTGTTGTTTTTATTGTTGTTATTATGCTGTGGTTATTTATTTATTACCAACGCAATTGTGGGTTCACGGAAACTGCAAACACTAGCTTTTGTTTGCTTGTGTTATTGTCTATTGTTGTAAATTAAAAATGGCAGCAAGATTGAAAAAATGTTGAAACCGAAAAAAAAACGAGAGAATAGAAAAAATTAGGAGTCTTAAAAAATAGTGAAAAAAAAACAAGTAAAAATGTCATAGTCGGTCAAACCCGACCATTTAATACCACACATCATCTTACCTCCTTATGCTACAATTAGTTTAGTTATTATCAGTAAAGCCGAGGTATTGCCATATAAGTGTGTTCGTGAAGTGTCATTATATGAGAGGAGGTTCTACAAATGGTCCGATCGAGTTTAAATACGCAGCTAATTCACAATCCTTTACCAAATTTTGTCCAGAAATATTAAGAATGGCGATTTTTTGCCATATAGTGACTTTCATTATAATGGACCTTAAATAGGGAGGGGTTCTAAACATGGGTCGATCTGGTCCATTTTTAATACAGTTTCTCTTTGAGCCTATGCATGTTTTTGTACCAAATTTCATAAAAATATTTTGAAAAAATTTGACAAATGTACATGGCCAGAGAGACGGACAGACAGACAGAAATGGTTAAATCCATTGAGATTTTTAATTTTTTAATTTTGAATCGATATAAGTAAAGATACAAACATCTGCACAAACTTGATATACTCGTACTTTTTGCCACAAGGGCAGGTGCAGGGCATAATAAATTTCATTTAATTTCCTGGCGAAGTACAATCATCATTGGATCTTGAATGTTTCTTTCCGTCCCCATTTCAAAAACCGATTTGTGACAATTATTTGAACAAACCTTTGCAATCGAAAAATTAATCCTTAACTTTCAAACTTCTCTTTAATAATTCCTGCAGACTTTTCCCCACTTTTCCAACAAAGTTAAGTAATCTGGTCATATAAACAATGATTTGTTTTATTTTCTCCCTACCGTTATAAATAAATAGGATAAATTCATATATAGACAGCTAGTGAAGAATGAAAACCACTCCAAGTGCTTAAAACATTTCCTAACTAAAGTTAGGAGAGTTTTTGTGTTTAAAATGAAAGCTTTGAATAAATTATGGTTAAAAAAACCAAAGAAAACTTGCAACAATTATGAAGTAGAGGCGGAGTACGAGTACGGCTGAAACAAGTGTTGCACTGCTAACCCAACATGGTCACACCGCATAATATCATTCTTGTTCGTCCACAATTTCAAATAAGGAAAATAAAATAAAATTGAAAAATGTTGAAGGTTTGTTGTGAACGGTACGATTAAAAACCAACACCACACCACCATCACACACACTGCTGATACGTTTGTGTAATAAAACATAAACTAATCAAGGCTTTTGTAGGTTTAATACTTATGAACAGTTGGCCACACAATTTTTATTTGAGCTGAGCTTATACTTCAGCTTACTCTTTCGTATTCAGTTGTGGTCAATGCCAAGGTTACTTGAAATTGATGCCGGGTGCTATATAATGAAGAAACATCACAGAAATGTTGCTCCCCACCTCTACGAGTGTTAAATAATTTATAAATAAATCAACTTTTATGAACAATTTTGCTGTTGTTGTTGTTGTTGTTGTTGTTGTAATTGTTGTTGAAACGGAATATTCAACCATGTTAATAAACCAACCAATAAATGCTTGCTTTGCTGTACAATATATTTATTTTTTAATGTGGTGTTAAAGTGGTAAAACAAAAAAAATGCAAAAAAGTAGTTCCACCATAAAAAAATAAAATTGCATTTCTAATCATTAATGTAATGCTTAGTTCGGTGTAATCACATACCAATCCAATCCAATGGCCTTTAGTTACGCACATACAATATATTGCTTGATACGTACACACATGCGGACAATGCTGGGGCTTCAGCTGGATTGTGTGCTGCATGAAACAAAAAAAAACAACAACACCATTTCTCTCTGGTGTGTAACCGATTGGAGTATTAGTGTATGTATGCATGTATGTATGTATGTGTGTGTGTGTGTGTGTGTGTGTGTGTGTGTGTGTGTGTGCTGTGTTTAATATCTTTTATTAAATGCCGCTGAGTGGTTTTAGTTAAAATTCATTTGTACATGCACGTCTGTACACATTTTTGTGTGTGTGCGATGTTGTTGTGATAATTGTGCCACAGAGAACTGGAATTTCATGACCAAAGCAGTATGTGAAGTTTTTATTAAATATCCTTACGGGTAGCAATCATTTATATAATCTTGAAAGTGGCTGCTGTTTATACGATTAATGCTGTAATGTTGTAAAAATACTCTACTTTGCTCTACTTCTCAACTCTTCAGTATTCTAGTCTACTTTACTCTACGCTAAGTTCCTCTACTCCACTATAAGTATTTATCTCGACTCTACTGTAGTCTTATCTATTCTTTTCCCTTCTCTTTTCTACTCGACTTTCGTTTTACATGTCGCATGTTTTCGGTTCTCAGATCAAAGTTACAACAGAGGTTCAAATTCAATCAAATAAAATCAATATTCCTGCTAAAAATTTGGACAAATTTTACCGGTATATACTTAAGTTATCGCATTTTATTTGTTATGTAATAACATGAACTCTCTTTCATTCATTCAAAGTTTACTGAGAATCGTTGGAATACACATCTTGGCTAGTACAAGGAATTCATCATGTTTACTTTTTTATAGCCTCCATATAAGTAGTATACCCCCCATACGTTTTTCATTCTGTTTGCAACACCTAGATGGAAGCGTCAGCACTCCTTATCAGCATCAAATTCAAATCGATCTAGACATGCATGTCCATATGTCCGTCTATTCGTGGCATTCTCGCGGTCGTAAATTTTGAGATAATGAGCTGAAATTTTGTACAGACACTCTTAGTTTTTACATGCAGATCGCTATTTATAATGAACAAAATCGGTCAATAGCCACGCCCACAATTGAAATTTAGTTATCGTATTTACAATTAACTTATTCATCGATGTACCAAAAATGGGCATGATCGATTAACAGACACGCCCAAAATCAACAAAAATCTTTATAGCTGCCATAAAAGTTTACCTATGAACTTGAATTTTGGTGCACATATTTATAGTTATCCCTTCCATCTATAAGCCAAAACTGGGCATGGTCGGATAAAAAATACGCCCATAATTTACAAAAAACCACACTCTGCATGAAACTTGACTTTCAATCTCATGCGTAATACATATAGGGTACAATCATATACCTGTCACGCCCACTGTTGTAGATGTGGAGAGTATTTAAGATTTGGTCTAAGCCAAATTTAGTTTTCTTACTTTTTTAAATTATTTTTTAGCGGCATTAAGGTATTACAACTTTTAAACAAAGTGACTTGACTTTCATTAATTTATGCAAATGGTGATCAATTAATTGTTTAACTAAACAATTTAATAGAAAATTATGTTTATTTTTAAATATTTTATTAACATCACCAATCGTGTCATAATATTAAAACAAAAACCAACGTTGTTGCTATTTTAAAACAACCATTAAATAATTATTATTTTATAAATAACTGATTTTTGTTGTTGTTGCTATAAAATATTCAACCATTGCTTAACAATCAATGGAATGAAAGCCTACAAAACAATTATTAGCATGTCCATCAAATAACAACAACAATGAAACCATGTTTACGCTTAAAATTGAATCCAACAAGTCTAGCAGGCCTTGTCATAGAATACTGGCACCTGAGAAAAGTATTTGGAAAAAAAACAAGATAGAGAAGTTCGGTTAAGACCGAAGCTTAAATACCCTCCACCTTTTATAATCATCTAAAAAAGAGGTTCCTATTGCCATATTTATGTATATGACTACTTCATGTACTTACGCAAATAGGGCTTTTTTTTAAATTATAGGCGTTTGCGTTTTTCAATCACGCATTTTTGGCACAGTGTTGGATAACGGTACCACTTGTATTTATACCAAATTTCAACTTGATAGGCATAGTATTGTGTGATATATAATTTCTTAAAGATACAATTTTTTCGAGGTATGTTGAGATTTTTGTTTATTATGGGCGTGTCTCTTAACCGATTGTGCCCAATTTCAATACGGAACAGCGAAATTGAATTAAGAATACGTCTGCAAAGTTTCAATATGATATCTCTAAAATTACGAGCGTGAGAGTGCCAACAACAGACGGACACACGGACGGACATGTCTCAAACGATTTTTCTTTTCGTGCTGATTAAGAATATATATGGTTTGTGTGGGGTCTCCGAGGTTTCTTTCGATGTGTTGTAAACGGATGATCAAAATGAATATACCTTCTTCCCTAAGGTGTAGGGTATAAAAATTATATATTCCAGCACACGTTTAAAGCGCAGGACAGCTGCCTGTATACATATATCTAAATAGATATAAGTGCCGTGCTAATAGCTTGTAATGTCAGTGGAAGGTATGGGACATGTGCGATAGCTTAACAGCTGCGTTTTTATGGTGGAGGGTCCACCTCAGTGATGAGGGTATACTAAGTTTGTTCTTCCGTTTGAAACACCCAGAAGGAGGCGTCAGAGACCCCACAAAGTATATATATTCTTGATCACCGTCAAAAACTGAGCCCACTTAGACATGTATGTCCGTGTGTCCGTCTGTTGTTGGCACTCTCACGGGCGTAAATTTTGAGATATTGAGCTGAAATTTTGTACAGACACTTTTAGTTTTTGCACGCAGATCGCTATTTAAAATGGGCAAAATCGGTGAAAAGCCACGCCCACAATCAACAAAAATCTATTTATCTGCCACAAAAATTGAGTTAAAAACTTGAAATTTTGTATTTACGCCTATAAATATTAGATTAATCGATATGCCAAAAGTTGGCGTATTCGGATTATATACACGCCCACAATTAATAAAAATCTTTATATATGCCACAAAAGTTGACCTAAGAACTTAAAATTTAGTACGCGAATACATAGTTATCCCATCTACCGATATGCAAAAAATGGGCGTGGTCGGATAACAGACACACCCGCAATTTTTAAAAAACCATATTTAACGTAAAAGTAGACTTAAATGCTGATACGTAATATGTACACTATTAGAAGGCGCAATATATATATATATATATTTGCCACGCCCTTTCTTGTAGAGGTGGAGGGTATTTAAGATTTGGTCTAAGCCAAATTTAGTTTTCTTACTTGTTTTAATATAATGTGTTACATACTTGTTATTATTTTTATACCCTCCACATAAGAAGTAGACGTTAGAGACCCTACAAAGTAGATATATATTCTTGATCAGCATCAAAAAATTAGTTGATCTAGATATGTATGTCTGCATTCTGAAGGGCCTAAATTTTAAAATACTGAGCTGAAATTTTGTATGAGTACTTTTTTAAAATCAGCAAAATCAGCCAAGAGCCACGCTCACAATAGACAAAAATGTATATATCTCCCACAAAAATTGAGATTTTAAGCTGAAGTTTGGTACATGTATTTATAATTGTACCATATAACGATGTGTCAAATATAGGCGTGGTCGGATAACAGACACGCCCACAATCGACATATATCTGCCACAAAAATTCACCAATGAACTTAAAATTTTGTACACTTATTTATACTTATCCCCTCCAATGATGTGAGAAAAATACGTGTTAGCGTATAACAAGTTGATACAAAATATATATACTATAAGAGGGCGGAATCATACCCACCGTTTGTATCTACATGTGAAGGGTATTTAAGATTTGGCCAAAGCCAAACTTACTTTTCTTACTTGTTAAAAAAAACCTAGTTGTCTAATCTAAACGTATTGGTTCGGTAATGTCAGTGAAAAGCTCCTGAAAGTATACTTTATATTTGATCCTTTGTGTTAATTAGAGGGTTGCAGCACCATTCCATACCATTCCATTCAATGGCATTTTACAGGGCATTTCACCTGCTCTGGCTGTTGCGTGTCGTAGGGACATATTACGTATATTTTTTCCATTATTTATTCATCACACACTTATACAGAGTTGTTATTGCTGTTGTGCTTTTCGTTCTTTTTTTTTTTCTTTCAAAATGTTCATTTATCCCAATGAAAACATGATGTAGAGTATATAAGTTCACGTGCCACATTATGAAGAATATATAACGTGGTGCAATCGTTATTGTTGTCGAAGTTATTATAATTCGATTCTTAGGTCAACATTAATCAGTTCTTACAACTTTTAACCAAAGTTATTGTTTTAACAAAATGGGTAGAAAGCCCTCGAGAAATATTTTCACATTTATATGCAACCATCTCATGTGGAGGGTATACAAAATCTGATCTTGAATACCCTTCACAGTTATAGGCAACCTCTAAGACACGGCGACCCCCTGCTTAAAAACATTATATGCAACGTATGAAGTACTCATGTAAATTTTATTAATAAAATTGAAAAATTCACGTAACTTAGCAACAACTTAACGTTAAATTGAATTATAAAATATTTTGAAAAGACAGAAAACAACGCAAATCGCTTAATTTTGTTTGGATAAATTGTTCAATTGTTCAATTGTAGCGTACTAGTGAAGAATACAAATTTATCTATACCAAATGATAAACGACCACCATCGGCATCTTCTTTTAATTCCTGCAAATGTTTAAAAAATCTATGGACTTTCGCTGTGGTCATGATGGGGCCTCGGAACGGTATCCATACATCTCCTTTACAGAACCAATATTCCGAATAATTTTCCGAATAATAAGGTGATAAATATTGAATAAGTTGGTTGGTAAACGAACTGGATTTATAATGTAATGGAAAAATTTCTTTGTTCACGCCAAAATTGATCTCTTCATTATTTGTGGTATGTACCGAATCGAATATTTTACGTAATATTAGCAAACGTTCCCAGGGAAAATGATTAATTTTAACCGATAATGTATAATGGCCAAATGAGATCCAAAATTCGGAAGTATTATAATTCATTTTATGATTTTCAGAAATCATATTTTCTTCGATGATATCCATGGTTAAAGAATGTCGTGGTGTATACGCATTAAAAGGTTTTATGGGACTAACATTATGTGGCAAATTATATTGAGGATACAAGCTACTACTGTTGTTATGCGGTGTAGAACATCTGGTGGAACGTTTTTGTACTAATCCATAAACGTTTTCTTTATCCATTTCATAAGATGAACGTTCTTCTGGTTGTGTAACATAGGAAAACAGTGTCTCATTATTCCTACTGGGACTTTTTGTATTATTTGAAGCCGTTTCAAAACCTTGATCCACTAAACTATCTCTATTTAGTTTGGACGTTTTGAGCTTGATGTTGAAATCTAAGTGTAATGCCTCTAAAATTGATGGAGATGATTTTGAAATATTCTCTTTCTTCGGAGTTCTTAACCATTCATCGTTATCGCTTTCTACATTTTGTACTGCGGAAGTTGGTGTAGACATGGCCGTTAATGTATAAGTAGACTTCACTTTAGTAGGTGAATTCATGTCACGCATTAATGATTTATCCCATTCCACAAAATGTAATTCATTCAAGGATTTATCGTGCGTCTTATTATGTTTCAAACACTTGTTGACAAATTTGCGATTGGGGTTTAATTTTGAAGACGATGTTGTCAAATGGCTTGCTTTTGTTTCCGCATCAGAATCGGTTGACCAGTACAGTTTCATATCAAAATTAATATCATCACCATCATCTTTGCCATTAAGGCAGCGACATGACTTTTTCCTCCGTATTGTGTTCATTGGTTTGGTATTTATGGTATACTCCTCCTTGGAACTACGCGATTCTGGATACTCTTCCGTAGAAGTCTAGAAAATAGTTAAAAGCAAGGAAACATTTCGTAATCGATTAATTGAGAACACTTTTAGTGATAAAAAATATTCGTTAAACAATATGAAGAATTATGATTAAAGATTAATTAATTGTGAAAAAAAGCCTCAATTCCAAAAACAATTCTTTCGACTCTAAATTTGTACGGTCGCACGGGCGCACGGTGTTTTCTGAGCTGTTTCCATTCGTACATTACATGCAGAATAAATAAATTGTAAACTTACTTGATCTAAAGCATTTGACGCATTTAAATTAGAAGTCTCAGCATCAGAATCAAACGAAACTTTTGTCGATCTCTCATTAGGTGATAGAGGGAATTTCGTATCAGCTGTTTCTTTAATTTCGGATGAGTGTGTACTCTCAGATAAAAGGCATTCTTTTAATTTTGATTCCAATTCATTTATCGATATAGTTGTTTCGTTAGACTCGCGCGAGTAGTGTATTTCCCGTATTGGTTCCTCATCTAAGTCAGCTTTTTTTAACAACCATGGATACAATAAACGCTCCAATTTCGGATTATCTTTTAACATGATGGCCAATGAATCTAAACGTCTGATCTTTTTAGGTGGTGCTAAAAATTCATTTGTCAATAAAGTTGAACGTAAAATATGATAATTACGTTTTTGCCGTAATTCCGAATTTGCCTGTTCGTCTTTTAAATATTTCATCTCCAACATTTTACGCCACTTAAATGGCATGGGTGACGGTTGTTTGGTGGTTTCTTTCGATGAATTGGTATTTAATGATTTATAATTTTTTTTATGTTGTCTCTGAAGAGATCCAACCGCTTTTTTTAAAGGATTTAATCGAGCTTCCCATAGGTCGCGTAAATGTTTTACATAACTTTTCTTTTCTGGCAACCTTGAGTCACACACGTAATTTGTGTTGTCGGCATCTTTAATATGTGAAGTTTGATGATTTTTTGTTTTTTCAAAATACGCTGCTTTATCTTTTACCGTTAGTTCTTGAAATTCTTCATCATTTATAATGTAAGGAGGTGATTTTTTACTATTTCTCCTTTTCACCAAAGGACTCGGTTTAGGGCTAGGCAACGTTACTAAATACTTGGGCATTTTTTGTCGCATTTTAGGCGACTTATATTTAGTTTTATCTTTCACAATTAAATTTTCTTTAGGATGTAAGACTTGCTGTTCATCTAAAGCCTTATACGAGTGGGCTGTGGAACTCGTTTTTATAGGACTTTCATCTTTATTACCGATTGCCAATGAGTCAATTATTTCATAACGTGTCATTAAAGCTTTAGCTAGTTTTGGCTCATGACTGATTGGCATATCCTGCAAATGTTGCTTCCTTCTCCGTTCTATATCATCCAAAACGAGAAAAAATTCTTCAAGATCTGCTTCCGTAAATCCATCAGTATTTACAACAATTTGGTTTTTCGATGACATTGTAAATATAATTTAATAATATTTTGTAAAAATTGTTTAAACAAAAATCCAAAAACTTAGGCGCTCTGCAGTAATTCGTTTTGTTGAAGTCAAAATCAATTTTAAAAATGTGAAAATATTCAAATTGTTGAACATTTTATATGCTCTTACTGACCGAAATCGAATTAAAAGAAAGATATATGTGGAAAAATCTGCCAAGAAATTCTTGAAAAGTACTAATTCGATTTGTATTAATGGCATGAAGAATTTCAAGTAAACCTTTCCGCGAAAGATCTTTTTTGTTTTTTGTTTTTCGCGGTCATAAAGATTTCCATAATATCAATATTCGCAGAAGGACTACAAATACGTCGTGTATTCTAGAGGGTATTAAATAATAAATAAAATAAAAATAACTATTACCAACCCTATTTGTTTTTGCCCTTAACATTTGTATGCAATGACTAAAAGTAAGGAACACGGTCGCGTTGTTTATTAAAAATATATTTAAATTATTTGGCTTAGTTATTCCTAGTACGGTAGTATAGAGAACAGAATCTTGTAGCGCACTTATATGCGTAAGTATAAATTTATATTGAAAAGATAAAATATGCTGCTTAAGTAGTAATAAGAATGCTTATCTCGAACTATTGCCGCAATGCAATTACCTGCTGAACCTTGGGATTTTCGAATATAGTATTTAAGCACATTATTTTTTCGCGGAACTTATGATTTATGGCGGTACCTTTTGTTCGTAGGGTAAATTTTTTTCAATAATACCATCTTACACATCAAGATGTGGTGTAGGTTTAACATATATTTCGTGTAATACGTACAACAGACAGCTAAAAGTGGTATCTAGATGTATAACAAGAAAATTTTATTGCATGATAGAAATTTCTATGTAAAATTGTTAATAGGTTTATGATATACGCAGCATCATAATATACATACAAAATTACAGTAAAAATGATGACTTAGTGTTCAAATTGAAATGAGAAATAAATTGGCAAAGAATTTACGACGTTATCCTTATACCCAAATCCCCACATGTGTGACTAAATATAATGATGTTCTTATAATAAACTTACTACACAATGTATGTACCTGCAATGCAATGTTTGAAAATAAAGAAACAATAGTTCTCGTATAAATAATATGGTTATGGATTGTGTTTTATTTGAAACGATAAATATAAACGATCTTTTTTAAAAGTCTCAGTTTAAATTATTCCTTAAATAAGTCATTCTCCTATAAAAGTGATTTCGGAGTTTTACAAATGGTCCGATTGTGTCTAAAAGTGGTATAATTTTAAACTAATCAACTATTTTTCATCAAGTTTTGTTCAATATAAATTTTGAATTGTTTTTTTTTTGCTACATAAAGACTTCCTTTATAATCGAACATTGTATGGGGAAGAGTTCTATAAATGGTCGAATTTGATATATTTTGAATAGAGCTTGTCTTTGGATCAAGGTATGTATCAGAAGTCACTGGAATCTCTTAAAAACCATATTCTGTGCGCATAAATTTACTTGAACACACAAGGGACGGACAGACATATGTATACTCTTCATATATAAATAAAAAAAAAAAGCTTACAAACAACCACATATTATGATGATTAGAGGGCGTAATGAGGTACCTGCCACACCCACTATGTGTATATAGATGATCTGAGACGCTGTGGCTCTCTGCGTGTAAACATTGAAGACATACAGTTTGATGCGGCATTTTACATAAACGTTATGTTTAATGTAATTGAAAAAGCCATGTAATTTAACAACAACAACAACAACAAACAACTCGGCAATTTAATGTTAAACGCTATCATAAAACATTTCTAATTTATTTCATTTAAATGCAACGCAATGGAGTGATAAAAATGAGAAAAATGAAAAAAAAACACAATTTTTACATTTTACGTGATGGTGGAAATGTAAAAAAAGTTTATGTGCTGTGGTTAGCTGTTAATGGTGGGTTATGATCAGAAAAATGATGATGATGAGGGAGGGAGTCGGCGTTCAGACGTTGACAGGCAGCCCCTTTCAGCAAATAAGACTCTTTTTTCTTTTTTTCTGTTCCGTAATGAAAACGTCAGCACAAATAGTCGTCAAGTTGAAGATAAAGAAGTAACAACAGCATGTACTTGACTGCGAAGTTTAATTAGTAGAATTCAGTAGAATGCATGCATTTATCACTTCGTTAGTGCTTAAGAATAATTTGTGTATAAATGAAATTGAAATTGAGTCAAGGAAGTGAAATATCATGCATGCGATATTTAAGTTGCTAACTTAAGTACCGTTTACAAGTATGAAAGAAAAGAGAGAACCAGCACTTAAACAATACATACACATGCATACACACACAGTACGATCACTCCCCTCTACCTACCGCAACATAGTACACCCATCCCTCGTTTATCACGTTACTGGTATGCACGTTTTCGATCTTACACGGTTTTTAAAATCAAAATTAAAAAAAATATATAGAAAATAACTAATTTTGACTGCACGCGAATTTATTTCTACTTAATTATAAACCTGGTAACACTTCAGACGTAAATGTACATGCTCTACAGTCATAACCTTGTACATATGTTGTACTTTGATAAAAACAAAAACAAAACAAAAATGGGAATTCCCCTTTTAGTGTTCAAAGCAAAATTTTATATGTTTATGAATTAATTGATTTTAAACAACAGAACGAATATCATCATTGTTTATCAAGTAGTGTAGGGTATTTGATGGTCGGGCTAGACCGACTATGATATTTTCACTTGTTTTATATTTTATTAAGTGTATTAGTTACATTTTGTGTTCCATAAGTGTCTAAAAAAGCTTATTTATAGTTGTTTTCGTTTTACACGGTTTTTCCATATAAAAATTATGTTTTCGGAATACACGGTTTTGTCAGGAACGTATCTTCCGTGTAAAGCGAGGGATGGGTGTACTCACTCACATTAGCTTTTCTGCAGCAAACGCTTATGATCAGAAAAAAGAAAAACGAAAAAATCATGTGTGTGTGCCAAATAATTTTTTTTTAATAAAAATTCCTCTCGAGAAAAAGTATTCTCTTAAAGAAAATTAAAAATGTGTGTATGTACACATGAACACACCTTTCTCAGATGTTTTCCTGTGAATAGAACCAACAACACGTTTGAGGTCAATATGGTTATTGTCAACATTACACATCATATGGGCAAACAACAACTAAAACAACAAGCCAACGTTTTGCTACTTTTTATGATTGTGTGAATTTTTCATCTTCTTCTCTCAATGGTTTATGGCACAATACGCGTTTATGGTCTGTTGCTTATTTTTTATTTTTTTTTATATTTTTTGTATTTTAATAATTATGTTAATTGTTAAATAAAAAGAAGAAGAAGTCTACTATCTTGTTTGCTTTAACAAGTCGAAGTCCTAATGCGTCAGACACTAAAGTATAGTATATGTCAAAAGTATATATATTTTTGATCATTTTCAAAATCTGTGTCAATCAGGACAAGTCTCTCTGTGCCAAATATGGGTGTGGTCGGATTACGTACACACCCACAATTTACAAGAAGCCTTATAAAGCCTAAACTTCGACTGGCACGTTGATAAGTACTACATACACTATTTGAGCGCATGATGGCAGATGTACCACGCCCACTGTTTGTATGAACATGTGGAGAGCATTTCCAGTTTGACTTCAGTCAAATTTAATCTTTTCTTTTGCTTTCTATGCCATTTGTAGTACAATCTTATAAAAAAAAACAACTCTTCAGTTTTTTGACTTCGACGGTAAGATAAGAAAGAAAGAATGAAAAAAAAAAAAACAAATTAAGGAAACACAGCGCGTAAGTCAACATAACAACCAACTACTAATTAAATTTAATAGGCACATATATATATATCCTATTTTAATGCAGCTAACACCATTCTTAGTCATCACCATAAAAGTTTAGTACATGGAGGCTGGCCGCACTTAGTAGTGTCTAATAATAGATTAAGATTCCATTAAAAACAACAACTAAAGAACTTGTGGGCATGGCATGTGCTTTCTTTTTAACGACCATCAAAGGATGGCACTTACGGTTGAAACTTTAATTTTTGTGGTCATACCAAAAAAACTACCTATATAGACTAAGAATCTGAACACACTTAAGGGGTAACGGTACACCGTCTTAAATAATATTGAGTAACAGCAAAGCTCTGCTTTGCTATTAAATATTTTCTTTTTCTTTTAAAGATCAATGACTCTTTTGTTTCAACCTCATATGAAAATTTCCTTAATGGTTTTCTCAATTGTGGTTTTCATATGTCTTCTTTGTACTGCCTTTCTTTTTTATACCCTGCACCCCTTATGGCAACGGGTATATTAAGTTTGTGCGAATGTTTGTAACTCCTAAACAGCACATGATCACCTTCACTTATTCTGATTGATTTAGAATCAAAAGGGGTAACGGTCCATTTAACTATATCCGTCTGTCTGTCTATGTAAATTTTTGCACAGGTCCTATTTTTTGAGATATTTCGATGAAATTCGATACAAGAACATATATTGATCCATAGGGGAACCCTATTGAAAATGAATTAACTTGGACCATTTTTAGAACCTCTCCCCATATTAATGGAAGCCTTTATATGACAAAAAATTGCAATTCTCAATATATTTTCATAAAGTTTTGTGAAGAACTCTTCATTAGCTATATATGGCTGTACCAAATTTGGACCCGATCAGATCATTTTTAGAATCCCTTTCCATATAATTATATTATAGGAAGTTACTTATATGGCAGTGCCCGGTGCATACAGATACAACTAAACCAAGTGTAGCATAATTTAAAGAGTTAAAGTGATGTAGGGGACTATATGTTTGAGTGCAACCGACTATAACTTTTGTACTTGTTTTTTTTAATCTTCTTTAGTTAGAATAATAAATCAAGTTTTCACCACGAAAAGTATTTCCTGATAATTTTCTTCTATAATTATTAATAATTAAAATTCTATTAAATGTTATACGTATTCTTTAAATAATTATATTAATACTAACAAAATAACCGCAAACATGATTCAGCTCCATTGCACTTACATAACACAACTACATAGAATTTTATTGAATGAAACAACGGTACTCTTTAAAGAAACAAGAGGGGGGTACAAAATTTATATGAATGTTGTATACGAGTACGTATAAATTGGACACTTAAAGAGCAGACAAATGGAGATATGAAAAACCACCAGCACCATAAAATGTTGTAGAGAACGGGAATATTAAGCATATTATAAAAAGATATAAAAAGGGAATGCATATAATGCATATAAAGAAATGCAAATGAATTAAAATGATTAAGAGGAGATAAAGTTGTCGTTAAGGAGATATCATTAAACATAAGAACTTAAGCAACTTAGAGTAATGAACTTGAACATTAAATGTATTTCACTGGATTTTATGAAAAGAATTCTAAATAAACATTTCTTATAAATTGAACTGAAGTATAACAAAAACAAAATTTCATAATTCAAGATTTACAAACGTTAAAATTTTATTAAACATCTATTTAAAAATGGTAAAATTAATTTTAATAACAAAGGCGATAGATGGCGCTAACAATACATCTTGTTCAAGTGTTTGATTCCACAACGTTGTCGTTTTATGGGAAATTGTTTTAGAAAAAAGAAGAAGATCACTCGCCTATGCAATGAACCACGAAATAATTTATAATAAATAATACGTAAAAATGGCTTCAAAATTTCAAGAGGATTTAGAAAATTGCTTCATAAACTTTAACAAACGCATATTAGTGACCGATTTGTTGGAACAATATCAATTGCAGTACACGAAGGTTAACGATGTATTGCAACAATATATTAATGAGCAGGAATCTACAAATAAAACAAAATATGAAAAGCGCTTCCTTGTCAATGGTCAACAGGAGGAAAGCAATTATATTAAAGAAATCTATAAAATTGTTGAGGAGGAGAAATTATCCGAATGGTTAAAAAAATTAAATAAATCAACCAGTATGTTGTATTCAGTGCAAATACAAGGTGGCGCTAGACCTCCGGCAGAAATCTTCAAACCACTAAGTATAAACAAAAATGCTCCATTAAGGGATATATTGGTAAATAAGTTTCCAAAAACCACAGAAAATCATAATAAATCCTTAAGTAATGTAAAAGAATTAAAACCCGAACAGATGATGGAAGAAACAGTGCCTCAAACCAAAATAAAATCAGAAAAAGAGGATGCACTTGTTACGCCTAGTACCAGCTCAAGTAAACTGACTGAAAAATCACCAACAGCTAAAAAAAGTTCACCCACAACATCTAAAGGAACTAAAACTACTAAAACTATGCCAGTCAACAAAAAAGGTATCAATACATATTTCTCAGCGGGAACTGGAACTAAGAAAACTGAAGAAACGAAAACGGCGAAAAATCTGCAAACATCTGTAACGCCGAAGAAAATGCAAGACTTTTTCAAAAATCAATCAGAAAAAGCAACAAAAAATGAAATCAAATCACCACTAAACACTGGCCGAAAAGCCACCTTCAATACTTCCATACAACTTTTTGATGATGATGATGATGATGTTGGTGATTATGATAAAAAAGACAAAAAAGAAGAAAAGAAAGTGTCGGACAATGTAGAGGTATCCTCAGATGAAGAGGAAAACATAGAAGCTTTGAAACGGGATATCATTTCATCTGATGTAGAAATGGAAGAAAGCGAAGAAATGAAATCTCAGTCAATGCGTGGCATTAAAAGACGTCGCATCGTAGACACTGATGATGAAGACGAAGAGAATGAAACGCAACAATTACCACCAGAAAAATTTGAAAAATTGGATAACAGTTTAATTGCTGCAGACCCACCACAGCCAGCCACTTATTTAGATGAAGATGGCTTTGTTATGACAATTCGAGCAAAACCGCATCAGAAATCATCAGCTACTAAAATTAATGTCACTTCAAAAACTTCACCACCGAGCGGCATGTTTTCTCCAAACGAAAACAAAAAACAGGCAATAGCATCAACATCAACGGCACCAGCAGCGGCAGGGGCAAAAAAATCAAAACAAGCTGATCTTATGAATTATTTTAAAAAGAAATAATTGTTTTGTTTGTAGAGTAGTTTTACACACCTATGTAACGATGCATATTTTTGTTTAATAAATATAATTTTGTATAAATTAATGTTTCATAATTTCATTGTAATTGAAATAGTAATATATGTGTGAAGCTCATATATATATATATATATTATCTTCTGAGGGTACTGAGGAAAGAGCACGGCCAGGCATTCACTTGAAGATCTACACCCACTAATTTTCGTGTACACAGATGCTTTCCTTTAATCTCATTATAATTTTAAAAAATGAACAGATGTTTGTCGGTAACTAACTAACTAATTATAAATTACGTTTATTTGTGTCTGCTTCAGATCCATGATTTCTGCAAATGCTTGGTCGGACTTGTATTGGCTGTAGTTGATATATTTTGTAAATCATTTATAAAATTACTGCACAAGTATGCGCTTTGAAGCGTTAAGTCAGAAAATGTTTACGCGACGGAATTGGCTGCTGCGTTGCAGCATCCTAATCAATATTGCTGTGATTTTATATATATGCAGTCATGTTATAATAGGCGGCGGTAATAATTTTACAACAGGATCACAGTTCTTTATACAAGAACAACCTCAACAGCAGCAGCAGCAGCACTCTTTGGCGGGTAAAAATGTAAGTTTTCTAGAATTAAAAATTGAACTAAAATTATTTTTTTATTTGAAAAAAAATATATATATTTTTCAAAATCATCTTCAGGAACAATTGCCCGCTTTACCAGCACCTGCTTCACCACCTGCTGTACAGCCACCACCAGCTCCCAGTGATAGTGGCGGCAGTGGTAGCAGTAGTAGCAGCAGCAGCAGCAGTAGTAGTAGTAGTAGTAGCAGTAGTAGTAGTAGTAGTAGTATGAAGAGCAATTCACTGCCTTCGCATGATTTGTTACAACAGTCATCTGGCAAAGATCCTGATGCCCCTGAAATGGATCCCAATATAGGTGATCCGGCTGCTTTGGTTGTGGGCAATATCCAAGCCGCTGCTGCTAATGAAAATCAAAATTTCGTAAACAACACCAACACTGACGGTTATATAGTAACCGGGGATGAGAAAGACTTTGATGAACGTTTACGCAGCTTATTGAAATGCTATGATCGTGCATTTCAGCCAGATATCCTGCAACGTGGAGATTTTTGGGTTTTAAAAAACTACATAAGAGCGGATCATGGCCAATTGGAATGCCATGAGACTGTAACATACACCACACATTCAGATTATACCTTTTTAGATAATCTTGTGCCATTACTAGAAAGGTAAGCTATCGTTGTTGCTGTTATTTTTTTTTCATTATTTTTTCAAAAAATTTTACATATTTACAGATGGCAAGCACCCGTTAGTATTGCTATGCATGCTCCCGGTACTGATTTTCAGCCTACATTAGATTCTATTAAGTACTTAAGAGACTGCATACCCGAGAGTCATCTTGTGCGCTCCTACGCCACATTTCATATATTCTTTAGCACCAAACATATCCCGAAATTTGTGCCCAAACATTATGATGTTTTAAAAACCGGCTACAATTGTACGCTGCCGCCACCCTACATAAATATCACTTTGTCTCATTTATATAAAACTCAAAAGAAATTATTATATCCGGTAAACGTGGGCCGCAATATAGGGCGAGATGCAGCCACCACCCATTTTATACTGGCCTCTGATATTGAATTATATCCAAGTCCAGGCTTAGTTAAAAAATTTCTAGAAATGATAGCCCGCAATGAAGCCTATCTGCATAGGAAAGCACCACGGTACGGTACTACAGGATCAAATAAAATTTGTATCAAACGAATTGAAAAAATTTCTATTTTCTATATTTTTTCACACAAAAACAGAGTATTTCCTCTATCCATATTTGAGGTAGAAGGCAATACACCGGTGCCTCGTGATAAAACTGAATTACAAGAGTTCCTGCGCTTAGGCAAAGCTATACCCTTCCATAAACGTGTTTGTGCCAGTTGTCATGGGGTACCCAAATCGAAGGAATGGATGGCAGCGAATGAAACAGATGATTTAAGTGTCTTCCATATTGGAAAGCGTACCGGTTACTTTGTGCATTGGGAGCCGATTTATATTGGTAGTCATGCTGAACCCCATTACGATGAGCGCCTTAGCTGGGAGGGCAAAAGTGATAAAATGACACAGGTTGGTAAATATATACACAGAGCCCGCAGAGCACTTGTGTGCTGCTTGGTTTTAACAAAAAAAGTTTTTAACACAATTGTATGAAAATGTATTTAGTTGAGATATTGCAAAGTAGTTTTTATAACATGCGAGACAAACTTTTCAGTATCATGATAAACTTTTTTTTTTAATAAAAGATATCAAAACAATTATACCTGATACACCCATCCCTCGTTTTACACGGGAGATACGTTCTTGACAAAACCGTGTATTTCGAAAAAATAATTTTTATATGGAAAAACCATGTAAAACGAAAACAACTATAAATAAGCTTTTTTAGACACTTATGGAACACAAAATGTAACTAATACACTTAATAAAATATAAAACAAGTGAAAATATTATAGTCGGTCTAGCCCGACCATCAAATACCCTACACTACTTGATAAACAATGATGATATTCGTTCTGTTGTTTAAAATCAATTAATTCATAAACATATAAAATTTTGCTTTGAACACTAAAAGGGGAATTCCCATTTTTGTTTTGTTTTTGTTTTTATCAAAGTACAACATATGTACAAGTTTATGACTGTAGAGCATGTGTACGTCTGAAGTGTTACCAGGTTTATAATTAAGTAGAAATAAATTCGCGGGGAGTCAAAATTAGTTATTTTCTATTTATTTCTTTTTTAAATTGTGATTTTAAAAACCGTGTAAGATCGAAAACGTGCAAAACGAGTAACGTGTAAAACGAGGGATGGGTGTATATTGTTTAGTAATTTTTGTAGCATGCTTTTTTTTCAAATCAATATTCTACTCCCACGCTTAACACATTTTGTTAGTATTTAACTTTTAATTTTGTAAAGGTATAAAAATATAGCAGAAGGACAAAAATCTGTTGAATGCATATGTATATCATATAAACGTAGAGTTGTATTCTTTATTTTACAACACCCTCCCGGATAATCAGCTTACAAATAATAATATAAAGTAAATTGTAAAGGTCCTAATGTCCTAATGTTGAAAATAGATAGATATCGGCTAACGTTTTATTGCTCTTTCAAAATATCCTCTTTCAATTTCACGCCCTATGAATATGTTCGGTTCTGCTTTAGGCACACTTATGGTCCACAATATAAAATAAAAGCTCTTGGGATTAATGACCGACTCAATTTCCAAATGTCACAACCACATCAATTCTTGTTTAGCAAAATTTTAATAACTGATATAATATTTAGTAATTTTTATAACATATGATATAATCTTCTAAAATCTATTATTACACTTTCCACATAATTCACTTTTTTTCCTTTTTATTAGAGTTTACTAAATTTTTGACCTGATTGAATTTTTTCATCAAAAAAATGTTAAAATGTTAAATGTTAGTGGTTTTGTAACATGGGAGAATTTTTTTGGAAACTCACATAGTATGAAGGGTATAGAAAGTTTATTATTATGTTTAAAACATTCGGAAGGCCTCCCCCAAAATTTTATATTCTTGATCAGCGTAAAAATTTGATTCGATTTGAATCGATCCCCAGTAGTTCTACGACCGCAAAATTTGAGATATAAAGCTGTAATTTAGTACAAAAATTTCTTGTACAAATAGGGGCCTATTTTTAAATTTGGCTACGCCCACTTTTCTATAAGCCATGAAATTTGAAATAAAAAATGGAATTCGGTATAAAAACGGTTTCTAATTAGCCCATTATTCAATGTGTTAAAAAAGTGGGAGGGGTTAGATGCCAGACACACCCACATTCGCAAAAAGCTTATTGTGAGCACAGTATAATTTGTAAGTTGATATGTATTATATGCAGGGTTATTAGGTAACTGCCATGCCTACCGTTTTTATATTTTTTTATTTTTATTTTTTTTATTATATAACCATCCACTCAGGGGATGACCCCTATACGTGCAAACACGGTGGTGGTTAGAAGGGATTAGTGGAAGGAGGATAGAGGGAGTAGTGTTTGTGTACGTTGATTTTGAAATTGCGCACACTAGGCACGGCGGGAAATACCCCTGGAGGTAGGTGGTTCCAGAGGCGAACATCACGGCTAAAGAACGAACCGTTTCGGTAATGCGTTGTGCGATACGCCGGCAACTCCATAACGTATGGGTGTGATCGGTGAGCAAGCCTGGTTGTCCTACTGAAGGGTTTCAGCGGAGGACACATCTCTTTTATCTCTCTAGAACACATGCCATAGAAGTACCTGTACATAAGCACAACGCAGCTCACATTTCGTCGGTGTTCAAGTGTGTCGAGAGAGTTAGATACTTCCTCGTCACCTATGATCACTAGAGCCTTTCGCTGTGTGCGATCGAGAGTCTCCAAACATGTGTTAGAGGCTCCCGCCCACACGTGCGAGTTATGCTCAAGTTTCGGCCGAATATAGGCAGCGTAAATATTTCGGATGTCGGCTGGTGTAAAGTATTTTTTACACCGTTTTAAAAAACCCAAGCTCTTGGCTACAGCTTTGGACAATTCGAACAAGTGCTCCGTCCAGCGGACGTCACACTGAATTCGCATGCCCAGAATGTCAAGAGCGGCCGATTCCTCCACATTTACGCCGCCGAAGGATAGAGGGCGCCCATCACTGTCCCTGTGCAACAGATGACAGCACTGTGTTTTGTTGGCGTTGAAACTAACTCTGTTTACTTGACCCCATTCGGAGATTTTCATGATGTCGCGATTTAATGATTCATTCATTATGCAACGTTTGTTTTCTATCTCCGCGTTGCTAGGCCTTTTATTAAAAGAAAATGAATGTCATAGAGTGCTGTCGTCAGCGAAAGAGTAAACAGGGTTCTCCGTCAAGCACAGAAGGTCATTGATGAACACCAGGAAAAGGGAAGGGGAGAGAACAGAGACCTGAGGTACGCCTGCATTTAGGGTATACTGATTTGAAGAGTAACCGTCAATCACAACCCGAATTGAACGATTACTCAAGAAGCTCGATATAAATTGAGCGAAGTTGTTGTTTACACCAATCGCTATCAATTTGGACAACAGAGCATCATGCCATACTCTGTCAAACGCCTTAGAGATATCCAAAGCAACAACCTTACTTTCGCCAAAGTGGCGAATAGCTCGATACCACTTTTCCGTAAGGTAGGCTAATAAGTCGCCAGTGGATCGATTTTTGCGATATCCGTATTGATGGTCGCTGATTAGGTTGTTGGCCTCAAGATAGCTCATCAGGTGAAAGTTTAAAATTGTGTCTATTGTTTTGGCTATAGCGCTACAAATAGCGATTGGTCGATAGTTTGCAGGGTCAGAAGGGGTACCTTTTTTAGGTACCGGTTGTACATTGGCAATCTTCCAGCATTTTGGGTAAGTGTTTGCATGATAACACCTACTAAAAAGTGTTGTGGCGCACTTGCTAAGAAGTAGAGGGTGTATGCCATCCGGCCCTGGAGTTTCGCGAGTGTTGAGACTAGCAAGAACCTTTTTTACTGCCCGGGTACGAAAGAATAGATTTGTATGTGCTACTCTTTCGACACTAGGAAGTGGTTGATTGCTGTGTGGTAAAAGGGAGTTTGAAGCAAACATTTCAGCCAATACATCAGCTTTATCAACCGGGTCAGATATTATTTGGTCGCCTATAAAGAGAGATGGAATTGATGCCGAAGTTTGATTTCTACATCTTTTTACAAACGACCAAAAACTCTTGCTACCTTTTGGGGTGACATGAATCTTAGTACGCAGTCGCTGCTCGTGCAGAGCTTTTGCACGACGTAGTACCTGGTTGCATCTGTTTCTAGCTTGTTTGCGAAGCAGATTAGTTTGGTCGTTTGGATTCAAACGCCATATTCATATTTACATTATCATCTAAGAAACATAGTTTCCAGTTGTAAAGCCTGAAAAATTCATTGAGCTTAGCCCAATTTGCCTTTTCATATTGAAAAATGACACGTTTCGGGGATGAAGTCGGAACGTGGTGAAGGTTAGTGTATGAAAAGGATGCGGAAATGATGCAATGGTCCGAATTACCGAGAGGTGCAAAAGTCTTAACTTCGTACTTATCGGGGTGCGAAGTAAGAAAAAGATCTAGTGTATTAGTGTGCAACCCATCGACGCTTGGAATGTGCGTCGGTTCTAAGACTAATTGCGTTAAGCAATTTTCTAAGGCCATAATCTCAGCACCGCGTCCCTCCGGGGATGTGTGGGTCGAATGGTGTAGCCAGGACGCATTGTGAACATTGAAATCACCAGCAACAACGATTTCACTGTTCGGGTAGTCCTGAAGAATAGTTGTGATGGTATTGGAGAGGGTGTCAAAGCCATTAATGGAAACCACTCTCTCCGCGTTTGAGCTTCGATAAACGAACCCGAAATGCAACGTATGTGTCTGAATCGTAAATTTTATCCAAGATGTGGTAAATTGGGGATCCTGCGTGCAATGTTGTTGCTGGCACTGGAACACTATACCATTGCGTATGTATACCACGAGGCCTCTGTGGGGGATGAAGTTAGGAAAAATGTGGTACCCAGGCAGGTGGAAATCCTGAGGATCGGAATCTGCAGCTACCTGAGTCTCACATAGGGCAAATATATCGGGCCGAAACTGACGTGAGTGGGCATATACAGCGAAAAAGTTCGCCCGCAGTCCGCGAATGTTGCAGAAATCTATTCTAAGTTTTCGCACCATACCGAGTGAGCGCAACACAAAAACGGACGGACTTGTGCTTTGGGTAGCCTAAGATACGACTGAGGAAGGGGGGAAGAGAAGCCCAATCGCCAAGTGTTATGCCTTTACCGATTTGGCACTCGCCCCAACCGAAGCCGCATCCTTCCAACCCAACGCACCGGATGTTAGTAGGAGAGGGAAGGGAGGAAGGAAGTTGTTTTATTGGGCCATAAAAGCCCTAAGTGGTGGTTTCTGCTTAGTTTTTTATTATTATTATTATTATTTTTTTTTTTAATTTTAATTTAATTTAATTTTTTAATTTGCAGGTTGTTGTTGTTTATGTGTCATGTATGATTTGTATCGGTTTTGGTGATTATTTGTGGCACTGTGCTTATTTATGTAGAAATTAGTTTTGTAGTTTTGTTGTTGGTGGAGATGTTCTGGTGAGTTAATTTAAGAAATAACTGGAATTTTTTTTTTTTTTTTTATGATTTGTATAACTGCATGTAGGCTTTGGTTTATTTTATTGTTTTGTTTTGTATGATCGTATATTTATTTATTGCAATTATTTTAGAAGCGGACGCGACCGATCGGAACAAAGAACAAACTACTACTCCCAAGTAGAGAAGTGCATTTAAGTTTTGGTTTAATTTGAATTTAATTCTTTGTTTTAAATTTATTTCTTGTTAATAGCTGTTGTACTGCATCATACAATAATTTATGTAACATGAGAAAATTTCTTATATTTGTATTATGTTAAAAAAAACGTAACCTTTCTTTTTCAGGGCTATGCTTTATGTGCGTTGGATTACGAATTCCATATATTGGATAATGCATTTTTAGTACACAAGCCCGGCATTAAAGTTTTAAAAAAAGATAATCGTCGTGCCATGCTGGCCGGTAAGACAAATCAATTAATACGTAAAATCATTTATCCGGAATTAAAAATCATGTATGGCACTCGCAAAGGTTGTGCCGTATAGTAACGGATAGTAGTCAGGTAGTTTAGAATTTAAAATGCGAAAGAAACCGAACAAAAAAAAGAAAAAAAAAAAAAACACACTTCCTAACTAATAATTCTAAGTAAAGTAAAGTAAAGTAAGAACAATTTAAAGAAAAGAGAAAAAGCCTCCTCTTCCCTTACGGAATTACAGTTAATTAGAAATATTAAAAAAAAAAAAAGAGAACAAAAGCGAGCCATTTAAAGTATTTTTAAAGTTTAAAAGTTTTGTATAAGAACAAGATAAAGAGAAGAAGAAAGAAAATACTCCTAATGAAATTACAAACAAATAAAAAGAAAAACACTCTTGTAAGCCTATATATATATATGATTATATATATGTATATATATCGCGTATATAAGATTCTTATGTTTATTATTTATTTTGGTTTAAAGAAACATTAAACTCAAAACTATATGACGTAACGAAAACAACGTAATTTACGCCAACTGCAATCACTTAGCTTAGAATAATGGGTCAATTGTGTCATACTAGTGCAGACTATATAGAATACATAATTATCTTTGCCAAATGTTAAACAGCCACCATCTACATCTTCCCATAATGCATAGAAATTGTTAAACAATCTACATCAACATCTGGTGGAACGTTTGGGCACTAATCTATAAGCATTTTCTTTATCTAAATTACATGTGAAAGATTTTCTTATGTTGCCTTACATAAGGAAGTACCTCTCATTTAAATCTATTGACAATTTCAATATCATTTGAAGCAGATAGGATAGAATATGTTTCCGCCAATCCATCAATATTTACAACAATTTCCTTTTATGGAAACATACGAAATAACTTTTAAAAATGTAGTAATTTTGAAGCAACAAAATTTGGGCGTCTTCCGTGATTCCTTTTGTTAGAGCAAAAAGCCTTTTAAAAAATGCAAAATTCTTTAAATTGTCTGCCGTTTTATAGGCTTCTACTGGCACAAAGCAAACTAAGAATAGGATAAAGAAATTTTTCAAAATCTTTATTTTCCAATTTTTGCGGAATGCATAGAATTTGCAATAATAGCTTGAAGAACTTCTAATAAACCTTTTGGCGAAGCGTCTGTTTTGTTCGTAAAAATTTTAAGAATCCTGCTCGCGGGAGGGCTAAAAATATTTATTTTGCACATTTTATAAGCAAGGGTTGGCCACCGTTTTTAGTATTGGGGCACATTTCTAATATATTTTTTTACATAGGAAAATAATATATAAAAGTATTTGCAATTTAAATTCACTTTATCCGAACATATTGCACATAATACCTGTAAATGTCCGAAGGTTTTCATTGCAATTTTCTCAGCTAACTTATTGTAATTTGGTAGACCAGTCCTAATTCATACATTTTGGTCGAAATGAGTTTCCGTAAAACATTAGACGGAGCAATTTTTTATATTTCGAACACTTGAGCCGTTAGGTTTGTAGGCAACGGCTAAAAGGAAAAAGAGCGATCGCGATGTTTAAGAAAAATTTACCTGTATTATTATACCCTTCACATAAGATGGGGGGTATATTAAGTTTGTCATTCCGTTTGTAACATGCAGAAGGAGGCGTCATGTACCATACAAAGTAAATATATTCTTGCTTAGCATCAAAAACTGAGTCGTTCTAGTGCGTATGTCTATCTGTTGTTGACATTCTTACGGTCGTAAAATTTAAGATATTAAGGTGAAATTTTCTACAGACACTTTTAGTTTAGTGCACGCAGATCTTTATGTAAAATGAGTAAAATCGGTCAAAAGTCTCGCCCACAATTGACAAAAATCAATTCATCTACTATAAAAATTGGGCTATTAAGTTTAAATTTGGCCAGCAAAACTATATAAATCACATCCAAAAATAGACGTGGTCATATACCGGACACGTCCGCAATTTACAAAAAACCATACTGCACTACAAAACTTACCATCTGATACGATACATGCCCTATTAGAGGACGTAATCATATACCTGTCGCGCCCACCATTTGTATGTAGATGTGGAGGGTATTTAAGATTTGGCCTAAGCCAAATTTAGTTGTCTTACTTGTTTTTAGTTTAGGTCTTCTTAGTAGTGTAGTACGAAGAATACTCTTGTAGCGCGATAATATGCGTAAAAGTAAATTTATATTAAAAACGCTTACGTAGTTATAAGAATGCTTATCTAGAACTATTGCTGAACTAGTTATCTGTCATGTTTTAGGAGTGTCAAGTGTATCTATTACCTGCTAAACCTTGGAATTTTCGACTACAAATTTTATTGCACATTATTCTTTCACGGAAATCAATATTTATAACGTTATCTTTTGTTGGTAACGTAACGTTTTTTAATAATACTTTCTTACATATCAAGATTTGTATGTTTAACATATCATTCGTGTAATATGTGCAACCGGCAGCTACAAGTGGTATAAGTCTCTGTATGATACAAATTTTTAAATAAAGTCGCTAATAGCTTTGTCATTTATGAAGCAAAATGACAGGAAAATCATGGTTTAGTGTGCAGATTGAAATGAGAAATAAATTGGCAAAGAATTTACGTTGTCCTTGTACCTAAATCCCCGCATGTGTGACTAAATTCACCCGACAAAATATTTACCTGCAATGTTTCCAAGGAATAATAGTCACTTATATAAATATTATGATTTTGGATTTGTGTTTTATTTTAAACTATAAACATAAGCGATCTTTGCTAGAAGTTTTCCAAGAGTTCCTTTTACGATTCTTTCTTGTATTGCTTCGTTTGATATATGATTGATAATAAGTCACAAAGCTCAATAAAAATGTATACTTAAGGTATTCTTTTGATACATTTGTACACACATTTACGTAATTTTTTGCATAGTAGAAGGTAAACTTAAAAACAAGTGAAAATTAAAAGTTTTATATGTATAAAAAAGTTGAAAAAGGCGTGTTTCATTGATACAAAGTAGGTGTAGAATGTAGCTACAAGACAACATAAAATATGAATGAAAAACGTGACATTATAATATATTGACAGCTCAACAAAAAGATTTGAACTCATGTCGAATTCTAGGAAAGTTTGGAAAATTTTTAGCAGCTGTTTTATCAATGTTGATCATAGCTTCTCATTTTAGCGTATGGTAAAAACTTTTACTCTTTAATGAAAAATTCATATAATAAACAAAGAAAATGAGGCCCTGTGTAGTATAAGTAATTGGAAGAATATATAATACAAACATTTCATAAGATGATATCATTTATTCATTCATCCTTCATGGTGGCTTCAATCATATGGTATAGATATCATATAAAACAAGTAAGAAAACTAAATTTGGCTTAGGCCAAATCTTAAATACCCTCAACATCTGCAATGGTAGATGGTATATGATTACGCCCTCTAATAGTGTATTCATTACGTATCAGCTTGCAAGTTAAGTTGTAGGCTGAGTATGCTTTTTTATAAATTGTGGGCGTGTTTGTCATCCGATCACGCTAATTTTTAGCACATCGATGGATGGGTTAACTATAAATATGCGTATTAAATTTCAAGTTCATAGGTAATTTTTTGTGACAGATTATGTAGGTGTTTGTTGAGTGTGGGCGTGTCTGTTATCCGACCATGCCAATTTTTGATGAAAATATAATTATGAAAATATGTACCAAATTTCAAGTTCATAGCACAATTTTTGGAGTAGATAAATAGATTTTTATCGATTGTGGGCGTAGCTTTTGACCAATTTTGACCATTTGAAATAGCACCCTTCGTGCAAGAACCAAAAATGCCTGAACAAAATTTCAAAAATACCAACAGCAGACAGACACTCAGTTTTTGATGCTGATCAAGAATATATATACTTTGTAGGGTCAGTGACGCCTCCTTACGGGTGTTGTAAATAGAATCACAAACTTGGTATAAAATTAATATTACTTTGAATGAAATCACAATGACATGTTTATTTATAATTTATGTTAATTACTATTCATTTTGTAAGTTTTTCAACTAAAAACTGCCACATTATTAAATGACATTTTATTTAATACTTTTTCTTGTACGAAAACGAAAACGAAGACATTTTCTTTAATAGTTTAATAAAACGTGATATACATAATTTAAGTTGTAGAAACTTAAGAATTATTATAATCTAGAGTATTCCTAACATAACAAATACATAAATTTAAGTATTGAAGACTAAAAACCAAGAAGGACGCGTTTAAATAAATAATTTATCAAAAAGATTTTATGTAGTAATCGTAAACAGTTGTTGCTTTTACAATAAAATAAAACAACACAAAAAGAAATTGCTTAATAAATTAACCCGATGACAAAATAATTCACAAATAATATATTTATTTTGGATGGCATCACTAAAATGTAAAACTTGACCTGTTTTTTAGATTTACGATTACTGCCCATAGTTATATATATAATATAAAGCAACCAAATTCTAGCAGTTTGTCGTTCGTTTTTCTATTAGATATGTATATAAAAAATTTTCAAAACCTTATATTTCTCATGTTCTTCATGAGGCATGCGAACGAAGAAAGAGGAACAAGCTCCTTGTAAACGTAAAGGAAATTAATTTTTTTACATTTTTATAAAGTTCATAGATTTAAGAGTACTTAAGCCGTTTGTTATTAGTCTGTGAGTAGGCGTGGCTAGTATTATAACTAATAAACAACATCTTTTTTTCATATTTATTTTATCAAACTTTTCTAAATAAAAGCTTGTTAGGTTTAATATAAGTTGAAAAAAATTAGAAGTAAAAAAAAATAAAATAAAACTTAAAAATAATTACCAACCTCTTCTCATATTTATTTAAATTCCCTTCCTTTGTCTATTAGGGACTGGGTAGTTGATAAAAACTTGCAACACACTAAGTACATAACAAACGCGCAAACTATTATATAGAGAATATATATATATATTATTTATTTTAATATAAATAATTCCTTGAGTTATTAAATGATTTTAAACACAATGAAGACAACTTTTTATTTACGAAATATAAAAAAAATCCAAATAAATCAAACTATTAAAAAATTTCAATTCGTTTTTAAAGTGCCTTAGAATAAATCATTACAAAATGTATAAAAGACAAAATAAAAAATATTTAATTGAAAATAAATTAAAAAAAAACAAAACAAGTAAGAAAACTAAATTTGGATTAGACCAAATCTTTAATACCCTCCACCTCTACAATAGTGGGCGTGACAGGTAGATGATCTAATAATGTACGTATTACGTATAATCTTGAAAATCCAGTTTTACGTGCAGTACGGTTTTTTGTATATTGTGGGCGCGTTTCGACCACACCCATTTTTAGCACATCGATGGGTGGGATAACCATAGACATGCATATAAAATTTCAAGTTCATAGTCCAATTTTTGTGATAGATTAATAGATTTATGTCGATTGTTGTAGGCGATATAGGTATTGAGCGATTTTTCCCATTTTATAAAGCGATCTGCGTGAAACTAAAAGTGTCTGTACAAAATTTCAAAATCTCAAAATTTGCGCCTGTAAAAATGTCAACAACAGACGGACATACTGACGTATATGTCCAGATCGTCTCAGTTTTTTATGCTGATTAAGAATATATAGAAATTGTAGGGTCTTTGACGACCTCTTCTAGGTGTTGCAAACAATGACGAACTTAGTACACCCTTCTCTTATGTGGAGGGCATAACAACTAATCAAACTTACACATATTGCTTAAAAAAAAAAAAAGACGCAAAAAGAAAATAAAAATAAAAATAAATATATAAAAAAATTAATTTGCGCTTAATTGATAAAAAACAAAAAATCATTTATTATTGCGTTATGATTGATACACGTTTTAAAAATCGTACTTTTGTGTAAAAACTGTGTATACACATGACAAATATTTGTATTGATTTCTTTTAAATTCATAAAAGTCTTTTGAGTCGTGTATAATAATAATAAGTTAAATATTAAGCGTATGAACAAAAATTATAAATTATGATACCACGACACATATATAGATAATAAGTTAAACATAAAAAATACAACTCATTATACCTTACACTACCTTGTAGCAAACGGTACTTACCGATCGATTCTGAATCGATTTAATTATGTCCGTCCATCTGTTTGTTTGTCTGTTCACATATAAGCTAAAGGTTGCATTTTTTGAGATATTTTAATGAAAATTGGTACGAGTAGAGGTTTTGGTCAAAAGAGGAACCCCGCTAAAAATGGGCTAAATTAGACCTCCTCTTAATATTTTTTAACAAAATTTGCTGAAGAATAGTTAATTGCGCCAAATGTATACTCGATCCAACAATTTTTAGAACCTTTGTCACACAGTCACTTACAATGCCTCGCGTTTACCAATATTACTCAACTAATTATACCATAAATAGTGGGGCTCAGTGTAGGTGTAGGGTATTAAATGGTCGGATATAAACGACTATAACATTTTCACTTATTTTATTATATCAATATAATTTTGTAGATTTTCGCTGTCTCAAATTTAAGTCAATTTTCAGGCATATGATAGAAATATATAAAAAAAAAGAAGAAAAAATATTGTTATCATAAAAAAGTCGTATCGTGATTAAAAACAAGAAAATAATTAAAAGAATACAAAAAGCATAATGTACATTGCAAGAAACATAAGATAATTTTATATTTTATTAAACATTTTCAAGGAAAAAGAAAACAAAAACAAAAAAAAACACGAACAATAATAATGAAAAAAAAAAAATAACAATAATAATAATAATAATAATCAACTATAATAAATTTTAGCATGTAGTGAGATACATCAACGATGGCAAATATTTTAAAATGTGAAAGCAATGTCAAGATAGCAAACGACAACTAATTGTAAACGACGAACGACGACGAATAAATAGGAAGAAACATATAGAAAATATTAAAATGAAATGAAAAAATTAATAAAAATTGAAAATATATCAATAAAACGAGTTTTATTTAGAAAAAAGCAGTGGAGAAGAATTGAACTACTACACTATACAATACATTTCCAAACCTTGAGCTTAGAAATATACAGGGAATGGACCAAATAATATGAATACCTGGCATATACACAATATTTATTTATTAATAAGGTGTTAGGCCGCCATTTAGAACAGCAGCAATTCTTCGCGCAATAGATTCGTAGAGTGTCTGATTAGTTCTGCTGCCACTTTTGCCGTTAGTTAGGTAGTTTTATCTTGTCTGGCCTCCATTCTTTTTAATGGTCGTCGGTCTCTGTCAGTTAACTTTGAGTTTCGCCCCCTATGCCTCTTCGCCGATATTTTACCATGCTTTATGTATGCTGTCTACCGTGGATGCTGCCGATTTGTCCTCTTTCGAAGTCACCGATCGTTTGTTTTAACCATCGCAAAACAAAGAGTATAATACAGTGAAATATAAGACGCGGAAGCATGTAACTGTACAATACATCGCATTATTTACATGAAAGCAGGGTTGCCAACATGCAACAAGATGTACTATATTGCATGTTGTTCATGTTATTTTGTCGATCTCCTGTACATAGACAAATTGTTCAAAAATTAATTTTTGATTTTCTTCCAAACCTTTTTCAAACATTATTATTAAATTTATCTTAATTTTTTTCCATGTCTTTTTTATTTTTTCAGAACTTTAATTGATTTTTTTTTTCAAACATCTATATATTGAAAAATCTGTTTTAATTAATCCTTCCTCTCCTTATAACATTCTGTTACACGAGTATAAAAATCGCACAACTTTGATTCTGGATTAAATGCCAAATATAGACCGCAAGTGTAGAGACGGGGATGGCCATTAACGCAAACAAAATACTTTTTACAACTGTCAGGATGTGGAAAATAATTAAGGCCACTTTCAGGTGCTGCATCTACTTCCAATACATTATCATGATTTACCCCTTCCGTGGGGCAATTGAAACCTAAATAGGTTTCGGCATTACATTCCTCTACTAAATCTGGCCAATCACACTGATAGCTGTCAATATTAAAAGCCAATCCTTCTGGACAATCACTAATGGTAGCTTTTCCATGAGCACAATTACGATATTGGCCACAATTGGCGGCATCGTTCAATGGGTAAAAACCAAATTGTCGGGGACATTCACTTGTACTGTTGGCAGGTTGTAATAATGTACGTTCTTTGCATATGCTAAGAGGAGCATAAGTACATTCACCGGTAGCTTTGGTACGTTGATGAAATAATAAACCATCGGGGCAGAGTTTTTCTTCGGATATACCGTCATAACACTCCAGGTAAGCGTCACATTGTTCGGGCGAAGCAAAACGTCCATTGGGTTCCGGACAGGTAGTTGATAGTGCTAAAAAATATATAAAATGGAATATTATTGTAGGTTTATAATATATAACAGTAAGTTAAATTGTTTTTTTATTATTTTATTATTTGTATGCATGATACGATTTTTATCCCATGAGAGGAAATGGAAATACATCTTTCCGTAACCAAATTAAATTTTTAATGGATTAAAAAACAATTGATTCGGACAGGTTTTCAATTCTTCTCGTAATAGTATGTTTAGAACCATTATTTTTTAAATGAATGCCGATTATCTGCTATTGTACTCTTCAAAGTTGAAATTATTTTCTGCAACTTTAAAAAAGGTGTAGTGCTTATCTTTGAAGATTAAGATGGACGGTTTTTTTTTGGTTTCAAGGACAAAGTTACAGTATTTACATAAATAAGAAAATGTAACTTAAAGCGTGGCGGAGAAGCGCGTGTTTCTTATACCTGATTTAAGGTTTAATATGACATTTTCATAAAATGATATTTTCTTAAGTGCAAAATATTTTAATATATAATGAATTAAAGTAGGTTCCTAAAAAGATTTTGTTTATTTTTCTTCAACCTTTCTTGAAATGTAATCCCGTAAGGGCATAACACTCTAGTCTTTAATGAGTTCAATTAAAATCTATTTAGGATCAGCACAATACATGAACTTATAAAGTTCTCTCCTAAACATCGACCTTTAAAAAAAGTATAATCCACTAAATAAAATTAAAAAAAACACCAATTTAAGACTAGAAAATCACTTGTTTGAAATGTTTATTTATAATTTATAATTATTTCATCAATTGTAACAAAATAAAACATTTTTCAAAAATTAGAATCTTCTATTGAAGCCACCCTTCTGATAGGCAGAAGATGGTTTCTTTGTATTGTATTGTGAATGTTGTTGTGAATGTGGGTTCTTCGGTTGTTTGGCTCCTGGTTTACATTTCGGTACATTTTCCAAATCATCACATAAACCCAATTCTTCATTAAAAGCATGCTCTGGGCCGCAACCGATGCGGCGGGGACGTCCCTCAAGACAAATGAAATAAAACTGACAATCTTGGGGATCAGCATAGAATTTAAAGCCCACCTCTTCATCACCCAAAACAGGATTCTTTTTATTATTTTTCGAACCAGCTCCCGGACATTTGAAGCCCAAGAAAGCCTCTGCATCACAATCTGGCACTAAATCTGGCCAATCACACTTATAAGTTTCTTGATTATATGCTAAACTTTCGGGACAGTCAAATATGTAAGCTTTACCAGAAGCACAATTCTTAAATTGACCACAATTTTTAGCATCGCCAACACGATAATAACCAAACTGATGGGGACATTCATCGGTAGGTTGAGCAGCCTGTAATTTACCCTGAGCACATTCTATTTCATTGGGATAAGAACACGGGTAACCCGTTGATTTTTCATTGTATAATAAACCGTCTGGACAAAGTTGCTCTTCGGCTACACCATTACGACATTGTATATAGGCATCACATGAACCGGACACTGGAAAAGTACCATTTGTGTTCGAGCATGATGACGACGATGATGATTTAGATGAACCATACGATTTATAAGGTGCTTGTGGTTGAGATCTGTAAGGTGACAATGGACCAGACCGTACTGTAAATATATTTATAAAAAATAAAAGAATAGAAAATAAAGAAAAAATAAGAATGGATTAATAGATCTTACCCAAGTCCTAATGAATTGTAGGAAAACTGGTTACATATTTTTTTTTTGGCAATGATTTAAGGAGTTTGGTTAAACACTTAACAATAGGTTACAGGTAGGGATATAAGCAGTTGCGATACAAAGAAAAAAACCCGGTCAATTAATAAATGTGATAAGTTAATGTTTGTAGCAATACTCCGCCTAAAGAGCTCTTTGTGGGAAAGTCAATATTGGATGGAGAAGTGTTGTGAAAATTTTATTAAAATGATGCATGAAGTAAAATCATTTACAATACGATATGTTTCAAGTAGGAATGATATCAAATTCATACCACACTGTATTATAACATCTAAATTATTTCCATTTTTCAACTCAATTACTATTGAATTAATTTTTTTTTGTTTTGTTAATTTTGTTAATCGTTTTGATCTTATCATCAGATTCAAATAATTATTCGGTGTATGTGAATGATTTACTATTTAAATAAACATAAAATCAAGTAGAGTTTAGTCGTTTAGTATAATTCATTGTCAAGTATTTTGTAAGTAATTTATAAAATTAACATAATGTTCAATGATAGGAAAAAAGTAATAATTGATTGATGAGTAACATTTTCCGTTGTTTTTCACTTAAATCGTAATTAAACAAGTAAAAATGTTATAAAATAAAAATAGCCTACACCTCGTAGCTCTAAATTAAAATTAATTAGTTGTATTACTAAACGCGAGGCATTACTTATTAGAAGTGTTTAAGGCATTTCGAGAAATATCGTTATATGGAAAGGGGTTATAAAAATGGTCCAATCAGATCCAAATTTTGCAATTTTTTAATATTGTAAATATTCAGAATTACGATTATTTTTTTCAAACAAAGACTTCCATTATAATGGGACCTCATATGGGAAGGGGTTACAAAAATGGTTCGATTCAATAGGGTTATTCTCCAAGACATGTCCTAGTAACAAATTTTATCCAAATATCTCCAAAAATGCGACGTGCGCTAAAATTTAAGTGGACAGACGGACAACGTCCAAAACTTCTTAGAAACAATTTTTCACAAATTCTTGAACAATGTCATAAAAACGCAAATAAAACGTAGTCACTATGCCCGCGTACGTTAACCGACCACACCCATTTTTGTTTGTTTGTTCCCGAAATAAAGGAGGAACACTTGTTCTAAATGTCAGTTTTCTACAGAGTAACCTACGCCAAATGTTCTAAATAAATTAAATTTGGCTTGAGACAAATATTATATACCATCCATGCTCATAAAGGGTGGGCGTGGCAGGTACGTGATTCCGCCTTTAATAGTGTATGAACGTATTACGTATGAACTTACGATTCGAGTTTTACATTGAATAGAGGTTTTTTTAATTGTGGGCGTATCTACCATCCGACCACACCCATTTTTCGTACATTGATGAGAGGGACAATTGTAAATATGTCTTTCAAATTTTTACTTTATAGCGAAATTTTGGTAGCAGATTAATAGATTTTTGTCGATTATGGGCGTGCTCGATTTTTTCTATTTTAAATAGAAATCTGCGTGCAGAAACTAAGTGTCTGTAAAAAATTTCAGTCCAATCTCTTAAAGTTACGCCCGTGAGAAAGCCAACAACAGATGGACAGACAGACACGCGGACATACATGTAAAATCAGTTTTCGATGCTGATCAAGAATATACGCACTTTGTGGAGTCTCTGACGCCTTCTTCTGGAATGACAATTGAAGTATGTGAAGGGTATAATTACACAAAAATTTTAAATTATTAAAAATCATATGCCTTTAACAGGTAAATCTGATCAAGTAACTATAAGTTGCCAAGTATGCCTATAAAGTAGATACACAACGAAAATTATAACAACAATGTAATTAATTTAATTTTCAAGGTCGTTTAGCAGCATCTTCATTGATTATCTACCTGTTTTACTGGAAAGATATGCATACACACAAACACACATACACACGTTATATATACACGTTGTACATCTCCCTTTATAAGTGAGTCTTTAAATATTTGTTTTATTATTGTTGACTGCTGCATCCAGTATACCCTACATCACCATGTGGTACCTTTTTTTTTTGAAATTGTGCGGATGTTTGTAACTTATAAACGGTAAATGACACAATCTTCTATAATTCTATCTGTTGCTTAGAATGAAATTCTGAATCGATTTAACTATATCCGTCTGTATGTCCAGGTATTTCTTGTAATCACTCACAATAGGTCACAATTTTTAATGAAATTTTGCACATGATATATCCATTCAAGTCAAGGATAGGCACTATTAAAAATAGATGTTATCGGTAGAACTCGTCCCCATATAACGCCATTTTTAAAAATACATTTTATATGAGGAAAATAACAATTTTTTTAAATTCCTTGGTAAGATTTGGAATAAGTTATATATAATAACAATAAGTTTCATAATTAACTATAACAAAATCCGATCCAACCATTTTTAGAAATGTTTTCCATAGAACAATTTTTCACGATATGATGACTGGAGTTTATAGATCCAACTCAAATAATTATATCGTAAATTGTGGTAGCAAGTGGTGTAGGGTTTTACATAATCTGCAACAACTATATTATAGTATTTTATTTATTTTTTAAATGCTAAAATGCTTTATTCGAGTTTATGGGCACTTCATTTAATGTTAAGCGTATTTTTAAGGTGTTGACTTAACTAGCCAATAGGTCATATGCTTAAAGAAAGGTATACTAAATAAATTGAAATGTTTGCCCTTTTCTACCAAGAGCTAAAGGCAAAACACATTCATAGGCTTAGAAATGTACGCCGGTGATGTAAAAGTGCCGGTGATAAATGCCGATTGTGGACGTGTCTGTTATTAGGCCACGCCCGCTTTTGCCACATCGATGGAAAGGTATGCATACCGAATTTCAAGTTAATAGGTTAATTTTTGTGGTAAATAAATATAATATTTTATAATATATATAATTTGTAGGATCTCTGACGCCTTCTGGGCATTGCAAATGGAATGACAAACTTAGTATAACCTCCACCTTATTTGGAGGGTATAGTAACCGTTGACGCTTTTGAGTTAAAGACTCCAAAGTATACAATATTTCTTGGTAATCGTTTTTGAACATATCTCTTTTCAATTGTTGTTTGACTTAAGGTATGTTGAAGGGCGTTTTACTACATGTACTACATTTCTTATTATGCAGCACTATGAACTTTACCTACACGTTTCGAAATGAAACAATTGCGTAATATGTCATTTATTACGTAGTTCTATATTAGAAACTAAAGTCTTAAGTTTTGTTTTTAGCTACATAAAATACAAATAAAAACAAGTAAGAAAACTACATTTTTAAAGTTTTACGTTGAGTATGAAACTGTGAACGTGTCTGTTATCCGACCATGCCCATTTTAGTGCAATTATGAAGCTAATTAACTATTTTTTACCAATTTTCGTCAAAAAAGATTCAGAATTGCCACTTTTTGTCACATAGAGACTTCCATTATAATTGAACCTTAGGAGGAATTCTAAAAATAGTCCTATCTGCTCCATTTTCATTGGGGTTCCTCTTTAAGCCAGTACATGTCCTTGCACAAAATTTATTTGAAATATCTCAAAAAATACGACTACAAATTTACATGGACGGATAGAAGGACATGATTAAATCGATTCATATTTTTTGATTTTTATTCATTTGCCGTTTAGGAGTTACAATATACCCTTTGTCCCAAATGGTGGTGGATATAATAATCGATATATCGCTTAATTATTAGAAAAGAATGTAAAAAATGCATGTAGAAATTTTTTTGGGGATCAGTCCCCAATAGATTCCTTGATTAGTCCACACGCAATTTTTGAAAATATCCACAGAATTTAAGTTTTTTACAAGAGATTATTTTTTTAAATACTAACCCATACAGCCACTCAAAGTCAAGCATAATATTCCACTTAAATAAAATTTCAACATTTTTCCACACTTGTCCTTGTGTTTTGTAATACTTTGTATTAATATTTTAAATAATTTTAATCCACAAGCATTAGAATTTATCAATTTTTCCTTGTATTATAATTTGTTTCGGAGCTTTAGTAAACGTTGTTCAATGCACCAGCTATTGTTAGCAACTGCTAACGAAAATCCATAACTCCCGCTACACATTAACAGAGCTGAGATTTTTTTTTAAATAATAAAAAAAAAACAATAAAAAATTTCAAATAATTCAAAGATGCTTCACTCTACACATTCATTCATGTCAACCGCTTGAAGTCTAAAGACTTGTACTTGCTTGACTTGTTCAAAAATAATCAACAGAACAAGTAAATATTAAATAATTAAATAAAAAAAAAAAAAAGATAAAACGTTTCCAATATAGTGAAAGGGACAAGAAAAACCATTTAATAATAACATGAAGGTAGGCTATCACAAATTATCAAAGGAACCAACGAATTATACATGAATTGAAGATTTTTTCGTTCTATGGAAAATCTTGACACTTTATGAAACATTCCACATTATCAATCAATATATTTTATGATTTATTATTTAAACATTTTTATTACCTAATGCAAATCAATAGATTAACAGGTTTCCGTTCAATTCTAAATAATGATGCTGTATTTTTTCAATAAAAAAAATAAAACATAATAATTTCAATATAAAGTTTAAAAGCAATATTCAAGAGAAATAAAACTCATAATTTAATTTTAAAATACTTAAAACACTTTATTACTTACCTTGAAAAATGTCAAGGCTTTTAGATATTTGTGTTAATTCAGTTAATTCTGCTTAATCTTAATATGACTTAATTTTCTTTTAATTATACTCTCTATTCGAGATGTGGGGAGGTATACTAATTTTGTCATTCCATTTGCAGCACCCACAAGGAGGCTCTGACGCCTACAACGTATAGATATTTTTGATCGGCATCAAAAACTGAGTCGATCTAGACATGTGTGTCCTTGTGTCCGTCTGTCTGTCTGTTGTTGGCATTCTCACGAACGTAAATTTTGAGCTGAAATTTTGTACAGACATTTTTAGTTTCTGCGAATAAAATCGGTCAATAGTCATGCCCACAATCGACCAAAACCTATTAATCTGTCACAAAAATTGACCTATGAACTTTAAATGTGGTGCACATATTTATAGTTATCCCATATGTCGATGTGATAAAAGTGGGCGTGGTAGAAACGCGCCTATAATTTAAAAGAAAACCGTACTCCACGTAAAACTGGTCTTATAAGCTGATACGTAATACATACACTATTAGAGGGCGTAATCATGTACCTGCCAAGCCCACTATTGTAGGTGTGGTGGGTATTTAAGATATGGCCTAAACCAAATTTAGTTTTCTTATATGTTTTCAAACTTGTTTCTCTCTCAAAGAATGATGTTCTAAACATTTTAGATTAGAATCAAGATGAAATTGATATTTAATGAAAGCCGAAGGTATGCGGGTAGATTCGACTCCGACGGAGCGTGTAGCTTTAGTATAAAAAGGGGTGCTTCAAATTGAATTCTGCCAAATACTAATATTTATTAAAAATTATGCAAATATTTATAAACAATTGCAGCTATTGGCTTCTTTAAACACAGGCCCTTCCAATAATTGCGCTTTTCGGCTTCACCTTCTTATGTATAATAATTTTCAATCTCCCTTTTTCGAAAATCTACTTCTTTGAAATGTCTTAACGTCATTCACTTCACTTCAATACTTACTTTAAAGTTTTTTATTTCAGTTTTGCAAAGCAATCGAACATTCTGTGATAAGTTTTTTTCTTCTTAGTTTTATTTATCGAATAATCCATAGGTTTAATGAATTTGTTTTGTTGTTGTTCTTGTTTTTCATTTTGTACACAATGTATATGATTATATATATTTATGTATATATGGTTAAATGTTATTTAAAAATTAATGAAAATTTAATGAAATATATTCCACGCGACAAATTATATTGTATTTTGTTTGTTAATTATGACATAATTAAAAAAATATATATATTTCGTATTAATAAACATACATGTCATATGTTGTAGAATAAGCTCGAATAACATAATGTTTAATTTTATTTAATATTTAATTTTCACTTGGACAAGAAAAGGATAGAAGGTTAAAAAGAAAATCATATCATAATAAACACTTGGAAATTGCTCTGAAATTTCTGAGTTTCACAAAACGAGATGTTCTATAATAATCTCAATTCAATTATTTCCAGTGTAATTCATAATAACTCTCAGGAAAGTTAAGAATGCCAGCGTTTGGAAAAATCTATTTATTCCTTGATTTATTACATTCCAAATTCTTCCAAAATTATCTATTAAGCTCAAATCTTTCGAGTTTTTCTAAGTCTTACGCAAATGTCGAAAAAGCAATAATAATACATCTGTAACCCCAACCGGCCGAGAGCGGACATTTATGACCCAAATGGGCTTAATCTAATAGTATACACAGTTGGCTTCAGCACATTTGATTTAGATGTAATCTGCTAAACTGCGACACCAAAGTCTGTAAGGGTATAATTTTCAAGTGGCTGCCGTGTAGAACAATAATGTCTCTGGATTGGATGTAGGGAAACAGCACGTACTGTGGGCGATGAGGAAACATATATATTCGCCGAGTTTTGTTACATAAATCTTTTACCCATATCGAAAGATTTCAATCTCTTACGATCTATATTGTATAATATGTTATATGTATCGGATACAAATCTAAAACGAGTTCTCGTTTGGTATGCATGACGCTATTTTTGCTGCAACCGCTGAAGTTGAATGAACCTTCCCTTTTAATTTATCTTAAATGGATCTCCAAAAGTTTAGCCTATTTGAAAATTGCGAAATTTCGCTTGTTCAAAGACTTGTTATTATGAATGACACCGTAGAGTATTGAACTTTCTATTTAATAGTTTTGCAATTTGTTTTTTTGTTTTGTTAAACAATGATAAACATTTTCAATATAATAGTTAAAATTTAATTTAACATTATTTAAATAATTAATATTTTTCATTAATATGCTATAAAATAATTAGTATTTTATTCTTGTTTTTTGGCTATAAAAATCAAAGAAGTTTCCATTTTGTATTTTTCTTCTGGTACATGTTTTGGTTTTTGAATTATTCTTTTTTTAAACTTTGAACTATTTTTAATAATGTCTATGAAAACAATTAAAAATATTCCTCTTAAATGCAATAAAAACATTAAACATATTTTATATTATATTTTGCTTTTCTATAAATGGTCTTACTTTTCATTTTGGATTATCCGGGAAATTAGATTAAAAACAAATAAAAAAGTGTGTTTTCATTGATAAGGTTTCTTTTTGTTTTAAAATGTAAAATTAATTAATTAACAGATTCAGTCTTTTGGTATTTTGAAAAATATTTTAAATAAATTAATTTAATTAATTTATTATTGTTTGTTTTTGTTTTTTGTTTTTTTTTGTTTTGTTTGTTTCTTTATAATAAAAACCCAGGCATAAAAACTTAATTTGGTTTGGTTAGAGTAATTGAAAGTATTTTTATATTCTTTCAAGAGTTCTTTCTATTGCACTGTAATTTTTTTTAACTATTGCTGTTTGTTGTTGTTGTTGTTGTTGTTGTTAATCTATGGAGTTTATTTTTTTAACATTTTTTATAGCCAAAAATTGTGTGTACGTGTGCGTGTCTTCTAAGTCTAAATTCGAAATAATTTAAGCCAAAAATATTTGTTTTTTAATTAAAGAATTTTGAATTTTTTCTTCAAATGTTGTTCTTATATATGTTTTGTTGTTTTTTTATAATATATTCAATTTAGTCAAAAAATTGGAGGATTGCTGTATGTACGAGTAATGTAATTGTATTAGCCGAAAAGTTTGCGTTGCCCATACCAAAAAGTTTTCTTAGGTTTTATTTTTTTATTATTTATATTTTTATACCCTCCACATAAAATGGACTCCAAAAAGTATGTATATTCTTGATCAGCATTAAAATCTGAGTCGATCTAGTCATGTCCGTCCGTGTGTGTGTGTCTATTAATGGCATTCTGACGATTGTAAATTTTGAGACTCTTTCGGTTTCTGCACGCAGTCAGCTATTTCAAATGGGCAAAGTGAGTCAGGAGTCACAAAAATGTTGCCACAAAGTTGAAATTTGGTAAACACATATTTATAATTATCTGCCACGCCCTCTGTTTTCGCGTAGATGTGGAGTGTATTTAAGAGTTGGCCACGGCCAAATTCCGTTTTTAATTAAATATAATAATTCCGTAAGTAAAATGAGCTCAGGGCGACTGGGTAAAATCCTCAATACACCACCTTCGCGTCATTATATTTTTGAAAGTAATGCGGCATATATAAAATGCTATAAAATATGAAAGAAAAATACGTATTTGCTTATAAATCGTTATGCAACGTGTTAACAACATATATTACCCTCGGAGTGGTTTCTAAACAAGAGTCGGTTATCTCCCGTTATTTTGTTAGCTAAAAGCAAGTGAAATTTTTTTTTTGTATTTTTTCACTTTAAAATTAAATTTAAATTCTTTATTTAAAAACAATTGCTTTTAATGATAAAACTGTGAATTTTAATAATTTAATTTTTGTCTTCTTTTGCTTTCTTTTTCACCAAATTTTTATACATTCTGGTCGCTTTGTAAATAATACATCATCATATTGTTGGACGTTCGAAACATGTTCTTTTTTAAATGTAATTTTTTTTCACATAAGTTCTTAATATAAAAAAAAATATTTTAAACAAAAAAAATAAATTATATAAACTTTAGTTGTTTTTAGGAGTGGTTGATTGACAATATTTATGTTTTTTTTTTTTTCAATTTAAAAGTGTCAGGACCAAAATGATGAAGTTTTTTTAAAGGATATTTTTTTGTCGGAGTAAAAACGTTTAAAACAATGAATAAAAATATTTAATTGAGAATTAATTATTTTTTATTGTTGCAAAACTGAATTAGCAAAAAGGTTTAAGTTGTCTTTTTGTAATTGAAACTTTTTTTTATAAATGACGTTAATTAATTAAATTTATTTTATTCTTTTGTTTAATTTTTTATTTCTTGGTTTGTGTGTATAATAAGGCAACTGCATAATTTGTGGTGAATATTTTTAAATCGTTTACTGTTTTTACTTGTTTTTTTTTTTGTTTGTTTGCGTTTTTATTCCTTTCAAGTGTGTTTGTTTGTTTACTCCGTGTTGTTTTTGTAACTGCGTTTAATGGTTTTTGGTACAATCTTCGCATTGTGCTTTCTTGTGTGCTCTTTCTCGCTCTATATATGTATATATATATTTATATATATTCATTTTTCTAATTATTTATTTATTTATTTATTTTATGTTTTTTTTTTTTTTTTTTTGTAAGTAAACTGCATTTTATTGGTTGGTGGTGATATTTTTATTTTGTTGGGGTTTGATTGATTAAAAAATTAAAAAAAAAGGAATAAAATTGCTTGCTTGATTATTATTAAACATATTTAATTTAATTTTTTTACTCCTAAAAACAACATAATTATTATTATTTTTTTTTTTCAAGCAAAACGCCCAGACATCTTTTATTTTACATTTTTTTAATAAATCTTTTTTAAAAAATTTTCTTCTTTAATATAAATTTTTTTACATATGTATAAATGTATAATTTTACTCCGTTCCAATTTGAATGCAGTTTATTAAAGTACAGGAGAGGGACAAAATAATATGAACACCTGACATATACACAATATTTATTTATTTGCTTTTACAAAAGCTACAATTCTTCGCGGAATAGATTCGCAGAGTATCTGAATAGTTGTGCTGTCCCTTTTGCCGTTAATTAGGTAGTTTTCTGGCCACAATTCTTTTTAATGTTCGTCGGTCTCTGTCAGTTAACTTTGAGTTGAGTTTCGCCCCCAATTCTTATACGCCGATGATGTTTTCCATGTTTGCTGTCATTACCGCGGATACTGTCGCTCGAGAAACATTAAACAATTCAGTGACGCTTACGCTAACCGAGCACAAACGATTTGTCTTCTTTGGAAGTCTGAGAGATCACACAATTTACCGATCGTTGGTTTTTTTTTATCGGAGAAGAGAGCTTATAATACAGTGAAATATATCCTACAAGACTTGGCACCTAAACTGTACAATAAATTAGTAAATTATTTAAACGGAATCAATGTTGCCAACGCGACAACAAGATGTACGATGATGTGCATGGTCTTCATATTATTTTGTCCATTCTCTGTATTTTAAGAGAAATGAAAATAATATGTTCGGTTCTATACGATTATGTAATCCCCTAAACCACTTAGTTACTTTAGGTGTATCAGTAAAATACTTTGTGAAGAAGCGTTGTATGGAAAAGAGTTCTAAGGACCATTTTTAGACCATTTTAGAATATCGGGTTCAAATGTGTTAACATTTAATTTTCTATTCTTTACAAAATTTTATTTAAAAATTGCAAAAATTTGAGAATTTTTGTTATATGAAACACTTTTTTTAAAATAAAGCCTTATATGAAAAGAAGTCCTAAAAATGTAACCTTTACGATTATTTTATCTAGTGGTTGTCCTTGGTCCGAAAGGCAGCCTTGTGCCAAATGTCATTGAAATATATCAAACATTACGATCTGTAGGTTAAAGAAATAGATAGACGGACACAGTTAAGTTCATTCAGATTTTGATGCGAAGTTGCAAACATTCTTGTATCACTTCGTGGTGTAGGGTAAAGGAATGGCTTTATAACAAAAAATCAATATAAATTAAAATTGATTGATTTTGTAGGAGAATCTTAATTTGGGAGTAATGCTGGGCTGTTACAAGCAATTGTATAGTTCAATTCGATTATCGATCTCTCTCTCTCTCTCACTTGGTTAATTATAAAGTTGAATACAACCAACCAACTTACCATTCTAAAGATGCAGTATAGTCTTTCAGAAATAATAAATTTTTTTAAAGAACAAACTTAATAAACAGGAAACAAGTAAGAAAACTAAATTTGGCTTATGCCAAACATTAAATACCCTCCGCATCTACGTGAAGACAGACGGTGGGCTTGGCAGGTATGTAATTACGCCCTGTAATAGTGTATATATTGCGTATCAGCTTGCAAGTCGAGTTTTACGCTGAGTATAGTTTTTTAAATTGTGAACGTGTTATCCGCGTTATCCGACCATGCCCATTTTTGGCATATCGATGGATGAGATAATTATAGATTTTCATACCAAATTTGAAGTGCATAGGTAAATTTTTGTGGCAGATATAAAGGTCTTTGACGATTGTGGGCGTAGCTCTTAACCGATCTTGTCCATTTTACAATAAATAGCTATCTGCGTGCAGAAACTAAAGGTGTTTATACAAAATTTCAGCCCGTGAGAATGCCAACAGCAGGCAGACAAACGGACATACGGACATGCATGTCTAGATCGAGTCAGTTTTTGCCGTGTGTGCCCCGTCTGTTGTTGGCATTCTCACTGGCGTAAGTTTTAAGATATTGAGGTGGAATTTTGTACAGATGTCGCAGATCGCTTAAAATGGACAAAATCGGAAAAGAGCCACGCCCACAATCGACAAAATTCTATATATCTACCACAAAAATTGACCAATGAACTTTAAATTTTGTATGCGAATCTATACTTATCCTATCCACCGATGTGCTAAAAATGGGCATGGTCGAACAATTAAAATGCTCAAAATTTACAAAAAACTATACTCGACGTAAAATTCGACTTGCAAGCTGATGCATAATACATTCACTATTAGAGGGCGTAATCATGTACCTGCCACGCCCACTATTGTAGATATGGAAGTTATTTACGATTCGGCCCAAGCCAAATTTAGTTTTCTTACTTGTTTCTGCAAGAGATTTAAAATAAAAGCAACAAAAAAGGTTTAGTTGATTATGAAAAACACAAATTTATTTATAAGACAAATAAAAACAAAACAATTACAAAAGCAAATTACTTCAAATTTGTGAAAATCAAGACACATTAACTTGTTGTCCCATGACCAGGGAATAGTAGCGAATAATGTTTGATTGTTTCATTATATCTATGAAGTGTACTTTCTCTCCTTGTTCTTATTCTTATGTTTACTTTTATGTTCATTTAATGAAATTTACGTTTTTTGCCACCTTTCTTTTTGCCAGTAGCTTTAGCTTTGCGTTTCTTATTGCTACTTAATGAATCACCGCGCATGGCCGCTTCACGACTTATTTCACCTAATATTTCATCACCCAAAGTGCCTAAAAATGAAGTGAACGCAAAAACACATTTACATTGCTCGAATATTAAGTATTTATTATGAAAAATTTATTTCTTTTCATTTTACCTAAAGTGGTTAGTTTACGTTGACGGTGCTTTTCCGCTTTGGTAACCGGCAAACGTGTCAAGTACGTTTCTTCGTATTCTTGTTTCTCTTTTTGAGCTTTCGTCAATATCTGTTGAGCTCTGGAAGTGGATGAGATTTCTGTGGGAGCATCTAAATATTCTTCTTTTAAATCTTGCAACATGGACGATCTGTTGATTGAATAAAAAGATACAATTTATTATAAAAAAATGGGCAAAATCGTTTAATAGCCACACCCATCTTCTATAAAAATTATTATTTTTCCCATATACGTCTGTTAGTCCGTCCTCGTAGCGGGTTATGTGGTGCGAGATTAGATATCCATTCTAAACAGCAAGCGACACGCCCACCGCACAACCAAAAGTGAAAAGGAGCAACTTAAAAAAAAAACTTTCCCTATTACTTATAAGTTATATAAAGTACAGAAGATATATTGATTCTCGGGAAGCTTTTGTGCACCGATGGTAGGTGTTCAAGACTTGGCCTCAGCCACATATAGTTGTCTTACTTGTTTCATATTAAATAATTCCTAAAATACTAAAGTGAGACTTACGTTATTGCACGTTTTTTGGCTCTTTCTAAAATTTTCCTTTCTCTCTCTTCAGGTTTTTCGTCGCCATCATAGTATACGGGCTTAATTTTTGGAGGCACATAAACGCCTGGCTTTCCAGCTGTAACAGCTTTCTTGGGTTTTTTCATACCCTTGGCCTGGTCCTTTTTACCATCCATATCACTCTCGGAATCGCTATCATCATCCTCTTCCTCATCATCACCATCATCATCATCATCATCATTACCATCACATAGCATATTATCAGGATTGGCCTTTAAGAGAAAATCTTTATATTCATACCCTGCACCACTCGTGGCAAAGAGTAAATTAAGTTTGTGCGGAAAATGCTACACGCACCTACGATTTATAATCAAAAACTGAACCGAATTAACCATGTCCGCCTGTTTGTCCATGTAAATTTGTGCGCAAGCTACAGATCACATTTTTAAAAATATTTCGATGAAATTTGGTTCAAGGACATGCACTGGTCCAAAGAGAAACCCTTTTGAAAACGAACCGGATAGGACCAATTTTACCCCATATAAGGTACTATTATGATGAAAGTCTTTATATCGTAAAAAATCGCAATTATTATTTTTAGACAATTAAATGGTCGGGCTGGTCATATATGGTACCGATCGGACCATTTTTAAAACCTTTTTCTATATAATTATTATTCACGAAATGACTTTTATGGCAACACCTCGCGTTTACTGACACAACCAAACTAATTGTAGCATAATTTAGGGATCCAAGTGGTGTGGGGTATTAGACGGTCGGGCTGAACCGATTATAACAATTTTATATACTTTCTTTACCTTATACAAAATAGGATCTGCTGCATTGGTTATGCCTGTGGTGGCCGTCTTAACTAATTTATCTATTTGATAGCGTAATTTATAATCAATGGGTCGTATTTTCTCCAAAACTGTGCGTATTTCAATTAAACGTTCTATGGAGGGATCGCCCTCAATCGTTTCCCCAGAGCATTTCCTTAATACCACATACGTCAAATTGATTAGATAGTCGAGCAGCATGTGATATTTCACTTCTAGAAAACTTAGGCCATATTCGGTGGTTAGTTCACCGCGTTTGACCCGCTGCAGCATCCCCTCAACCAGATCGGTCACCTGTTTAACATTACTGTTCATTTCACCCAACAATTGTATGGCTTGCGGGATATCTTGCTGTTCTTGCACCTCGCAATCGTAATCAACAGCCTGAAAATAAATAAAATGAAATCGATTATCAGTTAAGTTTAATTTAATTTGTTGAAATATTGTTCGTTGAACTCAAGCTGAGAGGTGATAAGTCATGGAAACTAACTCAACTTCAAAATTCGATTAATTTATTAATGACTTTAATCGGCTATAAATTCATTTTATTTTATTTTGGTGGAAAAAAAGAGACATTAATTAATGCTATTGAAATAAAAAATAATAATTGCTAATTGCTGTGCGGACGTATGTACACGTACACGTTTTTATAGGTGGGCATGTATTTAAATTTATACATCAGTAGCTTTGATTATAATTTTCGAATTATCAATTTTTTGTAATGATTTCCTCTATTCCTCGTTTTTCTACTTTTACAAATGTTTCTCCTTTTTTGGTTTTTGTTATATGTGTAATAATATTTAATAGAAGAGGGGAAGAGGGAGAGAGAAAAGAACAGAACAGAATAGAACAAAATACATGTTTCTGCAGTCAGGCTGGCAGTCATCTTCCGTAGCGGAAACGGAACTTGCATAATAATGTATAAAACTGCACCAACAGCAGCTACCAACCAGATAATGTTGACCAAAAATCATTTTACACACAAACTTTATTTTTACAAACATACGCTAATAATAGCAATAACAACAATAATCACAAACACCACCACCACCACCAACAACAACAACAACAACAACAACAAACATTTAACGGTCAAAAGTGAACACGAACCTAAACGAGTTGGTTCATTTGTTCATTTGTTTAATGGGTACGTTATTATACCCTGCACTGCTTTGGTGTGTTTGTTAAGTTTGTAACGCGGTACAATGTAAACCAATTGAATTAACAAATGAAAATCGAAATTGAAATCGATTTAACTATGAGCCTCTGTCTGCCCATCTGATCTAATATTTTATTATAGTCATAATTTTGGACATTTTTCAAATATAATTTTTGATAAAGCAAGATTCGTATTTAAAATCGATTAGAACGGTTTCTTCTAACAATTAGTAAAATCCCTAAATTTGGCTTAGTTCAAAACTTCAAGAAGCTCCACCTTTAATTATAACGGTCGGATCAAATTCAAAATCTGAATCGATTTAATAATGTTCGCCTGCACGTCCGCGTTTTTCTTTTAATTTAGAAAGATCTAGCCTAAGCCATAGGACATAATTTTGATTGTTTTAGAAAGAAATTTGATACAGGAATGGCTTTAGACCATTGAAAAGTGACCTGATGGGTGCATTTTTAGAACCCCTTTTTTATATAGCGCATAAAATATATTTTAAAATAAGTCTTTACGTGACGAAAATTCTCAATTCTTAAAATTTTGCTGAGAAATACTGGTGAATTATAGATAAATTAGTTTAATAATGAACTGTACACCGTATTTAGACCTGATCTAAATCTCACTAAATGACTTTTAAACGGCAATGAGTCGAGTTTACTGATTGAAGTCAATTAAGTGGGGCATAAATTATATCAACTAAGCAGAGTAGGGCATTGAATGGTCGCATTTGTCTAGACTAGAACATTTCACTTTATTTTTTGTTGTACATGCTAGCATGACTGCATTGCTGCACGATAATGATACAAAGCTAAAGAGTGCTGATTATAATTTGGCGCATAGTAGTGATGGATGGATGTGTGCCGAGAGTGCGAAAGTTGTGTTGGTTAGTTGGTGTTATTATACTACATAGTGATAAAATAGTATTATGGTTAAGGTCTTGTTGTTGTTGTTATTATTATTATTATTATTACTCTACTGATGATCAAGTGTTAATGTGCGCGCGTGCCTGTGTGTGTGTGTGTGTGTAGCTGGCTGTTTAAACTTGACAGTATTTGTTTATATTTAGCTACGTAGTGCGCTATATGGTTTATTCGTGCCAAGCAAATGGCATGGAGTTTCAATTGGATATGTTTGCATGTGCTGGAGAATATATTCCAACTGGTCGTTGTTGCTGTTGCCATGCACATGTTTTACACTTTTATGCATTCATATGTTAAATATATACATGCATTAAGTAAATGTGTGAGTGTGGGGGTGTATGTGTGCTACACGTTGGGCATATTGAAATTCGCAACTCAATAACACATTAGCATTTTAAAACATTATTTGTTTGGCGTATATGCATGCATGCATGCATGCATGTATGTATCTACTACGTACTTATGTATGTATGTGTGTGTATGTGTGTTTGTTTATGCAATGCCGTTTTTAGTTATAATTGTCACTGTTGTTGTTATGCTGCGATTACCGTTATTATTATTATAGTCCTCTTTCATAATGCAAACATATTTACATTGCAACAACAACAATAACAACAACGTACCAACAAATATTAAAAAAACCTCATATACACACGCATACATTTCCTTATCATGCCTCTCTTTTACTCTGCAAAGAAATGCATAGAACTCTCCCCACTCTCAACCACACTCCCTCAACCAATACCAACACATATCTAACGTGAACTAGTGATGGTGTTGCGATACCAACCAAATAAATTACATTCTAACATTTTATATGTATTGTACACACACACACACACACACACACACACATTTATAGATACAAAAGAAAAAAAAAATAAACTTCCGATACAACGAAAAGTATACATTTTCCGGCCTTTTCGCTCTGGAGGCAAATCAATAAAAGCCTCCATTGTATACTCGAGGAAAGCTAGAAATTAAGGAAATTTATCTCATATACAAACTCGTTCAAATTGCAATGATATTGAATTCTTTAAATTGAGGGCGTGTCTGTATAGAGATGTATAGTATTTTTGGTATAAAAATATCAACCGAGATTGAAGTAAAAATACTGCCCGAACAGAACGGCGGCTTTGAAGTTTCACTACACAGAGGTTGAAAATCCTTCAATCAAATTCTGGTGTATAAAAAACAAATTATACAATATCAAGTGAAAATGTTGTAGTCGGTCAAGCCCGACTGCCATTCAAGTCACTTCGTGATATACAATTATAAGGAAAGGGGTTCTGAAAATGATACAATCGGGTCCAAATTTGGTACAGCCATATATAAAGCCAAGTAACTATTCTGTACCCATTTTTGTCAAAAAATATTAAAATTTGCGATTTTGTGCCATATGAAGACTTGCACTGTAAGAGGACATTCTATGGGAAGGGGTTACAAAAAGTGGTCCGTCCTATTCGGTTCATTTTTAAAATTTTGCCTTGAACGATATGTAAGCTACAAAACACGACCGATTTGGGACTATGCGAAAGGCTAGAGTTTAGTGCACTTAAACATCAACATTCGTCAAGCTAAGGCCGACACATCACCCGAAATGTATAAAGAGTGCAAAGGAAATTATACCTGCCTTTTACAAAAGATCTCGAAAAGGCCTTTTATATAATGTAATGTTTCACACAATAAACTCATTCTTATGGTAATATTCTCAACTATTGATTGATTATCAATTTAAGACGAAAGGCGAGTTAAAATTCCTGTAAACAGGTCTCTCTTTTCGCTGGTTTTCAACCAGCGTTCCCAGCGTTTACTACGACAAAAAATTGATTGTCTCGACTGCAGAAGGGATTGCGACGGAATGTACCCTTATCGTCGCATATGTTGCTGATAATCAAATACTTTTCAATAACATATTAAACTTTACTCACTAAAGGGGAGAATTTAAAAAACTGTCCCTCCGTGTACTCCCTTTCACTTGCTAAAAACGCGGCCCGATATATAGATGCATAGGAAAGTTTTTTTGAACAAAACACGACCGCAGTTGAGGTCTAAAGAAAAAGTCAACTCACCACTTAAATGGTTTTTTTTTTTAACTTATATTTGAATTTATAGAAAAAAATTACCCGAAAATTGTTTTTTCCTTATATCATCAACAGAATCATTGATTAATCATCGTATATATGATAAGTATACATATGTGCCAGGATGCTGTTTTTGTTATTGTTCTTGTTGTCATTATAATTTCTGGTCTTTGACTAACAAAACAAAAACATGCACAAATAATCTTTTTTTGTTGTTGATGCATTATTTGTTTGGCAGCGTGTGTAATACGATATATGGGATATGTAGAAGGAATCCACTATCCTGCTCATGTGCTAGTTGTATGCATTCGTTTTGCTTTTGTGTAAATGGCAAATGTGTTTTCTTTCTGCTGGTGTGGTAGAATTTTTCGCTGATAAAATATGCACTTGTTTAATTTAAAATGTATTCCACATACCAGACCATTCAAGCACACACACACGCACGCCCGTTTCCATTTGGCTGCAATAATGAAATTCGCGCTTATTCAACTTTCTCTCTCCTTCTCTTACTATCTTAAAGCTATTGTATAGCAGTGCACTCCCAACATTATCATCATCGTCATCATCAACCTCATCATGGCAACGCTGCCGTCTGAATGTTCAGCCTGTGTATTTTTTATTGTTGTTTATTTAGCTAATGTTGTGATTTTTGCATTTATATTTTAATGGCTTTTGGTGTGTTATAATTTTCTATACATAGAAAAGCGGTACATTATGGTTTTTAAAAGGTTTGTTGAGGGACTACTGTTTATAATGAATATGGTTCATAGTTATAGCCGATATCTTCCATATTTTAGTCAAATTGTTTAATTTTTTATTGATCGATTTTTGTAAAAAACGTATTTATCATTAATGGATTTTTAAAGATTTTTTTTTTAATTTTTGTCAAAACAAATATTTTTTATTAATTAATTTGTGCAAAAAAATATTTTTATTAAAAGATTTTTGTAAAAAAATTTTTTTTCTTAGAACATTTGTATAAAAAGTTATTTTTGTTACATGATTTTTATAAAAACAAATATTTTTATACCCTCCACCTTAGGGAAGAGGTAAAATATTCATTTTGATCATCCGTTTACAACACATCGAAGGAAGCCTCGGAGACCCCACAAACCATATATATTCCTAATTAGCATGAAAAGAGAAATCGTTTGAGACATGTCTGTCCGTGTGTCCGTCTGTTGTTGGCACTCTCACGGTCGTAATTTTTGCGATATCAAATTGAAACTTTGCGTACGTATTCTTAGTTCAATTTCGCTGTTCCGTATTGGAATTGGGCACAATCGGTTTTTTTCCAATCTATCCAAATATTACAAGAAGAGTTTCTTACATTTTCTTTTGCTTATATATTAATAGGTACGGTTACGCCCAGTTGTCTAATTCTTCTTTTTTAGCTAGTACGTGACATACAGGGTATGCATAAAATAATATGAACACCTGCTATATACACAATAATGATTTATTAATAAGGTATTGGGCCACCATTTGCTTTTAGAACAGTTGGGATTCTTCGCGGAATAGATTCGCAGAGTGTCTGAATATATGAGCTCTTCCTTTTGCCGCGGTCGTTTTTTCGACTTCTGTTTAATGTTAGTCGGTCTCTGTGCTTTATTTAATTGGAAATATCTTCGTACCTGTCGTCAAGAATGAACCCAATTCGTTGCCAATTAACTACCTCTAACTAACTCTTCCATTCAAATAAATGAATAATGAAAAATGAATGTTTTATGGATGTTTCCCATTCAATATTATATGCGGCTTGTTTTAATCGAAAGTCACACATATGCATTTGATGCAAACTATATGTGAATGCATTATGTGCTTGGAGTATGTGTTTAGCATATTTTTCGACCACAATTTGTTACCAATTTTAATTATTAAATATTTAATTGGATTTTTTGTGTTGTGTTTGTTTTTGTTCTGTTTGTTCATATATTGCGCCATATAATTGTTGTTGCTTTCTACAGATAAATAAAACATAAAAATGGTTCTCGGTTTTGTGTGTGTGTGTGTGTGTGTTTTTGCTCATATTCTTCTATAACAAATTTTATTCATTTCAGCCATTTTGTATTTTTAATTAGAATTTAAGTTATAATCAGAAAATTATTTTATTTGCAATTGTGTGTGTGCGCGTGTGTGTGTGTGTGAATGTTTTAACATATCCATTATAATTTGTTGTTGTTTTAATGTAACATTATATATAAACAACTACTTATATTTAATTACATGATTTTTATTACATTTGTACTTGTTATGAATATTATTATTATTGCATGTTTATTATTCTATTTTTATACCCTCCACATGATATGGGGGGTACACTAAGTTTGTCGTTCCGTTTGTATTATCAAGTACCCTACAAAGTATATATAATCTTGATCAGTATCAAGAACTGAGTCGATCTAGACATGTATGTTCGTGTGTCCGTCTGTTGTTTGTATTCTCCCCGGTGTAAATTTCAAGATATTGAAATGAAATTTTATACAGACCCTTTTAGCTTTTCCATGCAGATCATTATTTAAAATGGGCAAAATTGGTCTAGAGCCATGCCCACAAATGACAAAAATCTATATATCTGCCAAAAAAATAGAGCTATTAAATTAAAATTTGGTTTGTATATCTATAGTGATCTCATCCATTGATGCTTCAAAAGTAGGCGTGTTCTAATAACAGACACGCCCTTAAAAGACAAATAATTTTATATCCGCCACTAAAATTGACCTATGAACTTGAAATTTGGTACACATTTTTATAGTTACTTTATTTATCGATGTGCTAAAAATGGGCGTGGTCGAGTAATAGATACGCCCACAATTTACAAAAAATCATGCTCAGCCTACAACTTAACTTCTAAACTGACACGTTCTCCATTAGAGAGGGTAATCATATACCTGCCACGCCCACCGCTTGTATTTAGATATGAAGGGTATTTAAGATTTGGCTTAAGCCAAAATTTAGTTTTCCTACTTGCTTCTTTTTGGTTTTTTGTTATCAGCTCACTCAGCTGTTAATAAATATGCTCGTATTTTGAAATAATAATTACAATTACAAGCATTAAAATATATTAATAATTCATTTTAATTAATTAGGCAGTTGAAAACAAAAAAAAAAAACAAAAAAAAAAAACAAATAGGAAAAGTGGGAATAAATTGAAATGCGAGCAGAACAAAAAAAAAACAATAATATAATAATATAATAAAAGCAATTAAATGTATTTTTTTTACATTAAATATAGATTTAATATAATTTTCTTTTAAAAACATTAATTTTTATAATGCGATTTGTTTCGTTAGTTAAAGCTCTCAAGAGTGAAAAATTTCGCAACAAGAACTTTCGTCCTTAAATTGAATATGTATGTAAATGTTAGTAAAAAGGATATGTCGATTCTTGAATTTGAGTTTAGTATTACCCTAGCAACCACAGCTTTTAAAAGGAGTGAACTTGAAAATCGGAAAAAAATCTTTTTTTTAAATATTTTGTGTTGTTAATCGCCACTCCCACTATTTACAAAAAAAACTTTTTTATTCAGATACCGAAAATAACGTTGACACCTATGCCCAGCGGCAGAAAGTTGGGAGCCTTCAGCAGAAGGCACTTTTACTCAAGGAACCTTTCGTACAATAGATTTATTTGGAAAATTTTGAGGCCGCTAGACATCATAAAACTAATAAAACAGTCGCCACGTCCTCAGTTTGTGGGGATTAATTAAGGTTTGGCTTAAGCCAAATTTATTTCTATACCCACCACTGTTTGTAGCAGTGTCGCGTACGCAAAAATTTAGATACCATGAGATATGAGTATGTTTATAGTTTGGTGTTGCGAATGGGCAAAATCGGTCCACGTGTTGATTTAAAAAAAAAAAAAAACAAGTAAGAAAACTGCGTTTGGCTTAAATACGCTCCACATCTACATACACACCTACAGCGGGGGACATCGTACTATCACTTTTTTTAACATAATCGTATAATTAATAAAAGAATTTAATTTAATTGAAGAATTAATGATATGTGATTAGAATTCACTAAGAATGAATGATGAATTCGTACATAAAACCTTCTACCGAAGGTTAAGATACTAAGGAGCATAAATATTGTAAGCAAAGAAGTGAAAAATGTTGGCAACAATTACAACAAAACGGGAGTAGCAGAGCAAATAAAAAAATTTTAAAGAAAATTTTAAACTGACAGCAGAAACTAAAAAAAAAAAAGAAAAAACACACAAACATATAAACGCGGACATCCGTTTCACTGAATGAGCTCTAACATTAATGAGGCCCAGTGTTGAAATATTTTTTTGATATGTTGAAGTAAGATGCAGATGTTGATTCCGTGTAGTGATGGGTTTTTTCATTTGTGCTTACTCAGCACCAGCAGCAGCAGGTATGTGTGTACAATCATATTAACTGTGGTTAAATGCGATTTATGTTGAGAGTGCGTATATATGGATGTACGCATTCATGTACGTATCGCGCCTCTTTAGTCAACATTTGTGTTGCATGAATGTTTCAAACTATTTGGCGTTTCGACTGCGGCGTATGATGTAAATGTCGCTTTGTGGCGCATTTACGAATTCTCAACTTTTCCGTAAATCTATAAGTGTATGTAGGCAGGAGAGTGTGTCTCTATATGCTAGGCTGCAGCCAAATGTTGTTTATGGTCGTAGTTGTAGTTGTGGATTCCTGCTGTGTTCAATACAATTAAACCACCTTAACTACAATATAAATGTGTTTGTGTTTGCGTTTGTTTGTTAATGTTATTGAATGATGACGTTGCCTGCTGCATACTTGACTGCCTCCACTCCACATTCATTCATCCATTCCATTCCATTTCATTCCATAACAGCCCATCCACACTCATCACAACCATTCGTCTGTATGTAGTTAAGCTAAGTAGCGCATGTGTGAGTGCGTGTGTGTTGTTGGTATGTAGTAATAATGATGATGATGATTGGGTGTGAAAGTATACGTTTTTCGGATGTTTTCGACATTTTCCAAACATTGTGCGCGTATGTGTGCACACGCTACCACTTTAGTTATGTAACCTCTAATCATAATAGAGCACCAACCTTATGTTACATTGTAGCAATAATACAATAATAACCGAAATATTTCATGTTTAAGTAATTTTCGAATTTTTAATATTTTTTTTATTTATCATTTCAAATCATCACGATTGCGCCACTGCTCCTAACTTCTCGTTAAGTTTTAATAATTGCAATCAACTGCAATCAAAGGCATTTTTTTCTAATGATTGATTTTCAAAGCACTTCAGTAGTTGATGGGGGAGGGGGTGTACTTGTAGGAAGCGTGGGATGAACGAATTGCAACGGGGCTCGTTACTAATAAGATTTTTATAATTAAATATTAGATTAATTATGAAATAATTTTTATACCCTCCACCTCAGTGATGAGGGTATTCTTCCGTTTGCAACACCCAGAAGGAGGCATCAGAGACCCTACCAAGTATATATATTCTTGATCAGCGTCAAAAACAGAGTATGTCCGTAACACAACAATAGCGATCTTCTTTTTCTTCACCAACAACAACAACGATAATAATAAAAATGACTTTTAAAAAATTTCTTAGACCTCAACTCAAGGTGAGTATGTGGAGGGTATAAAAATGGGTAGAGTATGAAAGGACAAAAAAGGTTAATCTTTATATATCCAGAAAGTGCTCCGAATTGTCACCTTTCCAGTTGAAATAGAGAAAATACTTAAATATGCTTTAAACCTAAAGGCCAAAGGTTCAGTTGCCGCGTCCTCATTGAATTGCAACATTTTTCAATTTAGAAATCGTATTATAATGCAAAGCATCTAAGATCGGGTTGGAGTCAAATGCAGCCACTCTACTCGTTTATCAGTTATTTTATTAAGCAATATTTTTTTTCATAATTGTTTGTTTTCATAAACGTGCCAAACGAGTGCGTGTGTACTTAAAATATATTGTATATACCGTTCAATTAGTTGTTGCAAGAAAAAAGGGAATATTTTTAATTACATTTATGTTGTGCTTTGTGGCCCAAACGTATAACCACGTACGTATCGCGGGCAGCAGTCAGGCTGCCTACCAGCCCAGCCTACCAGCCGTCCTGCCACCTTTGGCATTTCATTATGAATAAATTATCAGTATTTTATAACGAGTGCAATCTAAATGCAATTCTAAATAATTCAGACAAATGCACACAACCATACACACACACACGCACACACAATCATATACGTGCATGCATACATGCATGCGTACAAATGCTTTGCACGAATGAATGTGTTAGTAATTAATGTATTTAACAAATAAAACATTAAAAGGCAAATCGGGAATAGTGCGTATTCGCGGAAGGGGGGAGGGGGTGAAGAGAGGAAGCACCAGCAGTCCCATAATATGCTGGGAATTTATATAAATTGTTATACGTGTAGTGCAGTGCATATGTGTTTATGGGCGCGTCTAATTATAAGCACTTGTACGTGTAGTTTATGAGACCTTCTGTACATGTTATCGTATAACAGCAAACCTCGAGAGGAGGTAGGCAAATTATAAATGTGAAAAACCAACAGCCTCCTTTTTTCATTAAAAACAATAACAACAACAACAACGATTATAATTATACATTACTAATAACATTTTTTTACTACACTGACTGGCACCAGTACAGGGCATCGCTTTTATATGAATGTTTCATAACAAACTCTAAACGATAAAATATCATTTATCGATGCCTTGGTGTGATGTTCGGTATTGATTTTATAATCAATATTGATAAAACAACTTTTGATTTGATCTAAACATGTCCGTCCGTAAGTCCGCGTATCTATTATTGTCAATCCAGTCGTTCGTTTTAATATATTGATCTGAAATCTTTGTACATACACTTCTAATTTCTTCGCGCAGAATGCTACTTAAATTAGGCAACATTGGTCAAGAGCCACACCCACAATCCATAAAAAATCTCCTTATCTGATATAAAATTTTAGCTATAAAGTTGAAAAGTTATGTATTTATTTATATTTAACCCATTTATCGATGTGCCAAAAATGGGCATGGTCGAATAACAGACACACTGCCGTAATTTACAAAAAAAAACTTTTTTCAGCGTAAGTCATTTTGCAAGTTGCAACTTCTCTTAAGGGGAAGTAATCATGTACCTGCCACGCCCTCTGATTGTATGTATATGTGGAGGGTATTTACATCAAAACGTACGTAGGTAATATGTAGGCGGTCAAAGATTCAATTCTATAAATCCGATGTTATGTAAGTTGTAAGCGTTTTTTGGTAGGTTTGTCTCAAAGTCAAAATGTGTCATACGTAGCAAATATCAACTTTTTAACCCAATTTTTGTGTTCATTGAAGATTTTTGTTAATTGTGAGCGTGGTTTCACAGAGTTTGGGTCCAAGATTCGACTTTTACATTTAAATATGAGGGTTTAAACAACAGACGGACATACAGACAACCTTGCCGCTTCTGGCGTTTCCCTCTGAGCTTTGCAAGAAAGAAAGTTTTTGCGTATAGACCAATTTAGTAAACTCTTTAAAAGCCTATATTTCTAAATTAAATTTATTCACTTAACGTTGAAATTTCCTTTTTATAGGAAGCTTCTGCTTGATGAAGCAGTCGTTTCTCTCCCCGTGTGAGTGACACTGTACGCAAAAGTGTGTAATACATGTGAAATAATAACCGAACCTACCAAACATCAATAACTTTACAATTTTTTATTTTTTTTGTTCTATTTGACATGAGGCGACCTGAGCTCTGAATACTCTTTATATGTGCATGTGTACGTGTGTGTTTAAAATGTTATTGCGTTATGTGGCATGTGGAATATTATTGTGGTGGCGGTTAGTTGTGTCGAATACATGTTATTTCACATTTTGTGGACAGGAAATTAAATTTTCTACGCAAAAATTGCATAAATGAACGAATGAATGCACGCATGCACGTACAGCGCAGCGCGTTCATTCCCTTCTCATATTTTATGCCGCCCTAGGGAGCTAGTCAGTCAGTTAGTTAGAACATGTATTGTAAAAGTAAACCGCGACAATCAGGTCTACACGATTTATTGTATAACAATAGAATAGAAAGAGAGAGAGAGAGAGAGAGAGTGAAAAAGTTTTGAGGTGTAGGACAGAGAGCAACAACGTTTATATGGTGATAATGGCGGCACCATTTTCTATATTAATTATTGTATTGGTAGTTCAGCAGTGAGCAGACCCCCCGCTCAAGCACCCGCATTGTTTTAATACGCTTTACAAATTTATTGTCGGCTGATTGCACACATATTTTCTGTTTATCGTCCTGTTCGGCTCGGCTATCCCATCGCGCCCCCATTTTAATAAAACATCTTTCTGCCATATTTGCCAACAATTATTGTTGTTGGCATTTAATTATTGTATGCTACGGTAGCCGACTGCCGCCTCGTCCCTTATTATTGTAATGTTGATAAGTGGTGCTTTGGCTGGCCACCTCCCCCCTTACCTAAACTTAGTGATGACAAAGTTTTTTTTTTATACGAGAAAATTATACAAATTATATAAAATTATAATCCATAAATATTACAATAACAATAAGTGTGTGTGATATTTTTTGTGTCTATTGCATAAACCACAAAACCAATCGCTTGGTTTTTTAGGTTTCTATGGAATATTTAACAAATCTATGCAAAAATATACAAAACCAACCCATAACGCATATGCTAGTATGCGGAGGGACCCTGTCTTAAAATATTTTCGTATTTATTGTTTTGTGTCACCGCCCTCTTTTATTAAAAACATATAGAAATGCATTTATTATCCATAAATTTCTAAATAAATACATTTATGGTCATTGTTTGGCCTGAACACTGCCCACTGGCGGTCAATACCTTTTCTGGTTTTTACATAATTTTATTATTAAATGAAACATATTTATGTGTTATGTGGTGAGTTTAACACGCGCAGTATTTCGAATACGCGTTTTTTCATTTCACTTCAACCTCAAACAAAAATTTGCCAAATAATCAAATATTGATATTGTAGATGAGTTTTTTTTGTCATTGTTTGCTTATTATTTATTTATAATGTGCATACCGCTGTAATGTGTGCACTTTTCATTATTACCCTCCACATGGCATGGGGGGTATACTAAGTTTGTCATTCCGTTTGTATTATCAAGTACCCTACAAAGTATATATAATCTTGATCAGTAACAAAAACTGAGTCGATCTAGACATGTATGTTCGTGTGTCCGTCTGTTGTTCTGTTGTGCTGAAATTTTATACAGAGACTTTTAGTTTCTGCAGGAAGATCTCTATTTAAAATAATTAAAATTGGTTTAGAGCCACGCCCAAAATCGACAATAATCTATTTATTTACAAAAAAAGTGACCTATGAACTTGATATTTGGTCCCCCTAAGAAACACGCCCACAATTTACAAAAAATCATACTCAGTGTAAAAATCAACTTGCAAGCTGAGACGTAATGCATGCACTTTTATGGGAAGTAATCATGTATCTGCCACGCCCACTGTTGGACTGTTGTGTGGAGATGTGTAGGGTATTTAAGGTTTGGCCTAAGCTAAATTACACTTTCTTAGTCGTTTTTTTTTCTTTTTTTGGATTGTGCTTCAATGGATTTTTATAATTAATTACAATTTTATGTTTTTTTTTTAATGAATTTTTTCGAAATGTCATTTTATTTATTACTGTAATTAATGTGCTTTTCTTTGTTGATTTTTAAATGGAATATCATATTATAATGTGTCACAGGTTCATTTATTAACGTTTCATAAAAATATTGATCCTAGAATGGGACGAAGCCTGGTTGGAATTCTTTTTATAATACAATTTATTCATTTGATTCATCATTTAAAGTAAGCATATTTCATACAATTTTTGGAATATTGTTGTGAAATGAAAGGTACTAGAAAAGGTCCATTTGTTACTACGAGGGATGGCTGTGTGAATTTACAATATACACTAAAATTCAATGAATCATCACAAGCAATTTTCATGCAAAATATTTTGAAAAAAATTTCAAACCATTAGAACGATAAAAAGGACTATTTTCAAGCCGTATATAATATTTCAATGTAAGATTTATACATTAATTATAGTGAAAAATTCTGTCCTTCTTACATTAAAATCGAATTTTTTCACAAACGACCGACTATGGTCCATATAAAGGTACACATGTTTCATATATTCCAGTTCTAGCTTTTCACTTGTTATATAAAAAGTATAAAAAATATTGAAATTATTTTTGTCTTCGAGACCAATTGAATTTTGGGCTTAAATGAACCACAAGACACATTGGTTTCCGGGTATTGCTAAACATAAAGCATAAACTCTCAGCTGCCTTGGAGTATATCCTATATTATGAATAAAATCTAAATAGATTTAGTGATGTCCTAAACTTCGTATTTTATAGAAACGCTTACAATTGAAAAATTTGAGATTTTTAGCTGATATTTGCATAGAATCGCTTAACAACCACGACGCCCATTGTGATAAAAATAAAGCTACAAAGTTGAAATTCATTTAGAATTCAGAATATATAGCAAAAGCTCTGTAATAAAAATTATTCATATTATTACGTAGTCTATAGTGGCCCACTGGAAGCACGTACAAATATTGGAATAGACTTAAAAATTAAAAAAAAAAAAAGTATAAATAAATAGAAAAAAGTTCCATTGTTAACAGAGCACACTCATAATTGGACGAATTATTAAAGGGGGTGTGTCAATAAGCAATCAAAATATTCATTTAAATCAAGAGAATTCATTTATTTGTAATTAATAAAAAAAAAAATGTAAAAAACCCAAAGGAGTTGACAGACAAGTAATATTACACGCCCAAACAACAGAGTGTGTTTTTATAGAAGAAGAGCCAAATGGAAAAATATGTTATTATAAAAATGTCAATACTTTAGTTACAAATATCTGCATACTGATGAAATTCGAGCGCTGGTCGGGGAAAAAGGTACTTTTTCACTTATTTACCAAACACATGTATAAATATTTATATTTTTTTTATTTAATTAAAGTGTCGTTATATGATACTCGTTCATTTTCACACTGCCTGACCCTTTAAAAGCGTGGGTTGTAAATTTTATTTATACGCACACTTGTTTAAAAATAGAGTGCAAATAAAATCAGTAAATGAAAAACACGTATTAATGAAATATTATTTAGTTTGCAAACAAAGCTTTAAGTACCCTTCACAAAAACAAAATTCTCCAGTTGGGATTTTTTATACGTATTTTAGATGGGACGGATGGACACATTTAAAGTTTGATGCTTTGTTTTTTTGTGTTAAAGGTGCGTTTTTTCGAATGGTGCAAACATTTTGATAAAGTGAATATATCTGCTTCTTGCTTAAGGTGTTAAGGGTAATAAATGGTCAAGCGTGGTTTATTTCCTATTGTGAGCGATGTGTATTTATATGAAACACTCCTCGCGCACAATTCCACAAAACATATAATTTTGTCTGCAAAAGGCTTGTTCACATCATTCAATATGAAAATAGAAGAAGAAGAAGAGGTAAGCGCAGTAAAAACAATTCTGATATGTAGCTTTTCGTATACGCTCTGATATATTGGCCAAATGTGTGGGTATCATACAAGTACGTTTTCAACTATGCTACATGCAAACACTTCTTCTTGTTAATTGGGTATACATAATACATACACATGCGTTTTATATTCTGCTCTATAGTGAACCAAGTTCTTATACTAAGTTGGTCAGGTCCGTTCGTTCCATTTGTTGAAAAACGTAGGGTCGCCAATAAAAATATTGGGGGGACCAAAGTGCACTGTAGCCGTGGACGCGATGAAAGGGAAGGGGGATTAAAAAACCGTCATGCCCACAATTAAAAAAAGAAAACTTTCACGGCCACAAAAATTGTAACAAAAACATTACGGTACAAATTTATATTTAGTGCAGCTTTTTTTTTTTTATGAAGAAAATGAAAATTAAAGAAACAGCCACGCCCATGTTTTAGGATTAGGAAAAACCTTTTTGACCATCGGTTGGAACATAAAAAAGCAAATTTATTATATTTTTAATGTGGCCGTCGATGTGTTGAAAATTAGCGGCATCAATTGTCCACCACGCCCATAATTTACAAAAAAAAAATCTATTATTGCGATTGCAAAGATTTTAATTTAGGATACAAATGTATGTTTATTATTTAATAGTAGCCACGCCCATAATTTCTCATCTCAAGAGCACAAATTTATTTATTTTTAATAAATTCGAATTCTTTTTGCGACAAAATCCTACGTTCGAGTGACACTTGTACAAAACTTTTAACAGTAGTGTTAAGTTGGTGGACTTATATGTGTGCCACGCCCACCGATTATATATAAAGTTGTTTGGATTCAAACTTGGTATTAGCTATGTGTTCCATTGATTTTTAAATAAATCCATTACTCGTCATGTCCTCTCTGTCTGTCTACTGTTAATCCATGTAAATTTGTGTACAGGTCGAACATTTTGACATATTTCAATGAAATTTTGTACAAGGACATGTATTGAATCAAAGAGGAATCCTTTTAAAAATGGAGCGAGTCGGCCTATTTCTAGAACGCCTCCCCATATAAGAATTTATTATAATGGAAATCTTTATATTGCTAAAATTTTTTCGCAATGTTTAATATATCCGATCCCTCGCATTATAAACTCCAGTTTGTAGGGGGGAAGTGTAGAGTATTCAATACACCGAACAATGTTGTACGTAAATAGTTGTTGAGTTGCTGTTATTGCTGTATTCGATATTACAATATTTCTCGTTATATTTTTGATTGAATGCATGTATTAATGAAAAAAAAAAAATAATTTGCGCTTCCAATCCCTTGTCGCTTATATCAGCAGCTTTTGTAAGCACGTTCCACCTCAACTTGCGTTACACTACTTTGTGTGAATGTGATTGTATTGTATATGCGCGGATATGTGTGTGGCCACCCATATTTTTCCAACAAATGAAAATCCCAATACATGGCTGCCAATAATAATGATAAAAAAAAAAAACAATAATAATCGTCAACCCGAAAATATATAAAACGTGTATTCCGGCGATGATAAAAAACATAGTACACGTGCATACGAAGGAGACGGTTAGCAAAAACAGTACTCGTTTGTGCATGTGTATGCAGATTTGAATGTCACCTTTCACTCACTCACACCCACATGCATGTGCTTCTCATCAATGTGTATACAATTGATTATATACGTCGCGTATACATTCGCGATTATACATGAGTATGAGCACAGTTGCGACAGCAAAAAACGGAAGTAAAAAATTATTAAATGGAAGGAAAAAAAAGGAAAAAAAAAAACAAAATGAAACCCTGTGCATACCAATGCTCAATATTTAGTTTCATAACAAGGATTTATGGATTTTTCTAATTTTTATATTTTTTTTTCTATGAAATCGAAGCAACGAACTTTCATGATTTAAATGGAAAATTTCTTTAAAAAACAGACATTTGTTACGGTCGGACGCCGAAATTTTCACCAGCGTTTAGAGTTTGGTTTTAAAAATAGGTAAAATCGCTACATGGATTACGGTCTGATTACTCATTTAAATCTAATTATTTTAATCCATTTCAGCAGTTTTCGAAAACCTTTAAATTGGTGCTTTTTTTAAAGCCAGCGAGACGGAAGAACGTTAACGAATTATGCATAATTTATATATTTGTAAAAGTCAAATTAACCACGCCCACTTAAAGTGAACTTGTTATGGATGTCAATATGTTTTAAAGGTTCATTTAGAACATTTAACAGAGGTGACTCTGTAGATATCTGACATTTAGAATAAAAATTTTTTTAGTAATAATGCCACGCCCAAAATGGCATATTGGACACAAATTAGTTTGAGACATTATTTATTGATTATTTGGAGCAGTACTGCTGCCGTGTTCTATGTATAAAATATTACTGATGGTGGGTATCCTAGATTTGGCTTACGCCTAATGTTGCCCTTTTTTATTGTACTTACTCTTCTACTAAAACCTAAGTAGCTAAAAAATGATGGTTTTTGAATAAGTAAAAAAAAATCAAAAACTTGATAATATCCAACTATTTGTAGCGAGAAAACAAAGTAAATTTCCCAAGTGAAGGATTAGTGTGCAATATATAAAAAGTACAAGATTAAAATCTATTTGTTGTTAGTAGAGTTGTGGGGACGTATTATATCATAATATTAGCTGGCGACATCAACAGTACTTAGTCTAAAGAGAGCCACTTTTATGACTTAAAGTAAATCACGCCACCTTACACTACACGTCCTCTGGTTGCTTTAAATAAGCGTGATAGCCTTCGTTTTAACTGTTGTTAGCTCATAAACCAGGGATTTTCATAAAGACGCGCATACCATACAAACACATAGATACACACGAGAGACCATTTATGGTCGTTGGAGAAAAAACTCCGTACTCAGTATTCTGTCCTCAACTATTTGTATGCGTTGGTATGACAAAGTTGAATAAGGTTAAGTTGATTTGTTGTTTGAGACTATTTGACCAAAATGGGTTTAAAATCTACGTTATGATATGTTGCCTCATCCTTCAAAGTTTAAGTTTTTTTTTGTCAAATGACAATTTAAATCAATAGCAACGGAACAATAGAGTGAAGGAAGGATAACACACGATAAGGCAAAGAGAGTGTTTTTAGGTAGCTGGTTAATGTTTAATGGATTCGTTTTTTTTTTTTGTGCGGCTGTATTACGAGCAATAGATAGATAAACAAATAAAGTATACGCACGTACAGCTACTTAAGAGATTTTTTCTTCTTTTTTTCGCCAAAGTGAAGTGTTTATGTAAAGTGTTTGCTAAACAGAAATGGTTTGAAAAAAGGCAAATTTTAAAAATATTTGAAATGTGTGCAAATGATTAAAAAAAAAAATTGGCTTAAGCCAGAATACTTTATATACCTATATAAAGTGGGCGTGGTAGTCATCTGATTACACCTTTAACTTACAAATCAGATTTTATTTATAAAAATCATTTCCACCCCATTCATTTTCACTAATCGATCGATTAACTGAATATTTCAAATTTCAACTTTCTGTATAAATTTTCATCACATAAGTTTTTGTCAATTATGGGCGTAACTTTCAAACGATCTTGTCCCTTTAAATGGCTTAGAAATCTTCCCACATGCACTAAGAATGCCCATCCCAATTTTTAGCTTAATATCTGAATTTTTAAGACCGTGAACATTTCAATGTCAACTACAAAAGATAGGGACATGGGTAAATTGATTCAGTTATTAATCCAAAACATGAAGTCTGAAGTGAAGAGATCTACGAAGAGATACAATTCATTGGCTCCTCTGGCATTTCATTTAACTAAATAATATTTGAGGCATTTATGAATTATAATAAAAAGAGTTGAATTTTCATTACTTGCACCTTCCACATAAGAAGGTGGATATATCAAGTGTTACATCCCGTTTGCAATGAAGAAAACGTCAGAGACACACTATATATATTCTTGATTAGTATCAAAATCTAAAACAATCTTGTCTTGATAAACTTTGAGATATTGAGCTAAGGTGTTGGGCCACCATTTGCTTTTAGAACAGCTGCACTCTTTCGCGGAATAGATTCCTAGTTCTGATATCATTTTGCTTTGTACCGGAGTTTGCCGCGGCAGTTTTATGTTGTCTGGCCACAATTCTTTTTAATGTTCAAATTATTTTGTCCATTCCCTACATATAGTGTAGGGTATTTAGAATTTGGCTAAAGCCATATATATTTCTTTTACTGGTTATAAATATTCAGTTCACTTGATTTGATATGATTTGCGAAAAATGGGCGGGGTCGGATATTGGAGGCGCCCACAATTTAGAAATATTTCTTGGCCAGACGCCGATTTGTTAATTGATTCATAAACCATAAAGGGCTAGCCACACCCACTAAATCCAAATAGATGTGAGTGCTGGTCTAATTCATATTTATTTATTTTTTACTGGTCTTCTGTAAATGTGTTTACGAACCAAGTAAATAACAACTCCAGCTCTTGTACTTAATTCAATCCCAATGACAACAACAATATATATACTCGTATATATGTATAATATTAATAAAAATCCTTGTTTTTCTTCTCGCATTAGTTTCACACGAAAAAACATATTCTCCGCAATTGTTATAAATTATTAATGATACTATCTATGGGACAGTAAATATGAAAAGAAGCCCTTCAGGTATAAAAATGTAATCAAACGAGTAGAAAAAATGGAAAAAATTAAATGGACCTCGAAAATCCTCAAACGGGATGTAAAAACAAATAAATCCTTTACACACACTTTACTTATGCATAGACAAGCACAGACATCAGAGCTTTGTAATGATATTAATATAATAAAAGATAATGTGAAAGAAAAAGTTGAAGAGCTGCTGATTAGTATCGCCCTCGCTATCTGTGCGTGTAGCAGTTACACGTATGATGAAATATTTTTATAAAATTAAATTCAACGCAAACATTAACTTATGAAACCGCACCGAAAAATATATTATTACACAATAACACACACACACACACGCACACACATTTATTCATATATAATGAGGTATGATGCATACAACCGGAAAATTACGGTTACCACTGTGACTACAACAGCAGTATAAAAAAAGAAAAATCTCATTACATTTTGTCAACTCACACGTACAATTATACGTGAAATACTTTTAAGGGAATCACAATCTCAGCTTTGTAATATAATAATAAAAATAACAACAACACAAAATAAAAATAAAAAGAAGAAAACGCAAATCCCCAAATGATGAATTTTTTGCACGTGTTTTGTCATTCGACTACAGGACAGCAGAAATCCATTTTTAAACAAACGTTAACAGGATTTTTCGTATGTGAATGTTATGGATACGAAAAAAAAAGGAAACAAGAAAGAGGGAGATTTTTAAAAAATGGTCTCTCGTCAAATTGAAGAAACATAAAAAATAGACAAAACCGGGCAATCTGCTGCAGAAACAAGAGCAACAAATGTTTACTAAACACTGGATACGTGTGTGTTGTACTTCTCTCAAACGCTTTTACATGTTACGTATAATTGTACATACAACGATAACGAGTTAACAATGTACTGAAGAATGGATAAAGAAGAAACAAGTAAGGACCCACGGACATATGATACATGTTTAGATCGATTCAGTTTTTGATACTGATCAGGAACATATATATTTTGCAGGGTCTGTGACGCCTCCTTATAGATGTTGCATTTGGAATGACAAATTTAGTATATCCCCCATCCTATGTGGGGGATGAATCTCTGCTTTTGATGTCGTCTGGGTTGGTTCAATTTAATGTTGTTCTAAACTACCCACTTTTCGTCGCCAGAAATGGATCAATTTCGTTGCGTTTCAGATGCGAATCGCAAATGAATTTCCTTAAACTGATGAGGAATATATAGATCGAGTTTTTGACACAGCCAAGCTTTTTTAATTTTTTTTCAATGCGATACATTTGAGCTTCTCTGCAAGTGCACATCTTGTTCTTCCATTTTTGAATTGGGATAAAAACAAAACTAAATAACTAGTCGATATAATTTTTTTACTAAATGAAAAATACAAGTTCAAACAATAGGAAAAAATACACCGAATTCTCTAACACGAGTTAAAACGAAAAAAATACTTCTCTTTTTACACGAATTGTTTTGTTTTAACACGATTTTCAATTTTTTTTTTTTAGGTATGGAACCAATCTACTATTCTTCCATTTAGCCAATATCTTTCTTGCACGAATTTTTTGGGAACATGTCTATCGTGTAAAAAGAGAATTAGGTGTATAGGTTGGGTACTTTGAACACGTTAACGAAACAAAAGAAAGTGTAAAATCCACAAGTCGACAAAATCCGCAATAGCATAGTTGCCAGCCCAATACACCAAATGCCCTCCTTCACTTCGAATAGGTGTCAGTGTTCAACTTTCTTTCTTCTACACACTTTATAAGTATCTACTATAAGAATCTTTAAAATATTCATCTTATGACACATGTAAGGCTTATGCCTCCACATAGGCTGGCGGTTGCACTAAGTTTGCCATTCCATTTGCAGTACCCAGAAGGAGGCTCCGCAAAGTATTCTTAATCATTATGAACAAGTGAGCAACCTAGACATATATAGCCATGTGTCTGTCTTTGGTTAGCATTCTCACAATCGTATATTTTGAGATATCGAACTAAAATTTTGTTGAGGCACAATTCCGGTTTCTGCACTCGGATCGCTATTTAAGTTGGGAGAAATCGGTCTGCAGATTATTTAAGATTTGTCCTAAGCCAAATGTAGTTTTTTTCACTTGTTTATAGTATCTTGTCTATATGGATGGATGGTCACGAGTTAATGGCATATGGAGTTTCATTCTAATTTTGTTCATTGTCTATAAAATTTGGTTAACAAGCGCATAAAAACGCACCCTCTTAACTTGATTATTTAATTTTCTTTATACATATAAATAAATTTTCGTATTATTTATGTTCAGGCTGGTTATCATCGAGGCCTCTTAAACGAGCTGAACACTAAATATGTGAAAAAAGGGAGGGGGGGGAAATGTGCTTAATATGAAATTTTTTAATCTTTACATGGGCTGGTTGGTTGGTTGGTTGGTTGGATTGTGTTTGAGCAGTTTGGGGCGGGTGGTCCTTGATTTTAATGTACTTCACAGTTAAGCTTAAATAGAAAATATATGTGTATGCCGCCCTTTTTTCGGACACTTGATCATATTTTTTTGTTTGTTTTTGTTTTTATAATATTTTATGAGATATTGCTACATCCTCTTCTTCTACTCAAAAAAAAAAAAAAAAAACCCTCTTAACTCTCTTTACATTTGAGGATATTATCTGTTCATATGTGTAATTTTGTGTGTGTGTGAGTGTGCATAATACTTATGGAAAAATCCATTATAAATTTTTTCCCTTCGTATTGTTTTCTGCAGCATATCACTGCATTTTTAATATGGCAGTTTTTTTTTTATATTATTGCGACAGCAGTCATATGTATGTTATGTATGTATGTGTTTTCGTGAAAAAATATTTATTCAACTATACATATGATATGATTTTTATATTGAAGCTGTATTTGGTGCTGTCATGTGTCTGTCTGTCTGTACAGCCGGGTAAGGGACTGAGAAGGACAGGCGTAGTGTGGTGTGTGGGGATAAAAAATGGTATTGGTTTAGGTTGCAGCGTTTGTGATATGCTTGTGATATGATGGCATCCCCAAAATTCTTTTTCGTTGTTTGGTGCGATATACTCGTACTCAGGCTCACACCGCGACATTTGCTTAATTCAGTTTTTTTTTTTTTTTTGTTTGGTTTTTAATAAAATATATTTTAATATACATACAGCATATGCAGAAACATACATTTATATAAACATACACACATGTGCGTACAGGAAGAAGAAAAAATTCTTTTTTTCTTGTGCTGTTGTTTCGGTTCGTTTGTGTCCGGTAGCGGAAAATGTATTTTTATTCACATTTATATCATCAGCATGTTGTTGGAGGTTTGGTTTGTTTGAAAAATATTCAAAAAAGCATGAAGGAAGGGCTGGCGTAATAAGCTGTAGTTTGAGTTGTCAGTTATGGGCCACAATTATCTTTCAGCTTCTTCTCACACATAATTCGTCCTTTTACAACCTTTTTTTTTTTTTTTATCAGATTTAAGTAATTTTTGCATAATATCATTTTGTGATCTTCTGTTGGGCGGATTTTTTAATTTCATGTTTATTATTAATTAAAAAAGAATTTCTGCAAAATATATTAGAACGCAACAGGAATTCTTTTAAAACCTAAACAAACTTGTGAGAGAGCTGTGCGTTCAGTAGAAGGTGAAATCATTTTAATATAACTTTGTGGTAAATTATTAATTAGTTTATATTTTGTGGCCACCCCCCAAACTTTATAGAGAGTAAAGAGTAAAAGACTTTATGGAGTATATATGATCTAAATTTATATGAATATTGCACAGCTTTAGTTATGTCCGTGTGTGCTCGTGTTTCTTTTGTTAGCAAAAATTGAGAAACTCTTCTCAAACTTGACACATTTTAGCCAAAAGACACCCACCTTCTCCAAGCGTTCAGGGGGCCAGCATGTATCGGACTACGCTTCCTATAGTTTTGTATAACGCATTAACTAACAGGTTGAACAAGTAGGTCTTAACCGACTTTTACTCCTACGAATTCAATCGAGTGACTTTTTGTTTGGTTAGTTCTGTTTTGTCAATTGTGAAAAAATGTATTTTTCATTATTAAGTCGTAGTTTTTCATTTCTAAATGTTCGAACAACTTTTATAAATTTGCCCATTTTTAGAACCTCAAAAGTAGATTTTTGGATCAACTGCGTACGGTAAATAGAAATTTTCGTTCACTTTAATATCTCAAAATTGACACCGGTGAACGTTCCAACAGACGGGCCGATTCCTTAACACTATATAACAAACATGTAAGACAACTAAATCTTAAATACCCTCCATATCTACATACAAACGATGGGCGTGGCAAGTATATGATTGCACCCTTTAATGGTGCATGTATTACGTATCAGCTAGCAAGTCGAGCTTTACGCTGAGTATGGTTTTTTCAAACTTGTAGGCGCGTAAATTATACGACCACGCCTATTTTGGTACATCGATGAAAGGGATAATTATAAATATGTATATGTATAAAGTGTCTGTACAAAATTTCAGCTCAATATCTCAAAATTTACAACCGTTAGATTTTTGTTTTAATTAGTTCTTTTTTTTGTAAATTGTGGGCGTGTATGTTATGCACTCCGCTCATTTGTGAATATTGTACGTTTACCAAATGTTAAATTTAGCTTTATTTTGTGGCTGAAGAAAGGTTTTTGTTGAATATAGGCGTGGTCATTGCCTTATGCCGCCCATTTTATATAGGAATCATGTTGACATGTACAGAGGAGTTTTTTGATAAAAGTTATAGACTTGAGTGATTCCGCTTAATGTCAAATAGAGGCCCGCAAGAAAAAGAACTTGAAATCTTTGTCGGACATGCACACGGACCCCGTAACATCAGATTTAAATTTTGATGTTTTTTGTATAAAGTGTCTGAAGCCTTTTTCTGCGTATGGTGAATGGTGTTACAAACTTAGTTCACCTTCCACTTTGGTAGGCTATAACAGAAAACTATCTGATGTAAAAGATAACTTTGACTGCAATCGTATAATAAATCGTTTAATAAAAATAATGCTTATCACTGCACAGCAAACAATTTATATATGGGGCGAAACGAGAGAATTTGCGGATATTTCTGTAAACAATTTCAGTCTACAAAATAGGTGCAAATAAAAGTTAAACACAACATAAACGAGCAACTATAGAAAATTTCAATTTTATTAAAAACAAAAAAAACAAGAACAACAGCATACTTTTCACTACATCTACTCCTCCACCCTCCACTTATTCCCATGGCATCCGGAACTCATTCAACGCGGCTTGTCCGTTAAAAACATTCAAAGCTAACAACACGTGATTGTCAAACATCATTTCACCACCGTTCCATTGTACACGTACTTTTCTATGTACGTGTTTATATGTACATAGAAGAGAGTGTTGCTTTTTTTCCGCTCTTCATATGTGTATGTGGGTGTAAAGGGCGCACCGGATTTCAATGCTTTTAAATCTGTTGACGGGGATTGTTGTAAATTATAAGTTTTGTTGTTATTGCTGAGATGATGATTACGATTGGAATGATTACACACATCGTTGGCATTGGTGATGATTTTGTTGAGTACTTGCATTTTTTATATATAAATATATCCTGTCGCTGTAGTAGATGATGCTTGATGTGTGTGTTGTAGTTGTTGCAGTTGTTACATTGCATTGCATTATATTGCATTGTATAATATGTACGATGAAGCGATATATTATATGTCTGTATATTTAGGTGCGCGCGCTATGTGTATTTTTGGAGTTATTTGTCATAAAATGTTTGTATTTTTAATTTCAATCTAAAACAGTGAAAATCTATTCAAATTGTTTGTTCTGCGCAAAATGTTGTTATTGTTATTAACTACCTATCTCAACACTATTTAAACATTCTTTGTAGTAACGTAGCGAGTACATATTTTGTATTCGAATTTCTGTGTAAAAAAAATTCATTGCAACTCTCACAAAAATAAATGTTCCTTCTGCCTTGAGTTAGGGGGCACTGTGAGCATAGTTCACTAACTTGTAAAAGGTGATAAACTGGGAAATGGGAAAAATTTTAATTTTTGTTTTATTATTTTTGTGGGCGTGTTCCGTGTTATCTGACCATGCCGCTGATCAAGATTATATACATATACTTTGTATGGTCTCCGCCTCCTTCTGGGTGTTTCAAACGGAACGACAAACATCTTATGTGGAGGGTATAAATATACAGATTATCATATCAAAGGATTAAAGCGTGAAAAGATATGAAGTAGAAATGGAGAGTTAACACTTACTTAAGTTAGTAAGTTTTGCCATATTTTTTTGTTGATTTAAAATTTTGTTTTTTTTTTGTTTTTTCATTATATTATTTCTCTGTTTCATTATTTTTTGTATAAACTTTAAATTGAATTTCTAAAAAACAAGTGAAAAGATTGTAGTCGATCAAACCCGACCATTTAATACTTCCACATCACTCAGCTCCTTAAATTAAGCTACAATTAGCTTAGTTATGTTCGTTACTTCGTAAAATATCATTATTTGGAAGCTAATTAACTATGCTTCAGCAAATCTTGTCAAAATATATTAAAAATTGTCTTTTTTGACATATAAAAAATTTCAATATAGTGGAACCTTCTATAGGGAGGAGTTCTAAAAATGGTCCAATCCGGTCCATTTTCAATAGGGTTCCCTTTACCATACATATCCTTGTACCAAATTTCATCGAAATATCTCAAAAGAATGTGACGTGCAGCTTGCACACAAATTTGGATGGACAGGCGGACATGGTTAAATTTATAAGATTTTGATTCTGAATCGATCGGTATAATGTGCCATTTGACGTTTAGGAGTTACAAACATGAACAACAACATAATATACCCTTTGGTACATGTAGTGCAGGGTATAAAAACCAGCACACTTTACTTTCACTAACCTTTCTCAACTATAAAACATTTGTTCTTGTTTTTGTAAAAAAGATAAACTTTCTCACAAAATAATGTGGAGCACACAAACTTATACATACACACACACACACACACACACACACACACACATACACAGCAACCACATTCAGTCAGGGACTACAATACTATAAGTAGAACAGGAGATGAATGAAATAAGAAAAAATAAAATTTTACCTTAACCTAGAACTTGGAGAACGCGTAGTCATAGTCTCCCATGGTCTGTACTTTTATTTATTTATTTAAATCTACATATAACATTCATGCTGAAGTATACGTAAAGCTAGTAGTGATGATTGGTATCTACACTCCTTGCCTTGCACAGTAGTAAAAAGATACCCATAAAAGGAAAAAAAACAAAAACAAGGGGAAACACTTCTCCATTGCACTCTGGTGCAAACATGACGCCAAGCTAAAAAAACAAGAACATAAAACATATTGAATGTATGTTCGTGTACACTAGGACGAGTAAGAGAATGACTCTAGTCTACTTGTCTACTGCTAGCATGATATCTCAATGCTGGGGCATAACGCAGTGTATGGGTAGAGGTGGAGGAAAGTAGGTTAACACAATTCCCCCTGGTATGCATTAGTGTGTGCATAAGCTTAGCAGCAGCATTGCATAAACGTATTCTGCATTTATATGTGTGTGTATGTACGTATGTATGTCGTAAGCACCCCCACAAGTAAACTTTGCAGACATTTTTATATGCCAAGAGTTTTGGTTGATGCTTGAGTTTATTTCCTTTTAATAACATCCTTCCCACACAGCAGGCGATAGGGTCTTGTTCTATGCTTTTAAATAATAAAACCTATCTATGTATGCACAGACAATATTTGTGTGCATGCAGAAGTTTGCTATGCACACACCAATATTATATATGCAGCTTGCTTGTTGCTCCACATAGAATGGAAAAGTATACTAAGTTTGTCACATCATTTGCAATATATTCGAGACAGTATAAAGTATATATATTCTTGGTCATTATCAAAAACTGACTCGATCTAGACATGTGTGTCCGTGTGTCCGTGTATTGTTGGTCGTAAATTTTAAGGTATTAAGAAGAAATTTGCGTACAGACACTGCTGGTTTCCGCGCGCTCATCGCTATTTAAAGTGGGAAAAATCCAAAGCCGCGCCCACAGTCGAATAATATATTTATCTGCTATAAAAATTGAGATATCGAAGTGCCAAAAATGGGCGTGATCGAATAACAGACACGCCCACAATTTACAAAAAACTGTACTCCGAGGGTGTAATCATGTACCTGCCACGCCCCCCGTTTGTATGTAGATGCGGAGGGTATTTAAGACTTGGCCTATAATCCAAATAGAGTTTTCTTATTCGTTATTATTATAAACACAAGTGGTGGTATGGGTGGTGGAATGAGACATGGAAGATGGTAAGATATTCGTGATAAGCTTGAAATATAAGATGCAAGTGGTATGAAATTTTCAAGGTGAAAACCGCATTTGTTTATATAAAATAAGTAACAAAACAGCAGTGGCAGCACCAGACAATAGATAGACATAAAGATCAAATACCTTTTATACATATATACATACATATACACATATACATATATATATAACTTATTATAAAAGGATGTACAAGAATGCAGCAGCTATGAAGGAAAGGAGAGAATAGAAAATAAACGAATATAGGACGTGTGTTTGTGCGTGTGTGTGTACAAGTATTGAAGTGTAAATGATATCAACGTAGTCTTTATATAAATTTTACACACACACACACAATCGTATGTGTGTAATTGTATTATTTTAACCCATTGCTCTATATTTGTAAGATAAAGAAATGATTGACCTGCTTCTGCCACGCACATGTAGTATGGCATGTGAAGAAAAGAAGAAGCATTAAGTGAAATAATCAAAGCAATCAAGAGTAAGTCATAAAACACGCCATGTCGATTAAATATTAATTAATTTATCAGCATTTATCAGAAAGAGAGAAAGAGAGAGAGACGGGGACACATCAAATACTTTAAAAAGTATATTCTTCATCAACATCAAAATCCGGGTCGATGTAACGATGCCTGTCCGTGATTTGAAAAGTTGACGGCAGTAAATTTTTGAGATATTCAGGGAGCTGAAATTTGTTACAAATATTTTTAGTGAAAATATCAAGTGCCACGCCCACAATCCATAAAATGTATCTCTCAGCCATTAATAAATGGATCTAAGAATATCAACTTCCCGAACACATATTTAAGATTAATGCCAAGACTGGACATGGTCGCATTACAAATATGACCACAATTTACAAAAATCTATACTCTACGTAGAATTGTATTATTAAAGAGCGTAATCGGTTAATAGCCACGCCTACGAATGTACTTTAGGATATATAAGATGCGGCGTAAGCTAAATATAGTTCTTTTTTATTCTTGTTCTCATATAAAAATATTTATTTTGTAAGAGATTTTTTATGAGGAAGGATCCTATAAATGGTGAGATCCGTTTCAAATCCAACTTAATTAATTCTGATATTTGTAGAAGTGGTTAAATGCAATAATTCAGAGTAGATAGAAAGCTGGGTAAGACCCGAATTATTTTCACGAAATTTTAATTACCTAGAGCACCTCAACTATCGGAGTGGATTGGAATTGTTGTGGTCAGGCGGGCGTGTAAGTCAATCTCGGAGTAGATTCGGATTAAATTCGTAGAAAATTTGTAGTCAGCTAAGAGTACTTCAACTATTTTCGGAATGAATTCGAAATAATTATACTCAGGCGGACATCTAAACCGATTTCAGAGTACATTCGATATAGTTATGGTCAGGCGGAGAGGTCTCTGCCAGTTTCTGAGTCGATTATTACTAAATTCGTAGAGTTTGTAGTTTTTCTAAGCGTACCTGAACGATTTTCAGAGTTGTTAGGCGGGTGTCTAATTCAATTTCCTGTAATTGATTAGAAGTAACTGAACTAACTTTGAATTGGGTTCGGAATTCAGAGTGAATTCGCTCGGTAAACAGTAAATATCCAGGAAATCTAATGGTTGTGACATATAGGAGAAATAAAAGTTTGACCACAGCACGCTCGAAATCGAAATATAAACTTTAGCAGCCTAATTCTTAAGTAGGCAATTCTTGTCCGGATTTCTCATCGACTCTTTATTGCCGTGCGGGCGTACTTTGGAAATAAAGAATTTGCTCTTTTAGTGGATGTACCCATAAAATGCACTAAAAATGTTTTTTTCTTTCCCATTCTTTCTTTTTTTCTTTCTCTCTTGCATTGATTTTCGTCCTAATTTATGATACATACAAAATACTCACAAAAGGGTTCGGTATGCATATGCATCTAACATGTTTGCTCTTTATATAAGTGGAGACCCGCATAGGATACATGTTTTGCAATTTTTTTTTTTTTGTTCTTATTGTATATGAACACTGTACGTGCCTCTAGAATAAAAACTTGTATATATATATATATATACGTTGTTTGCATGCATATGTATATTGTTTGCGTGTTTACATATACACAACACAAGTTCAATGCATGCATGTATGAATTGAACTGCGGTTGCGGTCAATTCAATTGTATGCGTGGTGCGTGTGCTGTGTGTACACATGCAGCCATCTTTCACATCGGACACACTCTAAAATGTATACTGCACTGCAATAATAATAGCAACAGCAACAATAACAAAGTTGAAATGAATGAAACTGTAGTGGAGAGCAACGTACAGAGGAAAACGGTATTTTATCTGTATATGATGGTATGAAATGAATTGTCTCTAAGAGTTGGACACAGGCAGACGTGCATTTAGACAAAACACGCTCACGCTCACGCTCACGCTCTCTCTCTCTCTCTCTCTCTCTCTGACTCTCTGATAATAAATGCATGCATACTTGTAGGGAAAATGGCTGAAACAGAATGCATGCATGCATTGTTACATTATGAATTTATAGGAGTGGCATGTATACGAAGGTGCTCTCTTTAAGAACGAATTTTGCATCGTTGCGAAATGATGGTTTGTGAATTGTGAGCGTGACTTTATGCATTTACAATTTATTTAGCTTTATTTTTACCTCATTGTGGGCGTGGTTGTCAATTTCAGCTTAATAGCTGAATTTTTGCAACCGGAACCTTCTTTTTCGACTTAACTTTTTGATACTGATTATGAATAGATACAATTTTGTAGCATTATATATTTGATCATCTTCAATTAATGCTCCAGGACGGCCCAATTGGGCACGGATTAGGATTCTTAATTAAATTTAAATAATTCCAGATCAAGCTCTGAAAATTAAATAAAAAGTTCTAACAACTTTATGATTAGTAGAAAATAATCATAATGAATACAATTTACGGCTTGTATGAGAAAAGTTTAGTCCTTTTTATATACAAACTTTATATATATATACATGACACGATTGTGAGCAGCAATGCACGTATTCTGTTTCGGCCCTAATATATCAGTGAATAACTTTTGCATATTGAAAGAAATTCATTATTTATAAAATTTGCATTTATTTATGAAGTATTTTTATACATTATTGCACATGTAAAAATATTGAAATTATTACATTTTCAATATATTTCACATTCCGTAGCGTTGATTATTAGCAAATACAACTCAACCGACAACTTTTTCGTTTTTGTTAGCATAGTTTTAGGAAGTAAGCAAACAAGGCATCGAACAGAATTTTACTGAACACATTTTCAGTTGGTAAATATTTAACATTTTAACATCTTAAGTATATAAACTCTCACAACAAATCCAATTTACATTGTTGGTGTTTGTTAAAGCTTTCACAAAAAATATGACATTTCCGAGAAATCAGTCGGAAAAGTAAAAATTTATGATATTGAAAAAAAATGGAAAGTGGCCCAAGTCCACTTGTGGAAATTGTGAACACACAAAATGGTTAAATTGTTGCTTTTGGAAAATTAATTGAAATTACTCCGTATAAAGTTTTGTTTTGAAGTAAGATTTTATGTGAATTAAGTGGCGCAAGTCCATTTTCCGAATACATACTTACTTGTGTACTGCACGGAAAACTGGACTTGTAAGCCGATACAAAATATTATTAGAGGACGATTTGGCCTAAGGCAAATTTAGTTTTCTTACTTATTTTTTAATTAAATTTAAATATAATCTAAAGGTGATTATTTGAGAAGTGCCAACGAAAAGGGGTGGAACAAGACTAATATATAAATAAAAATAATCTAAAATATCCTCCGCATACATAAATAAAATGTGGGCGTGGCACGTAATATTAACTTCCATGTTGGATTCTACACAAAAAAAGGTCTTTTATAAATTGTGGGCGCCCCGCCCTTTTTTGCACTTAGAGGGAATAGCTCAGTATAAATATTTATACCGTTGTACTTTGTAGTTTGTAGGTTAATTTTTGTATCTAAAAGATAGTTTCTTGTTGATTGTGGGCGTGCCTCTAAAGCAATTGTGGCCAATTTAAATAGGAATCTACATGCAAAAATTATATACGAATGTATACGTATATAGATAATTTCGCATCAATATTTCAAAATATAAGACCGTGAGTATTCCAACAACAGACAGGCACACGGCCAACATGTCTAGAGTGAATCGGGCTCAGAAGAGAGTTAAACCTCTTTCTGTTAGCTCAAAAATACTCAAAAAGCTTTGTATTAATCATATAGATTTGATGATGTTTTAATCAAAGCTTTTCAGTTGATGGTTTAAACACAAGCACAACGACTTGTAGTAATGTTGATATATTATGCAATCTTACATAGTAAGAAATAAAATCAACTTTATCGTACAACGACCACGTTGTAGTTGAACTCAACATTCTCTAAACGCACGATCATTTTTAAGCACAGACACAAACACACACACACCACACATACTTTTCATTCAAGGTCGATTACTTAGAGTGGCTTTAAATTATGCGATCACAGTGCTTAAAAAAAATATATATATCTAAAAAAGCAAAAACAAGTAAAGTAACTAACTATTAAACGCAATACAACGCAACACAGAAATGTTGCAAAATCATGACATACTAGGTATGCAACTACCGCAAGAAAAACGCTTTGTTATGGGAAATCAAGCTAAAGTTTGCCCAGTTTTTGGTTTTGGTTTTTTTTTTTTTTCAATTTCAAAACATTTGAACTCTATTTGATGAACTAATCCTGTAGGTGTTAATAAAAAGCTTAAATAATAAACAAAAATCAAGTTGAAACATTAGCATAAGCACAGACACACATACATACATACACACACACACATACATACACAAATTGTTATAAAGGTCAGTGCTGACCTACCCAATCAAATGACTGATTAGCCAACCGCTGCCTCTCTGTGTTTATAACTTGAAAATCGTGATATTACAACAAATAATCTTTAAATGACTTATTAAAAAAGTGCTTAACGACGAATGATATACCACAACAACAACAACAACAGCAACAGAGTAACAACGGTAACAAAAACAGCAACAATCATATTAACCCATTTAAGCAATTTTGCACAATTTTAGTTTATATGTTTATAAATAAAAAAACTGCATAAATAATAAAAATATTTTCAGATATTAAGAAAAAAATTATTACAAATTATGTGAATAATGTTAGATTACTTAAAACACCCTAAAGGAAGGCATTCTAGTCTATAAAAAACAAATGGCTTAGGTCAAATTTTAAATACCCTATAACGGTGGGCGTGGCAGATAAGTATCTATATTACACCCTCGAATAGTGTTTGTATTACGTATCCGCTTGCAAGTCCAGTTTTACGTTGGGTATGGTTTTTGTAAATTGTAGGCGTGTCTGTTAACCCACTACGCCCATTTTTGGCATATTGATGGATGACATAACCATAAATAGGTGCACCAAATTTCAAGTTCCTAGGTCAACTTTTGTGGCAGATATATAGATTTTTGCCGATTGTGGGCGTGACAAGTAGTTGGTAACTTAATATACCCTCATCTCTGAGATGGAGGATATAAAAAGAAAATGTTTGCTTAAGCCAAATCTTCAAGATCCATCTATATCTTTATATAAAAACAGAGGGCATGGCAGGTACCTTTTTACTACACGTCAGATTCTGCATAAAAAAATGTTATTGTGGCAGTGAGAGTTATACGAACACGCCCATTTTTTACATTTCTATGGGTGCATAAGTTTAAAAAATGCCAAATTTTACCAAATTTCAACTTCATAAATCAATTTATTTGGCTGATAAGTAGATTTTTGTTGATTATGGGCGTGTCTCTCAATTGATTTAGCCCAATCTAATTAGAAACCTTCGTGAAGTTTAATATTTTAAAATTTAGTTCCGCGACAAATCAAACAATAGTCAGGCGGTTTCAGATTTTGTTGCTAATCAAGAATAGAAATATTTTTTGTGTTCTCTCTACGTTTTATATAAGACTTTACATAGGTTCTTAAATATGGACTGATTTGGTCCAACATGGAATTTATGCAAAATAATATTTTAACAATAGTGTTCATTGGGAAATATTACTAACTGCTTTTATTTAAAAATAAATATAACTTTAAGAAATAGTTCGATTCGATTCTATCGGATTTCAAAAGACACCATTACCCTGCTTGGACCGAAGCAGTGATTGACTTAAGATTTACTTCGGATGTGATTCCTTGGTTCTATTTAAACTCTTGCAGGAATTTCACACATTGCTACATCGCTAAATAATGGATGTAGAAACTCCAAATCATATGGAAATTTTATAATGACTCATATCACTTTTTGCTTCACTTACTTACTAAAGATTCATACTGTTAACTAATCCAGTTAATACATGTTAATGTGGTAAATTTTTAAATGTGGTTTGGTTTGGTATCACACAACGAAAGAACGTGAAAGAGAGAGAGCCGCCCAACGGACAACTGTTACACAAATCTTAAATTCACATTTAGCGGTTATTGTTTCATTTCTCTTCATTTTATGGTCTTGTTTGGTGGTGTTTATTACCACCTTAGGGTAGAGGATATATTCATTTTGATCATCCGTTTACAACACATCGAAGGAATCCTCGGAGACCCCACAAACCAACCAATTCTTAATCAGCATGAAAAGAGAAATCGTTTGAGACATGTCCGTCCGTGTGTCCGTCTGTTGTTGGCACTCTCACGGTCGTAATATTTGAGATATTAAATTGAATCTTTGCGTACGTATTCTTAGTTCAATTTCGCTGTTCCATATTGAAATTGGGCACAATCGGTTAAGAGACTTTTTTTACTTTATTAACGTTTCATACATACTGTTAAAAATAAATTGATCTATACATTGGTTAAATATAATGCACACATACATCAAATTTCTTACCTGATTTTAAAAGTCATAATATATTAAGAATGGATTTGAAGCATTTATTAAAATAATTTACCTGAAACGATATAGAAAAGGGAAAAAATAATTAAAATTCAAAAGCTTTGTGATGAAATGAAATTAAATCGCAGTGAAAAGCATACAATGTGAAGAAAAAGGACGGTAGGACAATACATAAAAAAGTTGTCCAGTTAGAAAAGGGAAACTTGAAGGTAACTTGATCTTGATGTTCCCTCTTCTAACCCGACAACTTTTGTATTTCAAGTTCTTTCGAAAAAGTCCTATGATGTTACGACACCTTTTAGGCGTTGTAATCGTTTCGACAGTGATATCTACATATAATGGTGGGTGTAAAAGTAAGGACTTGGCTATGTAAAGCCTACCTTTCGTCAATGATATTTTATGAAGAAACGTTTCAATACCATTTCTGAAACGCAAATGACAAGTATTCTCTAATTTTCTTTAAGAATTTATATATAAAAGATTGCAACTTTTTTCAACGAAAATTTTCATAAAAATTTCTTAAAATCATTTGCTGCCATACATTTTGTTTACCTTAAACAACTGAAAATATTATAGTCGGTCAAGCCCAACTATCAAATACCCTACACCACTTGATATATTATATTATTCAATTTAATTTTTTTCTTTGATAAATGAAAAGTTTTTTGTACTGCTTTTAATTTTTTTTTTTTTGAAAAATGAAAAATTTTATTTTTCTATACCTTCTTGTATTTCCAAAAATTTCAAAATGATACATAAGTCAGAAATTTTTTTTTTATATTTTGTTTGTTTATGATATCAACAAAAAAAAAAAATTATATTGGAAAGGTTCTAAAAATAGTCCAATCCGGTCCATTTTCAAAGGGGTTTATTTTTGGCCCAATACATTTCCTTGTACCAAATTTCATCAAAATATCTCAAAAAGTGCGACCTGTAGCTTGCGCACAAATTTAGATGGACAGACACGAGGACAGACGGACATGGTTAAATCGATTCAGATTTTGATTCTGAATCGATCGGTATAATTGAAGATGGGTGTGGCATTTGCCGTTTAGGAATTACAAACATCCGCACAAACTTAATACACCCTTTTCCACAGGTTGGTGCAGGGTATAAAAATGCTCCACAACAGTATAAAATATTTATATTAATAAGTCGAAATTTCGGTATGACATTCGAAAGTGTTTTTAATTACTAGTTGCATAGAGCATACACATATCAGAACTTTTAAAATAGTCCTTGTATTATATTCTAATCATTATAATAAAAAAAATTTAATTAAATGTTTATAACAACTATTTAAGACTATTTAACGCAAAAGTGGAAACTTGGTAAAGGTATTAAATCAAAATAAAAACAAGTAATAAAACTAAATTTGCCTAATGCCAAATCTAGTACCCTCCATATCTACAATAGAGGGCGTGGCAGGTGTATAATTACGTCCTCCAATAGTGTATGTATCACACATTCATTCAGCTTTTAAGTCAAGTTTTATGCCGCAAATGGTTTTTTGTTAATTGTGGGCGTGTCTGTAATTTGATCATTAGATAGAGGGTATAATAGGCAGCAAAGAATGCTAACAACATTTAAGTATGTGCAGTTTCTCTGACTATTTCTAAAATATACCAGGAAATGGTTCAGAAATCGTTAATCTTAAAAGTCCACGCTTATTAAATAACAAATTTCATAATGTTCGATCACACTGATTGTGGCCAGCACATATGAAAATATTAATAAAAAACAAGATAGAAAATTTCGGTTAAGGCCGTAGAATACCCTCCACCTTTTATAACCCTCTAAAAAATAAGTTCCTATTGCTTTAAATCGTTGCGTATATATTATTTTTTGGCACAGTGTTGGACAATGGCACCACTTATATTTATACCAAATTTCAACTTGATAGACAGAGTATTGGGCGATATATAATTTTTTAAAATACAATTTCTTCGACGTGTGTTGAGATTTTTGTTTATTGTGGGCGTGTCTCTTAACCGATTGTGCCCAATTTCAATACGAAACAGCGAAATTGAACTAAGAATACGTACGCAAAGCTTCAATTTAATATCTCAAAAATTGCGACCGTGAGAGTGCCAACAACAGACGGACACACGGACGGACATGTCTCAAACGATTTCTCTTTTCGTGCTGATTAAGAATTGGTTGGTTTGTGGGGTCTCCGAGGCTTCCTTCGATGTGTTGTAAACGGATGATCAAAATGAATATACCCTCTTCCCTAAGGTGGAGGGTATAAAAAAAGCGTATAATCAAGTACAACTGAAACTCTCTTCAAAACAGAATTTTTTTTAACCGTTTAAGCTTTACCCCAAAAAATAAAACAAACAAAAATCACAAAAGAAGTTTAAATCAAATTAACTATTCAACAACTCAGTAGTTGATCATTTGAGCAAAATAAAAGCTGACTGGCAAAGCAAGTAAAGTTTATGTTAAAAGCTAAATTCAGTCTCAACGTGTTGTTCGTTCGTTACTGTTACCTCACAAGACAGACACGCTTATATTAAATTATATGTAAATGGAAAAAATGCCACAATTTTTACAAAAAACTCGTAAGCATGTGTGTGTGTGGCATGTCCAAGTTGGAGTTAACTAAATTTGAACATCTGGTTTTTTTTTTTAAGTTCGGTATGGCAGCCACAGCATAAGCATAAAAACTGAAATAAAGACAAACATACAAACAATTTATATATAATATATAAAATATAGTGTACACGCGAGGTATTACATCAAAAACAAAAAAACGAAAAATTATGACAAAAGATCATTTTTTTTTATTTTTTGATAATAACTGAATAATTAATGGAACAGAGGAAGAAGGAAAACAAAAATTATTTTCAAGTTTAAAATTATAATGTATTTATGAATTAAACAAAAAACTAAACAATGCAGTAAATTAATAATTATTTGATCAATTTTAGTTTTTTAGCAGTCATTGAACGAACAAACAGAAATTAATTTGTGATAAGGAAAAAAATACAAATAAAAATTATAAAGTAGAAAGAAATGTATATAAAAAGAAAAGAAAAATATTATATAAAACATGCAAATGTATAAATAAGTAAAAAGTAAAAAACAGAATAAAAAGATATACATTATACGTAAAAAATGCAAATACAAATTTCAAAAATTGATTTGGAAAAATTACATCAAAATTCAAATTTTTCAAAATTTCAATTTTTTTAAAACATTTTCTCTAAAAGAAAAAAAAAACAATTATACAAAACCAAATTTTTAAATTTACTTTTCTTATAAAAAAAAAAAAAATCAAAATGAAATGAATTTTTTTTTTTTTTAATTTTACGGAGGGATTAATTTTTAAAAGTTATGGACAATTTCAATTACAGATGCTATGCGGTATCGGTAGCATTCATGAACTAAAAATAAATTCATGTTAGTAGCCAAGTATTAAATTAAGTTAAATTTATACTGCGAATAGATAGACGTAACTAGACCAACGCAGAATTCACATTGATAAACTAAGTCGCTGTTAATAAAAATAATCAATTTAATAATGGTCGATCACCTTGACGGTTTTTCCTTAGGTGCTATTTACAATAATTTTTTTACTTTTTATACCCTCCATATAAGATGGGCACTATACTAAATTTGTCATTCCTTTTGTAACACCCAAAAGGAGGCGCCAGAGAACCTACAAAGTATATACATTTTTAATCAGTCCCACAACAACTCAGTCGACCTAGATATGGGTGTCCGTGTGCCCCTCTGTCGTTGGTCTCGGCATGTAGATCACTATTCAAAATGGGAAAAACCGGTCAAAAACCACGCCCCCAATTGACAAAAATCTATTTTTCTGTCACAAAAATTTCGCTGTATACTCGAAATTTGGTACACATATCTATAAATATTTCAGTCGTCGTTGTTCCAAAAATAGGCGAGGTCGGATATTAGACAATCGACAAAAAACTTTATATCTGCCACAAAAATTTACCTATGAAATTTGATATGTGCATTTGTAATTATCCCATCCATCGATGTGCCAAAAATGGGTGTGGTCGGACAACAGACGCGCGTACAATTTACAAAAAACCAAACCCTGCGTAAAACTCGACTTGCTAGCTGATACGTAATACATACACTATTATAGGGCGTAATCACATATCTGCCACGCCCAATGCTTGTATGTAAAAGTGGAGGGTATTTAAGATTTGGCCTAAACCTTATTCAGTTTTCTTGCTTGTTTTTGTTATTTTTAGGTCACACGCCTAAAGCATAATTGGCCCCTCAAGTTCATTTCAGTTATTTATTAATAGCATATAATGACGCGCTTATAAGCATTTGTGCAAACTCATGAATATAATGGAGTATGTATGTACGTAACGCGTGTCCAAAGTTCCTCATACAATGCGTCCGACTAGAGTAGTTTACACACAATTGTAAAATCATGCTCATAACACTTAAATGTTGTTGTAATAATGGTCATTGCGTTTTTCGATTCTTTTTACTTATAATATTTTTTTTTTTTTTTTTTTTTTAATTTATAATTTTTTATTTCATTTAATGTGTTTCTTTGGTGTTGTCTTACAATAAAATTAACGGTAAACAAGGTCATTGTAGTACCGTTATTGTATTCATAGAAAATTATTAGACCATAAAATGTTTAAAAGAAATCCAATTGAGGTCAAAATTTTGTAAACTTTTTATGAAAACGTCGAAATAATAAAAATCTGATTAAAAACAATCAAAATAAATTAATTAAAGTATAATAAAATGAAACAAGTAAACAAACTTGATTTGTCTTTAGGCAAAATATTAAATACCTTCCACGCCCACATCTATATGCAAATAGTGGGCGTGACAAAGACCTGATTACGCTCTCTAATAGCGTATTTAATACATAACGAATGGACTTGTCTAAATTGACTGAGATTTTGATGCTGATCTAGAAAAAAAATTTAAATAGAACAAAATAGAAAATAAAATTTGAAACCATGTACATTCAAGAAGAATGTAAACCCTTGGACAGACGTACAGACATGTGCGTAAATAGACTTATGATTTGTTGCCTCCTTTACAAACTCATTAATAACCACAACATATCCTTTTCACAAACATAAAAGACACTTGTATAAAAGTAAATATCTATCTAATTATTTCAGTGTTACTCAATGTCGTTTAAGTATGGGGTACTGCAAAATATCTTTTCTTTTACATACACGATCATACATAAGTATGGATATGGGAGTAATGACCAGAAGGGGACGTCGGAAACTCCACAAGATATATATATTTTGAATCAGCTTTGAATACTTTCTGTCCGTCTGTCTGGGTGTGTTGTGGTAATCACTCTATTGGTTGCATAAATCGATTCGAACTTTGACAGAAGTAGTGCTTTTTATAAGCAGATTAGGATAGAAATTGGGCAAAATATCTCAAGCGACGCGGCCACAGAGTAGAAAAAACTGGAAGAAGAAGGAGTATTAAAGAATTTTTTCCGAATTATTTAGAAAGTGCGAGAGATATATGGACGCATATACTGGCTTTAAGCTTTAGCCTCAGGCAAATATAGATTTTTCTCTACGATTGCGACATTTAAAAAAACGCAATAAAATATCAAAGATCAGTAAACTCGTCGCATTAAATTATATTTTCATTAAATATTTTATTAAATGTCAATGAGAAATAAATTCGGCATTATTATTATATAGAACAGCTACAACAAGAGTAGAACCCGTGCAAGGCCACAATCGAAATGAAACGAAAAGTAGAAGTTTTTAGATTGCTACGATATTACTGACGGAGAAAGAAAATAAAGCTGTAGGTGATTGTTAGTTTCAAAAATCCTTCTTCTGACCTTACTCAGGTGAGTAAGGTCAGAAGAAGAAAGATAGGTATCTATAAACTCGCCACAGAGCCATAGGCGGAAAAATTAAGATATTAAAGACTTTTCAAACGGTTCACCTTTTGTTCTTTTTTTTATTACAATTTAATAATTTACTTGGAATTTTATGGCTATAGGGTTATTACTTATTCTAGGCTCTATAAAAATTTATTATAAACAATTTATTGCCGGCAAGTGTTTTCAAATAGAAAAGCCTGAAAACTCATTAGACTGTTGGACACTAAAAAAGGCAAACCATATTATAATTGTAAATAATCGTATCAATCAAAGACTTTATATACAAATCTTGCAAACCCGCCACAGATACTTAAAGGCTTAAAGGCTGTAAGGTGAAACAAATTTTTGGTGCTTATTAGCTCAAGGAAATATTTCTTCATTGCGTGGCCTCCGCGATCGCTTAGTCCGCATACCGTTAAAACCACATTTAACTGCATTTATACGTACACTGTAAAAATGCTGGATGCACATAGACGTGACCTCTTAATGTTAATAAAGTTGATATATTTATACTCGAAGGTGGAATTCTAAATCAAATCGATGGATTATTTGATTCATATAAATATGTTTTGTGGCTGTGGCAAATTCTTGTCCATTGTGCGAGTGGTTCTTAAACAATTTTTCCCATTTCTAAAAGAAAACTAAGTAAATTAAGTATGATTAATCTGGTCCAGAGGACAGCTCAATGTATCAAATGTTGCCGTCCCTATGATTTCTTCAAAATTTGTTTCGAAAAATCAAATTTTAAAAAGTATTTTTAATAGAAAGTGGCTCTACGGGGAATTTTTCTTGGCCCAAAGCACGATACACATTTTTATCCCAAAATCTTAAAAACAGCAACAAGTCGGTGGAACACAAAATGACAGATGGACGGATAAAGGGGTGAATTTGATTGAGAAGAAAGTGTTTCCGAATCGATTTTTATAACAAAATTATAGATTTTTTTTCCAATGACCAATATCTGCCCAAACTTAATATACTCCCGCATAACTTACAATAGTTACGCATTTGATGTACGGTGAAATCATTCATCATCACGGTTTTCTAACGTGTTTGTAATTTGATTATAATTGTGCAAGATTATGTAAGGTGCGGGGGTCTACAATGTAACAATGTGAACAACCAGTGCTATAATAGCAACAACAATACATGCCACAAAACAAGAAGGAAAAAAAAAGATGCATTGCAGTGGAACAGTAGTAAGTGGCGGCGGTTGAAGAAAGGCAAACAACTGGAACCTGTTGCAAAATTGCTAATTATAATAACAACAACAACAACAATAATAACAATAACAATATAAAAAAAGTTCATTTTGTGAACAAAAATAATCAAATCCCCCCACCCGTGCGCCATGGCAATGTGCAACCCGAAGTCGCTACTAAACCATATGATTAAACCGAAATATCATCGGTTATTAAAAAAAATTGTTAATGAGAAAGGCAGATAGATAAAAAGAGAGAAGGAAAAACAAAAAGAAAGAAAGAAAGAGAGAGAGAGAGAGAGAGAGAGAGAGAGAGAGAGAGTACAACAAAAACAAGTCGTTATGGTTGGTAGTTTAACTGGCTGTTGCCGCTAACTTTTGATTTATGTGTTGCCTGCTTGGTAGCATGCTTTACTTAAGAAGGAAATGGCACAAAAACGAAAAACTAAATACCTACTCTACTATATTTGTTGTATATATCTGTGGGTTGCCTGGTTACTTCTTTTATATGCTTTGTTTTGTCTGCCGCTGACTGACTTACTTACACATGTATGTACTTGTAAATGAATGCATTATTGTACAACAGTGCACGGGAGGGAGGGGGGACAGCAATACAAGTGCAGTAATACATTTGCAATGTTAAACTGCATGTGTCACGATAACATAGCACACACATGCTCACAGTTTTATTGACTGTATATGCACGAATGTGTAGCAAGCATTTTCATGTTCTCCACATAAGATGGAAGGCATACTGAGTTGGCCAGGCCACTTTAAGCGAAATCAAGTATGTGTGGTTATAGATTGATTTTCATAAAATTAAAGCTCACTGACATAGGGTACCCCACGGTCTTGCATTTCTTTCTTTTCCTTTATGTTTCATTCAAGGAAAACTTTTGCGTTGATTTTTTCTACCGTACGCTGACATTTTAGTTGTTGCAGAAGCCTACGACATGTCATATTGTGTTGTTGTATTTTTGTATCTTTTATTTATTATCCATTTTTGTTTTGTTAATATTTTCCTTCATTTTTACATAAGCATTATCGTGCAGTGTTTGTCTTTTGGGATAAATAAACAAGTTGTTCAATTCATTAACACTTGTTGGTTGAAACAAAAAAAAAATAATAATAATAATAATAAACTATACGTGAAATTAAAAAAAAAATGTAAATAGATTTTGTAATAATATAGCGGACGGACGTTTAAGGTCATGCCTAACATGCCTTACATCACGTCCCAGAATGGAAGTAATTGACTAAGAATAGAAAAGTCGGAAATTATGCGGAGGGAGCTTCTGTAAATGGTGCAATTCGGTCCATGTGATCGTTTGAGAGCCAAAGCATGCCCTTGTGCTAAGAATCATCGAAATGTCTCAAGAAATGCACACCTTGTATACACATTTAGATAGGCCTGACTCGATTCGGAATTATTTGTAAATCTCTCGGTTGCCCTCTCGCCATTTGGGTGACTAATTGGTGAGATATTTATACATTTATTATACGCTCTATATCCCGAGTTGTAGAATTAAATTAGAGATGACGGCGCTTATCCTTAAATATGGTGGGCGTGGCAGGTACCTAAGAACTCTAAATCTGATTATATCTATTTTCTTTGAAGTAGTTTTAAGAAAACAATTTTGCGCTCTACTTCAATTATAAAACTGAAGACACAGCAAATAACAATGAAGGGTATCTTACGATCTTTTACAAGCCATAACGGGGAGAGGGTGTAAAGTTCGTTAAGATGCTGCAATTGGATCAAACTTAAATGACAGTCGGAAGGTCGGGTGTCACCAAACCCCCTTTTTACCGGCTTAGTTTATTTGGAGGAATTCTCGTGCATTACTCTTCTTCCCAAATTTACATTTCTTTTGAATCTAAATTGAAATGTCAGAACGATTTATTTTTTTACAACGTCATCTCAACGCATCTAACTTGTTCATTATTTATTTAAGTTTATTATCCACATCCGTATATATATAAAAGTCATTATTTCAATCAATTCATGGATATTATGAACTAATATTATTGCCTTTCCGTTGAGCAGTACCTTTTGTAGAAAACCTTGCTATTCAATGACATTGCTGTTAATTTCACACTTCAATCACTTACATCTCAAAATTGAACTTTATTTACCTAGAGCAAACAATAATTTCAGTAAATAATGTATTGTACGTAGCCTAAGAACACATTTCAGAGCGCGAGATGATTGACGTTAATACATCATTTTAACAATAAATCAATAAACTTTAAGCAAAACACATATTTATCTAATCAATTAATTAAACCATCAACAAGTGACTAACGTGCTGTTAGTTCATACTAAGTTGGAATACGAAAGAAAAGACCAGCATTACCTTAAAATGTCGACCCCATTAAAAATGCATTTTATCTTGAAAATTTTTGCAAAAACTAAGCAAAACAAAATTTATAATTGTTCAATTAGTGAATTATTGTTACGTGATGGCATGTTCATGAATTCGCATTTTACAATTTCCATGAACATCAAATATCAAATTAATACGATAAATAAATAAAAAAATTGAAGTATTCGGGGTACTTGGACTGGAGCATCACTACGAATAGCATGGTACTGAAAATTAATTAATTGAAGCTTTTTACAATATGGAAATGTTTCCCTACAGAGTTCGTCAAGTTTTTTAATACCATTCAACGTCTTAACAGTATCTAATACAGTTTTTGTGATCAATTTAACTGTTTGCCAGTAATTTTACCTACAAGTAGGTCAATTTTATTTCATTTTGTCAATATTAGAGTTTTAGTTTTATAAAATTTCAGCAACTTAGAATTCAAGTTAAAAGCAACTATTATGAGCATTTTTTGGAAAAAAATTCAATGAAATCAAGTTTCATATTTGTTATTATATCCTCCACATAAGATGAGGGGTATACTAAGCTAGTCATTCCATTTGCAACAACCCTATGAAGGCGCCACAGACCCTACAAGATCAGCATCGAACACTGACACGATCTAGATATGAATGTCCGTGTGTCCGTCTGTTGTTAGCATTCTCATAGGCGCAAATTTTGAGATATTGAGCTGAAATTTTGCATACGTATTCTTAGTTCAATTTTGCTGTTCCATATTGAAATTGGGCAAAATCGGTTAAGAGATACGCCCACAATAAAGAAAAATCTATTTATCTGCTACAAAAGTTGATCCATGGACTTGAAATTTTGTGCACATCCAAACCATCGATGCGTCAAAAATGGGCATGGGCCCACAATTTACAAAAAATCATAGCCAGCGTACAACTCGACTTGCATGCTGATACGTTATACAAACATAGTTAGAGGGCGCAATCATATACATGCCAGGCCCACTGTTTGCACTGTGTGCAGATGTGGAGGGTATTTAAGATTTGGCCAAAGTCAAATTTAGTTTTCGTACTTGTCAACTGAACGAATCAGATTAAAATTAAAAAATTGGGTTTTTTTTTTTTTTTTTGTTGAACAAATAATGAAATTCACTAGTTTTCATATAGATTAACAAAAACGTATTGACATTATGTGAACATGAATGATACTACACCACAGCCATTATTTGTGGAGTGATACGAAATAATTGTTATTTCTATAGAAAGTTTATAACAATTTTTAAAAAATTAAATTTTTGTGTATGACACACTCTGACATATTGTTTGCTTAGTCACCATGTTCCTAACATAAGCAGCTTTGCAGTAGTTGTCACTCGATAGTTCTGGAACTATTAAACTAAGGATTTTTCTTACAGGCTTTTTTTAGAAAAGTCTTCATCTAATCTCTTTTTGTAAAGCTGCATACGTAGTTAAATGAATAAATAAATTTGTGAAATATTGAATAAAAAAGAAAGAAAACAATTACAACAAATAAAAAAAAACGCCTTTAGAACGTAGTAGGAAATCTGAAAAGCAAAAAAAAAATAAAACTGGCGAGACAATATATAAAAACAAAACAAATCACAACAATAGCAATACAATGCATACGACGGCGGCATCAACTACAGCAACAGCTAGAGCTACAGCGATAGAGGTGCGAAATGGTTACAAATATTATGGCACCAAATCGAATCCAAAAATCATACTCAACTACTTGAATATGAGTGTAATGCACGGTTCTATGTGAGTAGAATTCTTAATCACACTTTAACTTTGTGACCGGAATATATAATTATTATTATATATTATTTTTTTTATTTTGCCAAAACAGCTATGGCTTATTGGGAGCTTCGGGTTGCGGCAAAACTACCCTACTGTCGTGCATTGTTGGTCAAAAGCAATTGAATAGCGGTGAGGTGCGCGTATTGGGCATGAAACCGGGTTTACCGGGCAGTGGTATACCCGGCTCCCGCATAGGTTATATGCCGCAAGAAATCGCTTTAGTGGAAGAGATGACCGTACAGGAAATCATTTATTATTTTGGTCGCATTTGCAGCATGACCGATGAAGAGATTTATGATAAATTCCAGAATTTAGGAAATCTATTGGAATTACCGCCCGCTAACCGTTTGATTAAAAAATGCAGTGGTGGTCAACAGCGGCGTGTGTCGTTTGCCTGCGCCATGATTCATAATCCCGAACTATTAATCTTAGACGAGCCTACAGTGGGTTTAGATCCGGTGCTAAGAGAGAAGTATGATTATTCGTTATATCCCAACAAAGCCACGTCTGAACCTCTTCGATTTTTTTATATAGAATTTGGCATTTTTTAGTAGATTCAACCAGGAATAGTAAATTGGCTGTGATTATAACTACCCATTATATAGAAGAAGCTAAACAAGCAAATTGTGTAAGTTACCTAAATAAGAAGAAGAATTTATGAAAGAGAAAAAGTCTTTGCAACGTTTAGATTGGTTTAATGCGTAACGGAGTTTTATTAGCGGAGGATACTCCGGATCGTATAATGCGCCGTTATGAAGTGAATACCATAGAAGATGCATTTCTGATACTTAGTCAAGGGCAAGGCGATCAAGATGTAATAAATGCCAATAATGCAATACCTGCTGCCGATCATCACCAACGTACGCCGGCCGCTATATGTGATAATTTAGAAGTTTTAGATATAACAACAACAATGCCAGTAGCGGCAGATAAAGGTGAACATGGCTGTACGCATAATCAGAGGAGTAGTGAAACAAGAAAACCGTATTTCTTTACTACACGAGCCCGCATTAAAGCATTAATGAGCAAAAATTTTGCCCAACTTTTCAGGCAACCATCGTAAGTTCTAATTTTCGCTACAGAGAAACCAATTTGTTGCTTTCATTTATTTTTATTTTATTCATTTTCTTCTTTAATTACAGAGGCGTTATATTTATGTTATTGTTCCCTATTTTAGATTTATCATGTTTTTATTTGGCCATTGGTAGGACACCGCATGATTTAAAAATCGGTATTGTTAACAGTGAAATACCCGATTGGAATTGGTGTTATAAACCGGAAGCTGGTATAATTACCAGTTATAATGAGACATGCTCCTTCAACCATATATCGTGTCGTTATGTTGAAGAACTGGGCACGTCGAATCATATTAAACGGGTACATATTTTATATTAAGTACGAGTATTATTAAATTATCAAGCATTGTGTTGTGGTACAACGTACAATACTACTTTTCACTATACCAGTACTCAAGTACCAAAGTACAGTACTTACGTATTGTACCTTGACATTCAAGTAGGAAATGATCACAGAGAATACAAAAGTAATGTAAATACGTATTCCAGTATGACACACTTTTCACCTACTTTTACTTTGAGTATTCATTTAAGTATTAAATATCAGATTCTATATTACTAGTTGCTGCACCATAACTATTTTTGAATGTAAACCTCTTTAATATATATTTTTTTCTTTCCATACCCTACACCTACACCTACACCAATTGTGGCAAAGGGTACATTAAGTTTGTGTAGATGCCACACCCACCCTTAATTATACGGATCGTTAATTGTAATTCTTAATTTTTTTTTTTTTTTTTTTGACAAAAATGGTTGCTTTGGATCGGATTGGACCAATTTTCGAACCCCTTTTCATATAATTATATTTCACGAAGTAACTTATATGGCAATGCCTCACGTATACATATAAAACTAAACTAATTGTAGCACAACTTAGGGAGCCAAGGGTATTAAATGGTTGGGCTTGACCGACTAACATTTTCACTTATTTACTTTCTGTATTACTTTTAAGATATAATTAATCGTGTTGTTTCTCCAATAGATCTTTTACGACAGCTTAGAGGAAGCTCAAAATGATGCTAAAAAAGCTAAAATTGTAGGTTATATAAATTTTTCGCATAATTTCTCACGTGCTATGGAAAAATTCTTGGAAGATGGCATTTATGCTGAGGATGACATTATACAAAATTCTCAAATAGCCGTCCATTTAGATATGACGGGTGAGCAGGGAGAGAGAGCGACGTTTTTTTCTCCCAAATAATAAATAATTCATAAATTTTATTTATTATAGATCCTCAAGTATCTTTATTTTTGGAAATAAAAATGAGAGATCTGTACGCAAACTTCATTCGAAAAGTATTGGAAGATTGTCATCTGCCCACTTCCTTGGTGAAAATTCCCATAAACTTTCAAGAACCGATTTATGGTTCGGAAGATACGGAATTTCAACAATATGTAGCGCCCGGTGTAATCATGACGTAAGTCAAATTCATTAAAATACAAATTAAGTTGATTTTAATAAATTTTTAATCCTAATCCAGAATGGTGTTCTTTTTGGCGGCCCTTATGACGGCTGCCGTATTTATATCAGAGCGTTTAGATGGTGTATGGGATCGGACACTGGTAGCGGGTGTGTCAGCTACCGAAATGCTTTGGTCTCATTTGTTCACCCAACTGATAATAATGATTGTCCAAAGTGTTGAAGTTATCATTTATGTTGGCTTGGTATTCGATTCATACAATAGAGGAGATACTAGCTTGTTAATATTTCTGTTAACTTTAAACTCATTTTGTGGCATGCTGTTTGGTAAAAATTTGGCAAAATATTTTATAAGAAAAATTATTTAATTATCACACGTTGTGTTCCTGTCACAGGTTTACTAATTTCAGTATATTGTAAATCGCACACTGAAGCAAATTTCGCTGCTACGGGCGCTTTCTATCCGATGATTATATTGTGTGGTGAGTGTGTTTTAGGAAACTTTGATTTTTATACATTTAATTATATATATTTTTTTTACTTTATAGGACTGTTGTGGCCTTTAGAGGGTATGCCTAAATACTTGCAAGATATTGTGATATATTTTCCATTTACGTTACCGTGCATATCGGCTCGAAATATCATAGAAAAAGGTTGGAACCTGACCAACGCAAATGTTTACAACGGGTTCCTTGTTATGGTCGCTTGGATTATTATATTCTTCGTTTTATGTATGATTGGCATTAAAAGGAAAGCGTAGTTTAATTTACTTTACTTTACATCCACATAAAATTCAACTTAATTAGTTTATAAAAGTTAGAAATAATTCTCGCATAACTGTGACATTAAATGATCATCATGAAAAGAAAAACTCATTATTCATTTATAAAGGAGAAGGGATGAAAGGAGGAAATGAATCCACATCCAAAAAAATGTTGTATTTCTGTGTAAGATTTTTTAGATTTGTGGGATCTAGTAGTGTAATAAAATATAAATATAATCCTTAAATATTTTTAGGTTATAAAATGTGTTATAATAATAATAATAATAATAATTATAATTATATAAAATTAATAATTATTATTATTATTATTACACAAAAATATTGTATTTGTAAACATATGCCAAATTTGATTATAAATAAAAACAAGTAAGAAAACCCGAATGTGACTTAAGCCAAATCTCAAGTACCCTCCACATATACAATAGTGGGCGTGAGAGGACAATTTTTGTGGCAGATATATATATATAGATTTTTGTCGATTGTGGGCGTGGCTCTTGATCGATTTTGCCAATTTTAAATAGCAATCTGCGTGCAAAAACTAAAAGTACGTGTGCAAAATTTCAGCTCAATATCTCAAAATTTATGACCGTGGGAATACCAACAACAGACAGACACACAGACATACATGTCTAAATCGACTCAGTTTTTGACGCTGATCAAGAATATATATACTTTGTAGGACCTCTGACGCCTCCTTCTAGGTGTTGCAAACGGAAGGACAAACTTAGTAAACCCTCATCACTAAGGTGGAGGATATAAAAAAAATGCTGAATCGATTTAAAATTTTATGTTAGTAAAGAATCGTAAATTTTAACAGTTGAGAGTACGGGAGGAAGAATTGAAGAAGTCAAGCTTGTAAGTGTCTAACAACAAACGGTTTTAAAAACGAGGTTCAAACATAAAGCTTCACAGATATTTGTATTCTATCAAAAATATGAATATTTCTATATATATTATATTATATATATATATATCTCGTTTATATTGAGTAATATTCAGTTATTATTGAAATCATGTAGGCTTGTGTTTTAAACTTCAAAAATATTGTCAATCTTTTAAAGAAAGTTTTACAGAGAAAACGTTTTTTTTTTGTTCTGTGTTAAATTTTTTGTAGAAAATTACATATATAATGAATCAGAACGGGCAACTGGTTTTAAAAACACTGCGAAATATGGAGCAACCGGCTCCAGTTACAAAAATTGTAACGAATGTAGCGAATGCAGTTCATGTAAGTAATAAAATATTTCTTTCTAAATTTGGTCTAGATTTGTTTTTATATATATATGTAAATTTTAGGCTCATCCCTCGGAAGTTAAAGAAACCGTACTGGACACTTTAAGAGTAGGGGTCCGGTACGGCTATATACAAATGGCCAATAAAAAGTTTTATACCATCCCACCAAATGTTCGCTGCGATGACGGTGACAAATCAAGCGATTCGTCGTCCAGCGAATTAAGCGACAAAAGTGAGGAAGATTGTTCCCACTGTCGCAAAGGTCGTGGTAAAAAACGACGTGGTGGCCGTAGCCGTAGCCGTAGCCGTAGCCGAGGTAAAAGCCGCCGTCGCCATTAAAATGTAACAAATAAATATAAATGTAAATGTATTCGAATTCTTGTAAATTATTTTGTGATTTATCATAATTTTAAATAACATTTTTACTAAACAAAAATTTTTGTGAAATGAATCGAAAAAAATTTTTGTGAAATAAATCAAAAAAAATTTTGGTGGATAGAAAAAAGTGTTTAATTTAATATTTTAAGCGCAAGAAAAATGCAAAAAAGCATCTAAGGATTTTCGACAAGACGTATAAAGTAGGAAAAGTAAAGATGGAAAGCATTTACTTTGTAACAAGTAAGAGAACTAAATTTGGCTTAAGCCAAATATTAAACACCCTCTACATTTACACTGGAGGGCGGTGGGTGGTTTTTGATGCTGATCAAGAATATATATCCTTAGGAGGGTCTTTGAAGCCTCCTTCTGGGTGTTGCAAACGGAAAAATTAACTTTGTATACCCCTCCATCATGTGTGGAGGGTATAATAATTTGTGTAATAAATAAAGCGAAACATTTGAATACATCTTTTTATAAATATAAAGCAGCCAAAAGGTATGCTAAGGAAAAGTCATATGAATTATCATAATAGCTGCACTTCTGTCGAGATTTGTATAAACTTTGCCATACAAAAGGAAAGTTCATATAAACCCAATCAAAGAGTTGATGTCGAGTTTTACGCACATAAATAAAATATAACATATATGACAAGGTTTTGCTGTTATGTTTTTTAAGGAGAGTAAACTTATCCAAACACCTAGACGGTAGAGAAGGAGTTGTAACATGTGTATAATATGAATGAATCAACATCGAAAAATCAGTCGATAGGGCCATGTCTGAACTTCCGTGTGGACATTTTAGTAGTCTTAGGATTATGCTTAAAATTGACATCGGTTAAAAGACACAGTTCCATAAAATCAACTTTTTTTAATGATGTTTTTCCACATTATCCTCATATTGGCATGAACCACATGCTAGTTGCTTTTTAAAATAAGCAGTATTACCACTCCCATAATCCACCAAAGTCTCCCTATCAGAAATAAAAATTGATTTATGAAGTTGAGGTTATGCATCCTTGGGCGGGCTGGGCCCACATGTTCAAGATATTACGGATTTGCCAAAACTTAGCTTCTTAGCTTGTTAAATATCATTATACAAACAATCGCTTTAAAACTATTTACAGAGAACATTTGCTAAGCCACTTAGGATATTAAATGATCAAAAAGCTTAAAGTTTAACATTGGATTTCAGTGATTGAATACATATTTTCACTTTCAACAGAACTTATTGTTTTTTTTAAATTTTACTACAATTGTCGGTCATTGACTTGAAAGTTTAGTTTTCTGGGTCATGTGCAAACGTTCACACGCACTGTTATATATAAACGATAGTAGTAAATATAAATTTTAGTATTTATTAAAATAACTTTCCAAAAAACAAATGAAAAATCTTCTTCTTTTATGTTGTACTCATTTTTATATGATACGTTTCTAAAAATTGCATTGGAATGGTAAAAGAGAAAACGTCGAGATGAGAGAGTCGGAGAAAGGGAGATATATACGAATAAGTTTATGCACCCAAGTGCTGTGGAGTTCAACAGGAAAAGTTTAGACATTATGGCAGACAGCAAAGTTTTAACTTTAGATTTTATAGGTATATGAACATACACATGCACATTTATTTATATATACAAAAATATGCAAATTTATATATATATATATTCTTGCTAGTTGTCTCATGACCGAACATATGTGTACCACACACCGTAAGTACATGTTGTGTCTTATGGTATACACAGCAATTTATATGAAAATTGGTTTCTGCTGTGATTTTCAAAAGGATGTGTGTATGCTGTAGCACTGTATTGTATATGTATGTATGTATGTACGTATGTATGTATGAAGGTAACTAAACCAAAAATTGCGAAAATGGTTTTGTTCTCAACATTGACCTAGACTTTGTTTATAACCGTCTGCCTTACTCTACACAGCTCTTTGCTCTAATTTATATATATATATATAAAGGAAAAGATTATTTAGTAACATTTTATTATGCATATAAAAATGCAGAATTCCCTGAAGGCAGAGTTCTCATCCAACCCACAACAGACACTTACTTTCTGTTCACAACATATTTACCCCTTGGAATAATTTAATATGTACGATTTGTCTGTGTGTGTAATAAGGGGTTTGCCGTACACGTAAGGCTTAAGTTTCACTTATATATACCTTTACTTTATTCATTATTAAATTATTGTTATTATCGTTACCTATAAATGTCAAGTGTTTGTTGCTGTTATTAAACTCACAAATCACAATCAATTATAATCCTTAAGTTCAACAGCAAAGGTATTTGTTTGAATTGTTATGTAATCTATTTAAAGATTATTCCCTTTATGTGTGCACATAAACACATACAGGTGAACGGTCAAACGTGATGTTCATTAAACGGACAAAATCTGTATCTATAGGTAAAGAATTTGTTGTTGTTGTTTTGTGGTAATTTAATGCTTGGTATTTATGAAAGAATTTTGTTGTTCTTTTTGTGTTTTAGGTCATTCCACTCACGCACACACACACACATACGAGCGTTCATTTACAAAGTTTAATGACTTTGTAACAAGGCTGGAATGTTGTTGTTGTTTTTTTTTTTTTTTTTTGCTTTCTTTACTTAACTCATCCAAGTGTTGAAAATGTAATCAAGTTTGATGTTGAACATTCATGTTTTAGTAGTAGACAAGGTCAAGGTTAAATAGCAGAGCAGAGCATGAAATGTTCTTTCAGTTTGTGTCCATAAAGGAGTTAAAGAAACCTATTAAAAATAATACGATAATAACCATTTTATATAATTTTATAGAAGAATTTTTTTTACACCCTACAGCACTTGTAATAGAGGATACATTCAATTTGTGCAAACTACGAAAAGGTTAAAGCAGGACCCTACCTTGCATTATACCGATCGATACTGAATAATTTTCTAATTTCATTTCATCATGTCCGTTTGATTTATGGACCAAGATACTTACCAAGATACTTAGAACTTTTCTACAAAGATAAACCCTATTGAAAATGACTTAAATTTGACAATTTTTAGAATCCCTCCCCGATTAAAAACGAAGTCTTTATGGGGCGAAAATTCGCACCTTTTAATTTTTTTTTAATAAAAATTAATGAGGAATAGTTAATTAATGTAATAATTGACTGTACAAAATTTAGAACCTATCGGTCCACTTTTCGAACCCCTTTCTATATAACCTCTTATTCTAAATTGATCCATTATGTGGCTAAAAAAAGCAATTCTCAATATTTTTTTAAACAAAAATTGATAAACATCATTTGCATAGCTTAAAAATTATGCGCTGTAATTATGGACCCAACCGAACTATTTTTAGAACCTCTCTTCCCATAAAGTTTTCTCCCAAGATGACTTATTTAACAATGACTCACATGATAGGATAAATTGTGTCAAGTGCTGTAGGGTATTGAATGGTCCCGATTTGAACCACCATAATATTTAAACTTGTTTTGAATTACGAAGCATTGCATGAGTTATAATTGCGCATATAGACGCACTAGTCACCCTTAGCTTAGTTTAGATTCTTTGTAATGTTACTCATACGTCGTGGGGAGAGTTTTACAAATAGAAAGAACAATAAAGCTAATCAACTGCCTGTAAAGAATCTAATCCATAATACATGTGAAAATGCCAATTGTTCAAAGTATCTGGGTGCATAAGAAATCAACGGATGCTTAAGATTATAACGATTAATGTTTACGCTTACGTATCATGTATGTCACCATACTCGTGATGATGTTGAAAAGCATCTAAAGTCGTGTCTTTGTTAAAATGTTTACGAAATCGATAATCCGCCATCTTATAACAACCATAATCATAAATTAAGCACGAAAAGTGAGTTTATTGTGGATTATTTGTGGATAGTAAATGTTTATGACGCCGCCCTATTGAATTTAATAAAACTGAGCTTATTAGCTTACATCCTACGTGTCAAGTCATTTCATTTCATATGTTTATTATATAAATTGTGATAAAATTGGACATGTTTGTAAAAACTTTTGCCACTAACAGTAGCATAAAAAATTTTAAATTACATGTAAAGTAAACTTTTTAATACCCTACACCAGTTGTGGAAAACGGTATATTCAGTTTATTCGAATGTTGGTTACACACCTTCAATTATACCGATCGATTCAAATCTAAGTCTAAATCATTTTAACAATGTCCGTCTGTCTGTCCATATAAATTTGTACACAAGCTACAGGACGCATTTTTAAGATATTTAGATGAAATTTGCTACAAGGACATGCACTGGTTCAAAGAGAAACCCTTTTGAAAATGGATCGGATACGACTATTCTTGGAACCCCTCCCCATATAAGGTTCTGTTATACTGAAAGTCTTTATGTGGCAAAAAATCCCCATTCTTTTCATTTTTGGACAAAATTTCGTGAAGAATAGTAAATTAGCTTCATATTTAACTGCTCTGAATTTGGACCCGATCGAACCAATTTTATAACCTCTTTCCGAATAATTAAATTTCACCAAGTAACTTATATGGCAGTGCCTGGCGTATACAGATACAACTAAACTACTTGTAGCATAATTTAAGGAGCTAAGTGGTGTAGGGTCGAGCGTGACATTTTCACGTGTTTTAATTTTCTTTATTATATATTTAGCCACCCATTGTAACAATGCTTTTATTGAGTCTGTTCATCCGTAAAACTATCCTATTCTACACATTTCACTTAACATAAGAAAAGGTTCCGCTACTAGAATGTACATAACCTGAATAAAAGTAAGTGATAATAAGTGAAACAACTAAATTTGACTGTGGTCATATATTAAATACCCTTCCACATTCAGATACCAGTTAAGGAAGTAGCAGGTAATTGGTTATGCTTTATAATACAAAATGCAATACATATCAATCTATACGTCAGAGTCCGTATAAAAATTTTTTTCTTTGGGAATTACATTTAATAAGCGACCACGCCCATTTTGGTCACATCTATCTTAGTAGGCCAAAAATTTACATTTTGGTACACATACTAACAGTTAGCTTTTGCACCACTGTGCCAAAAACTGGCCCCATCGGATAACGGACACGCCCACAATTTATAAAAAACTATACTTGGTGCAAAATTTTCCTTCTATGCTAACACATATTTTATATACACCATTAGGAGCTCCAAATAGATACATGCCACGCCCACTATTAAGGTGGTAGTACTGGATATTGGATTTGTCCCAAACCAAACTTAGTTTTTTTTACTTGCTTGTTGTCAGAATCATAAGCTGATTAAAATTTTATGAAAGTATTGGAACCTGACGAACATAAGTAGAAGGACAGATAGCCAGGAAGTGGAAATGATTGTAATCAAATATAATATTATAACTAAAACCTTTGGCTAAATACGTAGAATTTAATGTTAAATCCCCAAGAGACACACTGACATGTTGAGCGTTAGTTTATTTCAATTAACTTTGATAATAACAAGCTTTGGGTTTAACTTATTATGCTGTGTAGTAGACACGTTATAGAATAATAATAAAAAAAAAAGATTTAATCATGATCATGGCGGTTGTTGCATACATATACATATTGTATGCATAATGGTACACCCATATTGTTAATGAAATTGTTAACACATACCAGCGGTGCCTTCATATTTGTTTTTTTTTATTGTCCCCTTTTCCACGTTTGGTTGGTTGTGGTATAAATGTGTAGAGTGCGGGTGTGAGTGTATTGGTTCGCGTATGTGTGTTATTGTTGTTTTTCCTTTCCTTTCACATGAGCGCCAACACAGCCTTGTCAATGCATATGTTTTTGTTGTCGTATCGCATTTTATATGTTACACTCGTTTGATACAACATTTTCTCCCGTACTTTTTCCTTTTTTCTACTTTTTTACTTTTTGCAGTCCTGCATTATTTATTGTGTGTATGTGTTAATAAAATGTTTTCATAATAGAGAAATGTTCATCTTTAATTTATACATATTTTTGTTATGCAATGAGTTCAACACAAATATACGAGTATACATATATGTATATATATATATATATATAACAAAAAAAAAAAAAAAACTGAAGTCAACACGACGCTCTTGCATACATTAACCGCAACATTTATACAATATATACCAACCATGCACATAAAAAAATATGCATGTTTTTATAAATAAATGCATGTTTTGTAAGGTGTGCGGTGGAAGGGCAGGGCACAGGATGAACTTCATAAGGTCCCTACTTCCTCTACGTTTTTCCGTTAAATGAAATTTTTTTTTACATTTTAGATTTTTATACAACCACAAAATTATGTGGATATTGAAAAGTACAGTCACAACAAAACGTTCGCTTAATTAAACAACGATAACTAATTTGATTTATAATCAAACAGTATGCTTCACGGAATGCTGTTATTGAAATGCCTGGGGGTAGGCAATGTTTATTAAAAAAAAATTTACGTGAAAATCACAAATACTACGTGATGGATTAAACTATTTTAAATAACTAAAAATGGATGCCAAAGTCGAAGAACATTGGAACGCTGATTTGGAATATATGCGCTCTATTGAGTGTCCGTCATTTTCTAGAAGGTTGTGCAAATGTTTTGACGCAGTGAACGTTTTTCTTGATCAACAATAAAATCTGAATCGATTTAGCCATGTTCGTCTGAATTTGGTATTTTCAAAATCGCTAAAATTGAGGTCATCATCATTACTTACCGATAATAACTTATGGCGGACCTTGACCTGTTGCAAAAGGGAACGCCATGTCCTTCCTGAAATTCGGCGCGAAGATTTCTAGTTCCTACTTAAATTTGGACAAATCGATTAAAAGCCACGCCCATAATCCAAAAAAAAAAACCATCTATTTGCCGTAAAAACTGAACTTTGAAGTTAAAATTTATTTTATTACATTGTTCTAATAATCACCTCCAGGGATGTGCTTAAAGTAGGCGTGGTCGAATATTGGATATGCCCACAATTTATAAAAAAACCTTTTTTTTACAGAATTCCACCGAATACTATTAAAGGGCGTCATCATGTACCTGCCACACCCACATTTTTTAGATTAGCTTAAAGCAAATTTAAATTTGAAGTTATTTTTTTTTTCATCGGAAAAAAAACTGTGTTGAACATATTTTTATAGAAGTTGCAAACGTTTCTTAAAAATGCGCTTATTTGATTATAAATTTGATGAGATTATCACGTGAAATCTTCCACTACAATGCATCAAATCAATCTCTATAATTAATTTATGCAATAACACACATCCTTTATATGTCAAAAACGGACAACAACAAAAAACAACAAAAACATCAATGTAAAAATTGAGTATGTTTGTATGTATTGTAGAAATAGTGCAGAAACACAGAAGCACAACCGTTGACCTTTGTATTTTTGTTTTTTTGTATTTGTTTTCCTTTTGGAATTGATTTGTTGAAAGCATTTTATTTGACAGGTTACATTATATCTATCATTCAATCTAATGCCCTCTCATTTACTTTCTTGGCTCAATTTGAAAGGTTGTTTATAAAATGGAAATGCAAGTAGTATATAAAACAACAACAACAACAACAACAACAACAATATTGAACAAAAGTTTTTACACTGTGCCATCCTATGAAGTGACCGACACGACATCTCCCTTATCGGACGTGTCCTTTCTCCTACACTCCACTTTTTGTTTTAGGCCATTACGTGAACACAACTTGTGTTCTTTTGCACAGTAAACGCTATGTTACTGTGCTTATTGCTTGAATTGAGAAACACACAACAATCCAGATACATATATATACACGAGTAATCCATTTAACTGCACTACATACACTCTACCGCACATTCTCTCTTCACAGAAATGACGCTGCTGCTGTTGCTTCTGCTGCTGCTGATGATGATGACGACGATGTAGATAATAATGCGTTTTCCTTCATACGCATCATACACGCTCTCAGCTATTTGTAATTGTGTATATAAGTACGAGTATGTGTATACGTAGGCCTGTATATGATGGAAAAGAAAATTTACGTTGCTTGTGCTACGTGTCCACAAACACAACCGACCGCAATACTTAGGCAATGCTCAGGACCAAAGAATATCGTATATTTCGAAGGCTATTACTCCTGGAAATGTGTACACCACCGAAGAAGAAAAAGAGGAGACATTTTCTCCATCGATACTAAAGCACAAAACAATACAAAAAACAAATAAGAAAACTAAATTTGGCTCAAGCCTTATCTTAAATACCCACCACATCCACAACGGTGGGCGTGTCAAATAAAATATATATACATTACGCCCTCTAATAGTGTATATATTACGTATCAGCTTTCAAGTCTACTTTTACGTTGAGAATGTTTTTTTGTAAATAGTGGAAGTATCTGGTATCCGACCATGCCCATTTTTGGCAAATCTATGGATGGGCTAACCTTAAATAAGTGCACCAAATTTCAAGTTCAAAGGTCAAATTTTATGACAGATATTAAGGTTTTTGCTAATTGTGGGCGTGTCTTATTGGATAATAACGCACTTTTTCGGCACATCGATGAAGATAACATTTATAGATATACATACCAAATTTCAACTTGATAGCTCAATTTTTGCGGTATATATGCATGTTTTTTTTTTTTGTTGATTGTGGGCGTGGCTCTTTACCGATTTTGCCCATTTTAAATAGGCCTCTGCATGTAGAAACTAAAACTGTCTATACAAAATTTAAGTTTAATATATCAAATTTTACGACCGGATACACGGACATTCGTGTGTAGATCGTCTCAGTTTTTGATGCTGATCAAAAATGTGTATATTTTGTAGAGTCTCTCAGGCGTCCTTTTAAGTGTGGCAAACGGAATGGAAAACTTAGTATATTTCCCTTCTTGGAGGGTATAAAAAAAGACAGCGGCAGCATCCAAGGATAAGACCCCAACGAGAAATGGTACGAAATGGTACAAACTCGAGTGCACATATAGTAATCGTTCGT